>JANAVB010017362.1:0-92031 GCA_029216955.1 Iris pallida | reverse complement strand
AATTTACAATTATTCCGAATTGATTGCTTTTTTTCATGCCTTTTTCTCCCCGCCGAAATTTTTTTATCGAATTCTTATCGATAAACTCTTTCTATCTCTTCTACCCTACATACCCTAATTATTCCTAAATTTCGTGGGCAAAATTCTTGTAGGTTAGGTAGGATGTAAGTCCCCTAAATTTTTACTACATTTTTAAAAAATTAATTTTGGTATTGGATTCATTTTTTCGTATTTGTACGTCGAGTGCGAAGCATTTTTTTATACAAAGTTTTACTATAAGACTTTCTCCGCATAGAGAATAAGTACATTTTCTAAAAATAGTATAAGATGAATATTTTGCTATAAAGTGCTAGCACGATATTGTCAAACCTTTTTTTAAAGACTATTTAATTATTGTACAAGTATATAGTAGAAATTTAGAAAACTACGATTATGTAAATTTTGCATGCACGAAATGTAATTCATGTATATATATATTTGGATTTTCAAAATTAATTATTTTTATTCTTTTAATATCTCAAAAAAGATATTTTAAAATGTTGTTTAATTAATTATGGTGATTTAAATTTAGAAAAGATTTTACTGAATAACTTTTAATTTAAAAGATGAGATTCTCGAGATTTAACTTGGTTTTATTATATTGGATTGAGTTTAAATTTATTTAAATAAAATGATGAAATATCTATTGGGATTTAAATCTTCCTACTCCTTATCAAACTAGGAGCTTCCACCTCCTATATAAGGAGAGCCCGGTTGCTCATTTTTTATAGAAATTCTACCAAACCAATTTCTCAACTAAAATTTGTGCATTGTGTCCATGCCCCCCTTCCCATCCAATATATTTTTCCATTACGAATATAATATGTTTTCGTCCATCTGATAAACCCGGACCTCGACACCATCCGTGTCATGCAGGCAAACCACCCGACCCCTTCTTTGTCATGTTGGACAGCCCCCGACATAACGATATGAAACCTAACCCTGATCCTAGCTTGCCCTGCCCCTGCCCTCACGACAGCTATTGCCGCAACACACAAGCTCCATCCATCTACTGCCACCACCAACATCACCTACACTGCCACCTTCCGGACTCACGGCGTCTACGTCCGTCGCACCCAAACCCCATCACCACCGTTATAGTCACCACTTCGGCCACCAGCCAAAACTTCCTTCCCCGCTCTAATTCTAACACAACCAAAACCGCCACACCCCTACTCACAATTGTCGGACCACCACACACACGACCACACCCTACAACTGAGCACCAGGCCGCCACCTGCCACGACCAGTCACTACACCGTCCACCTCCAAGAACTCCACTCATCTCTGTCAACCTCGACCTCCGCCGTTTTCGGCCAATCCCTCCACGCAACCTTCATCGTCATCCTCACCCCCACCGTACACTACACACCACAGCAGATGAAAAGTAGAAGGGGAGGGGGACCCTTACCTTGCCTCTACAGATCTGTCGCCCGACCGCCGGCTGCTGTCGCTCCTCCGCGCAGCGTTCCCGGTTGCTCCACCATCCTAATAGGATGCCCCTGCGCCGCCTGACATGTCGTGGCCGACCTTCATCGTACTTCTACAACGGCTTCCGACTCCGACGTCGACGTTCACACCCGGCCTCGACCCGCAGCCCCCTCTGGTGATCGCCTCCCATCTCCGGTGCCCTCCACCGCGGTCATCTCTCCCGATCAAGCCCCCAATTGGTAAATCCACTTCCCTCCTTGTCTCTTGATTTCTTCTCTCTCTCCTCCATTTTTCCTCTGTACTATCTCTGCTCTTCTCGTGAACAAAGATGAAGCAGTCCACACCACTGCTGAGCCTGAGCATTTAAGTATCACTTTTTATTTTATTTTATTATTTGTTTCTTAACTTTTGTGTCTACTTATTAGTGTTACCTTGGTATACAATAACATACTGTTAATATATAATATTATACTGTGTAGATATGTTGATATAAGCAATGATTAAATATTATTATAAGATATGGTATATGATAACAATATATATATACACTAGTATATATATTTTATATATGATTAGTCAATAATTTTATTATTTTATTCTTGGTATTTTGTTACTAACATTGGCGTTAATATTTCCAAACTATTTAGTAACAAAATACGTATTAGGGCTTGACCCTATATGTAAAATTTAAAACTGAATTTCAAAGCCTAACTATAGTATTATTTTGATATTTTCTGTAGCTTTGACCTACAAATGTTACTTTAACAAAAAGGGTTTTTCCTTAAAATGAGTTTTTCTGTATTTTCAAAGGTTTACCTATAAATTATTTTAACTAAGAAAATATATTTTAAGTATTATAAATAATTTCTAAAAATAGTACAAATACTTTTTTTCCACAAATTCTCATCTATTGTCAAGTCTTGATCATGACTGATCATATATTTTATTTTCTCACGAATTTCGGACCCTTACACATCGACCCAGGCTATTGGATAAAACAGGACTTGTCGGATCATCGCACCACACCAGGCAAGGTACCTTGCCATATTTATCGTTTATATTTAGTCTGTATTTTTACTTTTAGATATTGCATATTTACTACCTGTTTATTTTCGGTTGAACCTATGACTGCTGTTCGTGATTACTTACTTGCTTTCCGTATACTCAATACAAGTGCTAGTCTTATTTTTTTCTTCCTTGTCTTTAATTTATGCATGTGGACCTAGAGTTAAGGGACTACCGTTTGTTAGTATACTTCATAAACTTTGTCACGACTGTGCCACGAAATATGTGTGAGATATAAGTAGCATATACAGGTACTTGTGTGTTGGCTGATCACTCGTGCGCATGCGTTAGTTCTAAATGCTAATAGAGGCATGATAGGAGACTTAGCAGTTAGTAGAGGTACATGGTCGTAGATACGAATTAATAGGTGCATAGGGTGGGGAGAACATTTCCTTATCGTATGGGCCACTATTATACTTCCTTTGTAACCCGTAAGCTCCGCTGGAGATACGGATAAAATTACCCCCTTTATCATGTTCTTGCTAGCCTCTGATGTTCATGGAATGTCATGCTTTGAGGTCCCTGGCACCCAAAGAGGGGGCCATACCAATCCTATTACAGCCAGAGGGCCCATGTGTTGAGGTTTGTTCTTAACTACATACACAGTAGAATGGTAAGGTTACCCTAGTTGATGTCATGTCACTTTACTTTTACTTGTGACTTTGTGGCATATTTCATATTCAATTTTATGGCATGTTCTTCATGTATCTTGTTCCCTCTGAGGACGTGGTGATTCCTCTAGGTGTGCTTTTATGACTTTCTGCATGTGTTCTAGCCAAGGTCGTGATCTCCTCTATTCTTTCGAAGATGATTGCTTTTGGGATCGTCTTTGCTTCGTTTGATAATTTCTTCCATTGTTTATGTATTTCTTCGCTTTTAAAAATAGTTCATAGTGGATTTTATGATATATTTATTCTCTTATTTGTGGATGAGATTAGTTGTCATGGTTTACTGTATTTTACAGCTTACGTATATTTTTTTTACGACTGACATGTCTACGTACCTAGTCCTACGTATTTTGGGACTGGGACGTTACAACTAGACGTGCTTTGTTGCGTAGAACTTGTCCATTCTTACTTAGTTTTTGGAACATCTATTTAGTACCAATTATCAATTGACCAATAGGTTTAGGAACAAGTTCCAAACTTGGTTTCTCTCATATTGATTAAGTTACTCTTGTATGGCATTAATCGAAAACTCATCATTAAAAGCATATGCTACTGTCTTAGGTTCTACTTGAGAAATAATTGCTACATTTTCTACTATATCCCTAGTAGAAGAACGTGTACTTACTCCTTTGGATACATCACCTATTACGAGTGTCTCTGGATGGTCTGGCATGGACTTCATCCTCTTTGATAGACTTTCCAGATAGCTTTCGTTGGTAGCAGTATCTTATGGTGTCTTGGATTTGTTTTGTATATCCTCATCATCACTGTCGCTAGATATCTGGCTATTGAGCTCATCAAAAGTAACATTAATTGATTCTTCAACAATTATAGACCTTTTATTGAAAATTCAATATCCATTACGTTTGGTAGCATACCGAGAAATATTCCTTAGTCTGCCATTGAGTCGAACTTACCTAAGTTATCCTTGGTATTTAGAATAAAATAGCGACAACCAAAAACCTTGAAATAGAATTGTTTGGAATCCTTCCAAACCACAACTCATAAGGGATTTTCTTCGAGATAGGTCAAGTTAACACCCTATTCAAAATATGACCGGCTATACTAACAGCTTCTACCCAAAAATATTTAGGAAAATTATGTTGATTCAGCATGACTCTAGCATTTCGCTTAGAGTACGACTCTTTCGCTCCACAACACCATTCTGTTGAGGAGTTCTAGGACAAGAAAACTCGTGGTAATATCTAGTATCATCAGAAAACTTTTTGAAATCTGCATTTATGAACTCTCCACCATGATCACTTCGGATTCAAGTAATCATGAAGCCTTTTTCATTTTGTACCTTTTTACAAAATATTTGAATTCAAAAATCATATCACTTTTGTTTGATAAAGAGAAAACCCAAATATAGTGAGAGAAGTCATCGACTATAACAAAAGCGTAGAGTTTACCGCCAAGACTAGCGACTCTACTAGGACCAAATAAATCCATATGTATCAACTGTAAAGGTCTAGAAGTACTTACAACGTTGATGGATTTAAATGATAACCTAGTTACTTTGTTCTTTTTACAGTCAACACATACCATCTATCTCTTGAATGTAATTTTTGGGAGTCCTTTTACTAACTTTTTGGTATATAGCCTTGAAAGAGTGTACATATTTGCATGTCCTAGTCTCATATGCCATAGCCAGCTTTTATCTTGATTTACTACTAGGCACTTTCCTGCATTGTTAGTACGTTCTAAAAAGAAAACAAAAATATTGTCTTCCATGATCCCTTCATATACGGGATTCTCGATGGACATTTTATAGATAGAACATTTATCTTTCACAAAGTTGATACCATAACCATTATCTTCCAAATGATTTATGCTCAATAGGTTATGTTTCAACTCCGTGACTAGACAAACATCTTTTATTTACGGATTGGGAGACATACCAACAGTGCCGTTACCAATTATATCACCTCTCAGATTGTTACCAAAGGAGACGTATCATTCTTTCTTCATCAATAGCATAGCGAATAAAGATGCATCACCAGTCATGTGCTACGAACATTCGCTATCGAGTATCCAGTTCTTTTAGCATGAGAGGGTTGAGGGTACACCTACAAAACGAGTAGATGAATCCTTTGGTACCTATTTCTTCAAGGGTCCATTTTGATTTGTCTTAGGAATCCAAGCAAATAGATTAGTGTCAACAAGCTTTCTAGCTCTACAATATTGTGATATGTGTCTGTGTGTACCACAATATGTGCATGTGTGTTTTAAAAATGTGCTCTTTGTTTCTTTGTTGACATTCTTATGTATCTTTTTTGGAAACCTGTAAGTGAAAGCAAGATTGTGAAAAACGTGTTGCTTAGGTGCTTTCTTCTTTAGTCCTTTGTGATGTATGCTTGATATTAGGACTAACCTTAGGCCGTATAACAGGGATGACCTGTTTGCCTAACTTGATCTCTAACTTTTGAGAGATTGCATAAGACTCCTCATAACTAGCAGTCATATCTATGAGTCTTTGCTCAGTGACTAAGTGCCTCTTCTTCTCTATTTCATAAAGTTTTTGCACTTTGACATAGGCTCTTTCTTTTTTTCTATTTTAAGGATAGCCTCATGATAGTCTACTTTAAGCTTGGCTATCTCTTTCGTGTTACCGGTAGTAGTAGATGTCTCTTTAATATCTTAAATAAGATTAGACAGTCTAGCTACTTCAGTTGTGTATACCTCAATCTCTTTACGAGATTGCTTGTACTTGTCTAATATATTTTTGTTTCTTCAAGTAGTTCACTAAAGGAAGTTTCTAGTTCATCGAAAGTAAAATAATCGTAAGAGGGTTATCGGATACCTTATTGAATGCCATCAGACAGACATTTGCACTGTTGATGGGTCTGTCTTCCTCCTCTGATTCACTGGCCTCACTTTCATGCTAGATGCTTGTATTGGCATACTTTTGATCGGTTGCAGCTTTCTTTCTCGATCTCGATCGGTCATATGGACTACTCTTCTTTGACAATAGATTCTTCTTTATGTGCCCTGACTTCTTACATCCAAAGTAGATTGTTTTCGTGGATGTCCTTCTGCTTTCGGTTTGATCTCTCTAATTTTAAGAACTTTCTGAAGTTTTTGACCAGTAGGGCCAATTCATCACCATCAGATGATTCTTCATCAGAGTCAGTACATGATACTTTTCTGGCTTGTGCTTTGAAGGCAATAGTTTTTCTTTGGTGTTGTTTCTTCAAACCCTTGCAAGTCCAGCTCATGGGTCATGAGCTTGCCCATCAGTGTCTCCAAAGTCATCATGGTGAGGTTGTTTCCTTCTATGATAGCAGTAGCCTTCGAGTTCCAGTTCTTGTTTAGAGCCCGTAGAACCTTTCCGATCTTCTCATGATTGTTGTAATCCTTACCAAGAGACTATAAAGGATTAGTAATGTCGAAGAAATGATGAACATCTATGTAATTGACTCATCAGTTTTATATTGAACGACTCATATTCCTGTATTAGTCTACTGATTTTGGATACTTTTACTTGGGAAGTTCCTTCATGAGTTACCTCAAAAAGTCCCTAAATTTCATTAGACGTTGTACAGGTTGATACGCGATTGAACTCAGTTTTGTCAATTGCACAGAGTAGTGTATTGATGGCTCATTCATCTAGACTAGCCTGTGTGTTTTTATGCTCTGTGTATTTTTTGTGTGGCATGTCCACTAGTACACCATTATTCACTGTTCTAGGCAGTTTCTTATAACCGTCTATTACTATCGACCAAAGATCGAAGTCCAGTAATTTGAGAAAAAACTCATTCATTTTTTCTAATAGGTGTAATTCGTTCCATCAAATAGTGGAGGTTTATTTTTGGATGCCCTTCACAATTGAATATAGATTTAACGAATGCCATAGATATATATACTCTGTATGGTTATGTATATGTATAACCTGCTATGATACAAATTATAGGACCATTGAACACCTCTAGAGGAGGGTGAATAGAGTGGGTGTATGTAGCTGAGATAATCACTGATTTAAAAATTGAGCAACTATATATTATGGCAGATAAAAGATGGTAAATAAAATGTGGTAAAATAAGAGTCAAGAATTCAAACTCAGTGACACAGGAATGTATACTAGTCTTCCTCTTAGAGAACTATTCCAATTTTAGTACTCTTGCTCGATGTTTATCCACTATAGCACAAGCTAAATGAGAGCTTGTAGTCTCTTACAACACCGTGCTTGGTGACGAGCGCACGACCGACTCCACAACTTGATTTCAAAAACTAATGTTTTCTGAATGATGCCTCTGATACAACTCTTTAGTACCAAAACTCTAGATTGAATAGAACTTGTACTGGCTTTCGATAAGAGCGGTATATGCTTGATCTAAATTTTTATCTCATAGAAAACACTTTAGAATAGATAAAGCGAGGAGTGAGTGAGTGATTTGAAATGGTGGAAATTTATCTATATTTATAGTGTTTTTGCATACCGAATTCGGACTGAGATTGGGCTGAGTTTGGATACATGAATCTCGCATACAAACGCTGTAGGTAGATTTGGTGGAAACTAAATTTTGAAAATACCTCGCCCAAACTTGGGCCGAGTTTGCCCTAAGTTCTGTCAGGGTCAGAACTGTTTGTTTGGGCCAGATTTGTGTTGCATTTTTAGGATTTTTGGATATTGGACTTGGAAGTATGGATGGGTAGACTTTTTGGATAGTAGACTGATAAAAACCTAAGCCAATACCAATTCTGATCAACCTCACGTATATTTCTTAGACTCAATAAAATTGAAAATACAGAAAAAATATAAAAGTCTTGATCTTGCTTCCAGTGTGATTGGTTCTTGATGACAATGCGATATCTTTACTTTGAAGTCGTAGAACATAGACGATCTTCTCATTTAAAACTTGTAAACTTGTAGCAGTCTGTATATTTTGCGTATCGACCAAAGTTGTCGTTGATTATCAAAATTAGGTGTGATCATTAAGCAATGGACCAACAAGGGGCATTCCCTACCAGAGGCCCACCTGCAACTATTATGGAAAGCAACGTCACATTATGAAGGACTGTCAACTTCGCTTTGGACTATACATGAGATACAGATCTGGACAGCACATAGCCAAAGATTATCCTGAACAGCATGACCTACTACATGCTAAGCAGACCACGAGGCCGACAGCTCCAGTACTTCCAGTACCTCGACTAGTACAGCAGATGTCACGCTCCAATTCCGTCGAATAGATAGTCGTCCCCCGGGCGTGATGCCGTACGAACCTAATTTGTGATCGCACAAGGCATAGTCATAAGGTAATCCGAGACACGAGATCTAAGAGTACGCAGATAAATTGAATCACACATTAAGTAAAAGAAACATTGATCTTTATTGATAATGAACATCATTTAAAGACTCCAGTATATGACTCGTGCCGCACGGGCTACAACATGACTCAATTACAAAAGAGTGCCGATGAGATAGCCGTTCCATATATTACACATCCCTCAATATACAACAAAGTACTCCAGTGACCTGGAATGAAGGGACGCTGAGCCATCTTTCTTGGACTGTCGAGAGCCTTCCAAAGTGGAGTCACGGGAATAAGTCTTCGACGTACGCCGAAGCTTCAAAATCATGAACGCCGCCGAGCTAATTGGCGCATCCTTCCTGATTTGCGGGACCTGCAAAGAGCGAGGATCAGTACGATCACATGTACTGGCGAATGGCTAATTAAAATCCAAGCTCTACATTTGATTCAAGAAGTTTTATAAACATGTTAGCTAGCTATTTCTGTGATCTTTCTAACCATCCTGCTCGATTTTGTATGTTAACATGTTTTGAGACAAGCAAATGAAATTGTATAACATTAAGCAGCTATCATATTCATCCCGTGTCACGTGCATTTGTTAAGCAATGAAAGGGTGTGAAGGTCACTGGCAATGTCAAGCCATCACGGACTATAGCCGGGTTGGATGGCGACCCTTTCACGTCGGGTAGCGAGCCCTGTACGAAAGTTCCCGACTAACCCATGCCGATGTAAGGCTGGCGCTTTCTACACTCGTTCCTCCCGGACCGAATCGGTCCCTTGGCCTAGGCAACCATTCGAGGAAACTACACCTTGTCGACAAGTTATCCAATGACCGTTTTGCAGAGTCCTGAAAAATTATATCTCTTTTCTAGAACCTTATCATTTCTCTTTTATCTGTAAAACTTATCCATTCTTTTGAACTTAGTCGATTTGCTTACGTAGCCGTATCGTTGCGATAAACGTTAATCGATTCATTCATTATTTTGCATAGGCTAAGTGGAATTGCATAAGAAAGCACGTTTTCTATTTTTAATACTGGCAGTTTGATAGCAAGTGTTTCGTGAAGAATCGTGCCACGATTTCTTTGATTCTACACTATTATGACAAGCATTCATTTAGCTTCATATTGATTTTGAAGTAGAGGGACGAGACGAAGGAGGTCATCCACTCGCCTTAGAATTGCTTCAAGAGAGCGACCGGTTGGCTGCGCTGACGTTGCCTACGTGATCACCTGCAATCGCATAAGCAACTGATTAGAACTCTGTGTAATTCAAAGAATTTTGATATGAATGCGAAGCTCAAAAACGAAAGTCACGAAAACCTATCGAAAACATTCACGAAAGCCAAAGCCAAAGCCAAATCAAGTGCGGCATAAAAATTAGAGCAACGGGAGGTCTCTTCCGACTCAGCCGCAGAGCCAATCCTCGAGACGCAACCCGCTGAATATGGGACTTGGTTCCGAAGAAGCCATTCCATAACATGGAATGGATCTTAATTCAACCGTTCCCGTTCGATCGACTTGGCCAATTCTGACCTATCGGTCCCGACCGAATCAATAGCGATAGTGTTCCTTTCTCGCGCACCCCGTGGACGAAAACGGGACACGATATAGGGATGAGATACTACACCCTAACCAACTATTAAAAAGTTTCGTCCTCGAAACTTAAAGATAGAACCTACCTCTACGAGAATAATGAAGAAATTTCTTCTTCATTTCCGATTCAAGCTCCCACGTCGACTCTTCGACCGAATTGTTCCTCCAAAGGACGTGGACGAGAGGGATCGCTCGATTTCGCAGCAGCTTATCCTCGCGTTCTAAGATTTGAACTGGATCTTTAACATAGGATAAGTCAGACTTCAGGTATAGATCGTGTACGCAAGTTTAGTTCTAAGATTTGAACTAGCACTTTGTCGCAAGTTCAGTTCCTTCTACATAAATAGATACTTGAGGCTCTTATGATCGGTATAGATCGTGCACGCAATGCCATAAAGATAGTGACGCCACAATTTCAATGCGAATACAATCGCCGCTAACTTCAGGTCATGAGTAGGATAGTTCTTCTCGTGCGGCTTTAGCTGTCGGAAGCAAAAGATATAACTTATTCCACTGCATCAGCACACACCCCAAGCCCTGACCGGACACGTCACTGAATATCTGGAAACCCTCGGTCCCTTCTGGAAATACGAGTATCGGGGCCGAGATGAGCCTTTACTTTAACTCTTGGAATGAAGCTTCGCAGTCGTCTGACCATTCAAATGCGACTCCTTTCTGGGTGAGGCGAGTCAGAGGCGATGAGATCTTCGCGAAGCCTTTCACGAAGCGTCGGTAGTATCCCGCTAAGCCAAGGAAACTTTGAATCTCATCGACGGACGTTGGCCGTTTCCAATCGACAACGGCTTTAACTTTCTTTGGGTCGAGCGCAATGCCTTCAGCTGAAATGATGTGTCCGAGGAATGCGACGCTGCTCAGCCAAAATTCACATTTGCTTCACTTCGCATACAGCTGGTTTTCGAAGGGTCTGAAGCACGGTCCGTAGATGCTCAGTGTGTTATTGCATATTCTTCGAGTAGACGAGTATGTCGTTGATAAAGACTACTACGAACTTGTCGAGGAATTGTCGGAACACGATTCATCAAATCCATGAAAGCGGCAGGTGTAACTCCACTTCCTGATATTTTTATTTTAATAGCAATTGAATTATTGGGTTTAAAATAAAGAGTTAATTTTAATTTAATTATTAATGATGATGAATATTTAGAGGAAATAAATTGGGAACAATTTTGAAAATTTAAAAATTTGTTACAACCAACTTGTGGTCCCCTCATTTTTCTTTCAAAAAAAAAGATTTTTTTAACTGTTTTCAGCATTTTTGTAATTAATGAAAAGGAAATGGGTTTTTTTTTAAACTACCAAATCAGAAAGGGCTGGTTTGCAAAAACGCTTGAGCGGGGGGACTTGGATGTAAAATTACCATTTTTATTTATTATCTGTTGGTAGAGGAGAGAGAGAGTCATTCTCTCTCTCTCTGGAATTTTAGCAGCCTCTGTTCCCAATTTTTTCCGTCAACCTAAAATTTTCCGGCGACTGAGCCATGGCGACGACGGGCGGAGCTCTCATCGTCGGCGATTTCTTCCAGGCGGCGCACGACGTGACCCTTCCCGAGCGACGGTGGTTCCGACTATCCGGCGACGAGTTATTGGCGTGGCGCTCTTCCCATGGCGACGATTCTGGCGACGATGGCGACGATTCCGGTGGCGAGCCTCCACCCCCACGGCCACAGAGTCTAGGCAAGCTCTGTTTCCGACGAAGTACATCATCGGTTGTAGCGTCAGACGACGGCTCACGGGGGGCCTTCTTCTCCAGCAGAGGCTTCTCGTGGCAGAGCTCGTAACTCTTCGGTGTTGACGACGACGAGGTGATCCAGTCCCAGCGGAGGATCTTCAACTCCTGTCGGTTCTCTCCACCGGTTCTTCGCTCACGTCGCGTTTCGTAGGTGAGCACTCTAATTTCTTGTAGGAACTTGTTCGATTCCTAATTCTTTTCCATTTTTGTTGGATCCTGAAATCAGATCTGGTGTCTTCTTGAATTAACCGATCGGTTTCATCAAGCGATCGTTCATCTTAGATCGATTGGACCTGGTCGAATCAAGATCAGAAATCGAACGAGCCAGCAACCGGGAGATCCACAAAATTGAGTTTAGCAACAATCTGGGTATGCGAGGACCGTGTCCGACTTCTTGGATTTGTGATTCGTTCTGACAGATTCATTCTCAGGTAATTCTTCTCCAAATTTCTTCTTTCTTTCCTTTACGATTTGTTTTTAGCTGGGATTTCAATGGTGCGTTTCCTTTCATATGTCGTATGCGTTCGTGTTGGCCCCGGGTGGACGTTTGTGGGATTGTGTCCAAGGGTGCTGTACTGATCGTATGTGTCCGAGTCTGTAGTTGTGTCAAATCCTAACTCGTGACCGACCTCTTTTGATCGCGTGGTGTTTGGCAGCGAGTCGAAGGAGAACATGGTACTGTAGTCTTTCCTGAATGGCTCGGATACCCGATGTACTGTGTTATTTGGTGTCCGGATGCTCGTGTCCATCACATGAGATCGAGTCCAGATCTAGTTAGTGTCCAGGTATTACGTATCGGGATGCTGTTGTGTATGCGGGTGCGTGTCCGGAGTACATGTTCGAGTACTGTATGAAGGCTGGACCAGTGCAGTCTTAGGAGTGTCGATCCTTCTCAACTTCGCATAAATAATTCAGTAGTTATTATACCTGCAATGTAGTTGTATTAATTCCTACCTTGATTTTTGAATTGTATATTATGTACTTAAGCCAAACCTTATTTTGTTGTACTTCTAATTCTGGGAATGTTGAAGTTTGCCATATGATGACCAGGCTCTGTTTAGTAGAGAGCATGTTGGAACGAACAGTGTGCGTTGACTATAATTGCAGGTTGATGGGATAATAGATTTCTTGTTATTTCAAACATTTCTTCAATGCTGAGCTTTTTGCTTTGGGCAATAAGAGTTTTGAACTGCATATTATCGAAATGTTGGCTTGGGTTTAATCCAGTAGTATGGGCTGGGTTGTGTATATTTCGAAATAGAGCGCATGTGGTTAAATTTTGTAAATCTTATGAAGTGAGTGGTTGTGCAGGTATAAATATATGAGGCTGGATGTTGCATGTGTGGGCAATATTAAAACCTATTAGTAAATTCCGGTTTAATAATATTTTAGTTTTCCTTAGTAATGAATAAGTCGTAACCATTCTGAACATCATATCATTAATATTTTGCTTGAATAAAATGTATAAATTAACCATTTGTTTTAATTATTAGAAATCTGTACCTAGTGTCTAGTGAATATATATGTATGTATTTTCCTAGTAGCAAATTAGGATCAATATAGCTTGTAATATTAAGCTAACCCAATTATTAGTTAGTATTACATTTGAGCTTAAAATTAGAATTGGTTAGTATAGTTATTTAGAATTTAACCAACTTGTAAATAATTTAGACAGGAGGACATCTAGATCCGATCTTTACCCGTACTTTCTCCGGAGCAAAGGCAAGTACTTTTCTACGGTTTGTACATTTACATTCTTGTACCCTTTCTTGTGACACGTCATAGCACGACATCATGTACTCCTGTATTCCTGTACCCTTGTCCCTTGTACTTGTTAGTGTCGGGTGGGGAAATACACTAGCCATGTGACCAAACCGGTTACTATATATTCCTGTACCTAGCTTAGGCCTCGCACTGTGCACGCGGGTCCTAAGTCGTACCATATTCATGTACTCCTGTACATGCTCCTGTACGTACCCCAGCCGGTCACATGGACTAGATGTATTTCGATATTGTGCACTTGTCATGTCTGGTACTTCAGGATTATAGTTTCATTCCTGTACTTTACATGTTCCTGTACTTTACATTCATGTACTATAGTTCACGTACTTATTTTCCTGTACTACTTTCCTGTACTTTCATGTTCATTCCTGTATTTCATTTTCCTGTACTCCTGTACCCTGTTCATATCATGTTCATGTTTCATTACCTAGAACTGTACTTTGCTCCGCTCCTGAATAGGATATGTTGCAGGTATACTTGCAGGACATTGTTCTACTCTATGGGCCAGAGCCCAGGATTTAGCTGAGCAGGATGAGGCTTAGCTTGAGGTTTCAGGTTTAGACTGTTAGCTCTACTCTTAGATATTGTCTTTAGAATTCATGTACATTTCATTCTTGATGACTCGTACATTTATATACATAGAATTGTGGATTATGGTGATCATTCTGGGATACGTTTTAGATGCTGTGATTCTATACTTTCATGTTTATCTGGTTAGTTTTACCTAGCTTGGTACAGCTTACTTCGTCGTGTCTAACGACGAAGGCTGGGCGTGTCCGACTCGTGTCCGATTATTCGGGAGCGGGTCGTGACATGTTTTTAGTGGTGGCCCATGCAGGTCTATCCTAATGGTACCTAGGTCTTAGTGTACTATTGGGGGACTTGATTACACTAGGGAAACTTGATCACAGCATAGGAAAATCGAAAATAAGGGTATATCAGGTATATCAGGTGTATCAGGTATTTTAATATTCTATAAACACTTGTTGTATGTAGGTCTAGGTTATTTTAACAGTTTTCTGTTTTACAGATAGTTCAAAAGCATGCGACATCAGAACTGTCAATTCACCTGCACTTGACGGTTCCGAGCATCCACTACGTTCTATCACTCTAATATCCCATGGGTAGTACGTAGTTGACGGAGACGCCTGAAGAGTCCCTTGACAACCAGAGGAAGCAGGCCACCCTTTCCAAGTCAGACTTGTGGATACACTCTCCGAGCCAGGAAGGACTTCTGATTTCCAGACTCTTAGACACTTGGATTTTTTCGACACCGAGCGCATATCTTGCACCAGGGAGCCGATCGAGAACCTGAAGCCGCCACTGAAGATCATCTCAGCATGTGAGGATCCGACTTCTCTGAAGATTAGAGCCACCAGCCAGAAGATCCAGAATGTAGCGTAGACAATGGAACGAAACCGAAAACTGAAGCTCATGAAAGACATGAAGACTTATGATGAAGATATCAACTATCATGGACCCGCAAAGCATCGCAACATTCAGACGGCGCTTCTTCAGCCACATCATCAGAGGCAGATTCAGGCCTACATTCACTGAATGAAGGATTGACAGTAAGTCGCAGATTACAATGATCGAGGAGCATCAAGATCTCGACAGCCATATATTTCTGTCAGAGCCCTGCACTTCAGCCCCAACAGGAGATCCAGATTCAGATTCAGTCGGCGATCATTTATTTCTGTCGCAGCTCAGGACCCACTACGAAGAGTGCCGCAAAAGACGAAGGCTATGCTTGTATTGCTAATCGCCTGCCCACCAAGTCAAGGACTGCTGGAGCCATTGATCACACTGCCCAAGGACGAACATGCCAGGACTACAGCAAGGGGACCAGCCTCTCTAGATTCGGCAACCACATAGAGCACTACCGCAGGGATCAGCCTACGCCAGGACAATTGAAGGAGGTTAGAAAGATTTCCGTTCCGGAGGAATACGGAAGATAGACTGAAGACGGAAGATTTCTTTTGCATGGTTGGAAGAACCATGTATCTTGATTAGCAATCCAGTTTTTCTTAAATTTCTTTTAGCATGTAGACCATTTCTTGGAACTTCTTGTTTTCTATTTTGGAATCTTGGTTGGTATTCGAAACTTAATTCGAGATATTGTTTCCTATTCGTTGATTGATACTCCTCCATCCATTCTTCGTAACCTTGCTCTTTCGAGATTCTACTCAGGAATTTTGTTTCCTATTCTGGACTAGTTACAATTCGTAAATTTTGTTTTCTTTCCGAAGTTCAGTTTTCTATTTGGGGCTTGTTGGAATTTGATTTTTATTCAATACTTGTTTCTATTCACCATTCAAGACATCGTTTGAAAACTTCGGATTCGACCTGTTCCCTATGTGAGATTTTGTTTCCTACGTGGCTTGTTTTCTATTTGAAAATTGTTCCGTTCACAACTTTGCTTCGATCTTGTTCTCTATTTGAGGTATCGCTTATTTCATGAATATTTGTTTTATTCACCCATTGATTCTTTTTCCTACTCGTAACTTGATTCCATTCGAGATTTTAAGATCCTGTTCCCTATTTCGAGACTTTGTTTTGTTCGTAAATTTGTCTCCCATTCAAGATTTACCAGACTTTGAATTTTAGTTCCTACTCGCGACTCGTTGAGACCGTGTTCCATATTCCAAATCTTGTTTTCTCGTTGAGATTTTCTATTCGAGAATTTGTTTCTTATTCACGACTTTGTTGATACTTGATTTTCTATTTTTCACGGTATACCTTATTGAGGAATTCGTTTCCAATTCAAGTTTTGCTCGAGATTTCATTGCTATTAGAGATTTTATTGAAACTTGTTTCCAGTACGAATTTTATTTATTTTGAAACTTGTCTCCTATCTTTCGTCCTACGAGACTCTGTTATCCCTTCGGGATAATGTCCGTATATGGAATCTTGTTATAATTCCAAATATCAGTTGGAATTCCGTTATAAATTGAAACTTTGCTCCCTGTCTGAAATTTTAAATCTCCCTGGTTGCCCTCTTATACTCACCGATGGGATCCCTTGTCGTCTCTTAGTACCTAATAAACCCTTATATTCTAACAGTCAGGTAACTCCACCATTTCCGTGACTTGGACTATTGAAACTCATTTTGAATTCCTTGGAACTCTTTTGAAATTCCTAGAGATAAAGGCGAGAGGCTATTCGATGACCTACTATAGCATGACAGTTGCGCGCTGCAGCTATTAGCTGGATTATGGAGACTGAGGGTTCACTGCAGCCAGTAGTGCACTGGCGAGGCAGGAACTTTAAGTTGAAGTGATTTCAGACAATCATAGGTTTTCGAGTACTGTCGAGACTTGTCCTAAATTCTTCATGTCGTGACCTTTTGAGTTGCTTCGTTGATGATTGTTGGAAAATGGATATAGTGCACAGAATAGTCAGTGACATATTGTTATTTGAGTCACGGAGCCGAAAGTCTACTGCAGTCAGATACATACTGGCGGGGTAGGGATTCTAAGCAAAGATATTTCAGATACCAACATGTTCTTGGATAACCTGGAGACTATTTTTCCTTTTCATATGATTATTGGTTTTCGAGAATCACAAATCCTGGCATGTGTTCATCCTGATTTGATACTAATATCTCCTGAGTTTTTCGTACGTTCCTAAATCAACCCTTGTTAAATTTTCCTTCTAATATTTTATCGTTAGATCATTGAATTCCTCAAAATTGTATATTACCAGATTGTGATTCCATACTTCGTTTGTGATTTGTCTAAACTTCGATCTTAAGTCATGTCCATCTGACCATGATTTTCTATCTTGTCCTAGTCCACTTTTGATCATACTTAATAGTTGTATCGTCATAAATTGCTCCTCTAAGTTGTAAATGAACTTCATTCTATCCCGTGCCTATTCGATTCTTAACCATTGTTAGATCGTGTTATTCCAACTTCTTGTGTATAATTATAGTACTTGGTCTCAAGGCTCAAGGCGTCGCAGAGTTGCACAAGATCGGCAGAAGCACTGGGCGGACAGCAGCAGACGACCACTGGGATTCGCAGTTGGAAGCAGAGTATTCCTGAAGATCTCACCGACTAGGGGCGTCATCAGATTCGGCAGAGGCGGGAAGCTCAGTCCGAGATTTATCGGACCTTTCGACGTGACGCGCGGATTGGCGAGGTGGCATATCGACTAGCGCTTCCAGCCAGCTTAGAGGGAGTGCACGACATTTTCCGTGTTCCAACTTCGACGCTACATTCCAGATCCGAGCCATGTAGTGGTCTATTCAGAGGGTGGGTCCGAGCTTGACCTACGAGGAGCAGCCAGTGGAGAACCTTGATCGGAGGGAGAAGCGCCTGCGGAAACAGACTATTCCACTTGTCCGCGTCATGTGGAGACACCACTCTCCGGGAGAGTCCACATGGGAGCGCGAGGACGAGATGCGGGAGCGCTATCCCAGTTTGTTGTTGAGTGTACCTTGATATTGAAATTTTAAATATAATAAAAAATTGTGTTGAACCTTCTTGAGATTTGCTTTTAGTTTGTCTTGTTGCCTCTCGAATTTCGAGGACGAAATTATTTTAAGGAGGGGAGATTTGTAACTCCACTTCCTGATATTTTTATTTTAATAGCAATTGAATTATTGGGTTTAAAATAAAGAGTTAATTTTAATTTAATTATTAATATGATGATGAATATTTTAGAGGGAAATAAATTGGGAACAATTTTGAAAATTTGAAAATTTGTTACAACCAACTTGTGGTCCCCTCATTTTTCTTTCAAAAAAAAAAGATTTTTTTAACTGTTTTCAGCATTTTTGTAATTAATGAAAAGGAAATGGTTTTTTTTTTAACTACCAAATCAGAAAGGGCTGGTTTGCAAAAATGCTTGAGCGGGGGGACTTGGATGTAAAATTACCATTTTCTTTTATTATATGTTGGTAGAGGAGAGAGAGAGTCATTCTCTCTCTTCTCTGGAATTTTCGAGCAGCCTATGTTCCCAATTTTTTTCGTCAACCTAAAATTTTCCGGCGACTGAGCCATGGCGACGACGGGCGGAGCTCTCATCGTCGGCGATTTCTTCCAGGCGGCGCACGACGTGACCCTTCCCGAGCGACGGTGGTTCCGACTCTCCGGCGACGAGTTATTGGCGTGGCGCTCTTCCCATGGCGACGATTCTGGCGACGATGGCGACGATTCCGGTGGCGAGCCTCCACCCCCACGGCCACAGAGTCTAGGCAAGCTCTATTTCCCGATGAAGTACATCATCGGTTGTAGCGTCAGACGACGGCTCACGGGGGGCCTTCTTCTCCAGCAGAGGCTTCTCGTGGCAGAGCTCGTAACTCTTCGGTATGACGACGACGAGGTGATCCAGTCCCAGCGGAGGATCTTCAACTCCTGTCGGTTCTCTCCACCGGTTCTTCGCTCACGTCGCGTTTCGTAGGTGAGCACTCTAATTTCTTGTAGGAACTTGTTCGATTCCTAATTCTTTTCCATTTTCGTTGGATCCTGAAATCAGATCTGGTGTCTTCTTGAATTAACCGATCGGTTTCATCAAGCGATCGTTCATCTTAGATCGATTGGACCTGGTCGAATCAAGATCAGAAATCGAACGAGCCAGCAACCGGGAGATCCGCAAAATTGAGTTTAGCAACAATCTGGGTATGCGAGGACCGTGTCCGACTTCTTGGATTTGTGATTCGTTCTGACAGATTCATTCTCAGGTAATTCTTCTCCAAATTTCTTCTTTTTTTCCTTTACGATTTATTATTTAGCTGGGATTTCAGTGGTGCGTTTCCTTTCATAGTCGTGCATAGCGTTCGTGTTGGCCCCGGGTGGACGTTGTGGGATTGTGTCTAAGGGTGTTGTACTGATCGTATGTGTCCGAGTCTGTAGTTGTGTCAAATCCTAACTCGTGACCGACCTCTTTTGATCGCGTGGTGTTTGGCAGCGAGTCGAAGGAGAACATGGTACTGCAGTCTTTCCTGAATGGCTCGGATACCCGATGTACTGGGTCATTTGGTGTCCGGATGCTCGTGTCCATCACATGAGATCGAGTCCAGATCTAGTTAGTATCCAGGTAATACGTATCGGGATGCTGTTGTGTATGCGGGTGCGTGTCCGGAGTACATGTTCGAGTACTGTATGAAGGCTGGACCAGTGCAGTCTTAGGAGTGTCGATCCTTCTCAACTTCGCATAAATAATTCAGTAGTTATTATTCCTGCAATGTAGTTGTATTAATTCCTACCTTGATTTTTGAATTGTATATTATGTACTTAAGCCAAACCTTATTTTGTTGTACTTCTAATTCTGGGAATGTTGAAGTCTGCCATATGATGACCAGGCTCTGTTTAGTAGAGAGCATGTTGGAACGAACAGTGTGCGTTGACTATAATTGTAGGTTGATGGGATAATAGATTTCTTGTTATTTCAAACATTTCTTCAATGCTGAGCTTTTTGCTTTGGGCAATAAGAGTTTTGAACTGCATATTATCGAAATGTTGGCTTGGGTTTAATCCAGTAGTATGGGCTGGGTTGTCTATATTTCGAAATAGAGCGCATGTGGTTAAATTTTATAAATCCTATGAAGTGAGTGGTTGTGCAGGTATAAATATATGAGGCTGGATGTTGCATGTGTGGGCAATATTAAAACCTATTAGTAAATTCCGGTTTAATAATATTTTAGTTTTCCTTAGTAATGAATAAGTCGTAACCATTCTGAACATCATATCATTAATATTTTGCTTGAATAAAATGTATAAATTAACCATTTGTTTTAATTATTAGAAATCTGTACCTAGTGTCTAGTGAATATATATGTATGTATTTTCCTAGTAGCTAATTAGGATCAATATAGCTTGTAATATTAAGCTAACCCAATTATTAGTTAGTATTACATTTGAGCTTAAAAATTAGAATTGGTTAGTATAGTTATTTAGAATTTAACCAACTTGTAAATAATTTAAACGGGAGGACATCTAGATCCGATCTTTACCCGTACTTTCTCCGGAGCAAAGGCAAGTACTTTTCTACGGTTTGTACATTTACATTCTTGTACCCTTTCTTGTGACACGTCATAGCACGACATCATGTACTCCTGTATTCCTGTACCCTTGTCCCTTGTACTTGTTAGTGTCGGGTGGGGAAATACACTAGCCATGTGACCAAAACCGGTTACTATATATTCCTGTACCTAGCTTAGGCTTCGCACTGTGCACGCGGGTCCTAAGTCGTACCATATTCATGTACTCCTGTGCATGCTCCTGTACTTACCCCAGCCGGTCATATGGACTAGATGTATTTCGATATTGTGCACTTGTCATGTCTGGTACTTCAGGATTATAGTTTTATTCCTGTACTTTACATGTTCCTGTACTTTATATTCATATACTATAGTTCCTGTACTTATTTTCCTGTACTACTTTCCTGTACTTTCATGTTCATTCCTGTATTTCATTTTCCTGTACTCCTGTACCCTGTTCATATCATGTTCATGTTTCATTACCTAGAACTGTACTTTGCTCCGCTCCTGAATAGAAAATGTTGCAGGTATGCTTGTAGGACATTGTTCTACTCTATGGGCCAGAGCCCAGGATTTAGCTGAGCAGGATGAGTCTTAGCTTGAGGTTTCAGGTTTAGACTGTTAGCTCTACTCTTAGATATTGTCTTTAGAATTCATGTACATTTCATTCTTGATGACTCGTACATTTATATACATAGAATTGTGGATTATAGTGATCATTCTGGGATACGTTTTAGATGCTGTGATTCTATACTTTCATGTTTATCTGGTTAGTTTTCCCTAGCTTGGTACTGCTTACTTCGTCGTGTCTAACGACGAAGGCTGGGCGTGTCCGACTCGTGTCCGATTATTCGGGAGCGGGTCGTGACAGCAGGGGCGTTCGTTAGGCCGAACGGCATTACCAGGAATTCGTAATGGCCGTATCGAGTGTGAAAGGCAGACTTTGGCACATCGTCCGGCTTGATCTTGAGTTGATGGTAACCCGAGCGTAGATCAATTTTAGAGAACACCGTAGCTCATTGCAGCTGATCAAATAGATCGTCTATGCGGGGCAGGGGATATTTGTTCTGGACGGTGGCTTTATTCAATTTGCGGTAGTCGATACAAAGACTCAATGAGCCATCCTTTTTCTTGACGAACAGCACAGGCGCTCCCCTTGGCGAGACGCTGGTTCGAATGAATCCCTTATCGAGCAACTCTTGCAACTGTACTTTGAATTCTTTAAGCTCTGCAGGGGCCATCCTGTACGGGGCTTTAGAGATTGGTCGGGTATTGGAGAATGTATCGATAGTGAATTCGATCTCTTGATCCGGTGGCATGCCGGGCAGTTCGTCCGGGAACACGTCTGGGAATTCTGCCACAACGTCGGTCTGACCCACGTTTGCACTATCCTGTCACATGTCTCGAACGGACGCTAGATAGCCTTCGCACCCGGCATACAGCATCCGTCGAGCAGATATTACGGAGATCACCATGTAGGTCGGCGATGCCTCACCACACGAATCGCAGAATTCTGGCACTCCAGGTATGCGGAATGTGACCTTCTTTTCAGCACAGTCTATGGTTGCCTTGCACGGCCCGAGCCAATCCATCCCCAGAATGATGTCGTAGTCTTCAATATCTAGAACTATCGCATCAAGACTGATCTTTTGACCACCTATACAGATGATTCCGTCTCTGCAGACTAAATTTGCAAGTAGTGGTATACCCGACGGTACGTTAACGAAAAGATCGAGACCCAGCGGTGTCAGGAAAAATTTGTGCTCGGCGGTGAAGTCCGTCGATATAAAACTATGCATGGCACCTGAATCAAACAATACACGAGCAGGTTTATTATTGAATTGTAGTATACCTGTCACGACTGTGTCAGACGCGACGCTTTATCTCGAGTTATGGCATAGACGCGGCCCTGAGCATTGGAGCGACGGTCTTGGCCATTCTGTTGTACGATCGGTGGAGCCCGAGGTGCTTAGCCTCGGTTCTGATGGTGTTGTTGGAGGCGCTGGTTTGGCTTCTCCGGACAGTTGCGTGCGATGTGGTCCATTCGGCCGCACCCGAAGCATGCATCGTTCTTCAATCGGCACTTTTTGGCTATGTGCCCCTCTTTGTGGTAGAAATTGTAGACTACTCGATCCTTCGTCTGGTTGCCGCCTCCGTTGTCGCGGTTTTGACGCTTGTGTGCGTTTTTGCCTCCCGTATTACTATAGCATTTGTTATTAAAGTAAACAGCACCAGTAGTAGCAGGAGGATACTCGGACTCCAGACGGAGGGCATGGTTGAGTGCCTCGCCCATGGTTTTGTATTAAGGTACCGAGACATGAGCATGAATAGTATAACGCAAGCCCACTTCAAATCGTCGGGCTCGACTTGCAGTGGTAGGTAGATAGGCTCCAGCAAATTTGGCTATTTTGTTGAATTCGGCCGCATATTATCGTACAGTCATATTCCCTTGCCTCAACTAAATAAACTCGTTTTCTTTTTCCTATCGTACGGCTGCGGAAAGATATTCGGTCTCGAACGCATTTCTGAATGTGGCCCATGAGATCGTTGTCGTCTCGTCTTCACGTCGAATTGCTCGCTTCTGCACGGCCCACCAATCGTGCGAGTTCATTCGAAGTAGAAGTTGGGCATACGTGACTTTCTTCGAGTCTTCGATACCCAGAAGCTCGAACTTGTCTTCCAGCTCCTCCAACCAGTCGATCGCCACGGAGGGATCTTCTGTGTCGTTAAAGGAAGTGCGACAGCTTTTTATTAATTTTGATACGTTGAAGTTAGAACTTCTCGGTAACGCAGGTGAGAGCATGGGCGCCTCCAGTTCAGCTTCGTTAGATCGAACCGCAGGCTCGATCACGGCAGACGTCATCGTTGAATTATTGTTGACCACGATCGATTGTACGATCTGCTGGAGTGTATTCAGCTGCTGCTGCAGCTTGAATTGAGCCTCAAACCAATTTTTTAATTGGGTCTGACGAGCCTTCGCCTGCTGACGATGAAGCTCATTTTAACGTTGCTACATTTCGAGCATCTGTAGCATCCGTTGTAAGGGTCGCCGGAAGATCCGGCTACGGTAGGCATCATTCCCGTTGAGTTGACGGAATGCTCAGGTCTGGAACTACTCGAGCCACGGGAAGCGCACGTCTCATCCTCCGCCCGAGCTCCCGTAACTGCAGGGAAAAAAAAGGCAACTCTCGTTTGTTTCATAAATGTCCTGGGTTTAGCGTATGGAACAACTCATCTCATCGACACGAGTTCAACGGTTTGAGACTAAAAACTCGACACTGGAGGCCAAGGACTAAAGTCATGCTCTGATACCATTATGTCACGTCCCGATTCCGACGAATCAATAGTCGTCCCCCGGGCGTGATGCCGTACGAACCTAATTTGCGATCGCATAAGACATAGTCATTTACAGACTCCAGTACAGGACTCGTGCCGTGCGGGCTACAACATGACTCAATTACAAAAGAGTGCCGACAAGATAGCCGTTCCATACATTGTACACATCTCTCAATATACAACAAAGTACTCCAGTGACCTGGAATGGAGGAACACTGAGCCATCTTTTTTGGACTGTCGAGAGCCTTCAAAAGTGGAGTCGCGAGAACAAGTCTTCGATGCGCGGCCGAAGCTTCAAAATCATAAACACCGCCGAGCTAGTTGGCACGTCTTTCTGATTTACGGGACCTGCAAAGAGCGAGGATCAGTATGATCACATATACTGGCGAATGGCTAATTAAAATCCAAGCTCTGCATTTGATTCAAGAAGTTTTATAAACATGTTAGCTAGCTATTTCTGTGATCTTTCTAAACATTCTGCTCGATTTTGCATGTTAACATGTTTTGAGACAAGCAAATAAAATTGTATAACATTAAGCAGCTATCATATTCATCCCGTGTCACGTGCATTTGTTAAGCAGTGAAAGGGTGTGAAGGTCACTGGTAATGTCATGCTATCACGGATTATAGCCGGGTTAGACGGTGACCCTTTTGCGACGGGTAGCGAGTCCTGTGCGAAAGTTCCCGACTAACCCACGCCGATGTAAGGCTGGCGCTTTCTACACTCATTCCTCCCGGGCCGAATCGGTCCCTTGGCCTAGGCAACCGTTCGAGAAAATTAGACCTTGTCAACACGTTGTCCAATGATCGTTTTACAGAGTCTTAAAAAATTCTATCCCTTTTCTAGAACCTTATCCTTTCTCTTGTATGTGCAAAACTTAGCCATTCTTTTGAACTTAGTCGATTTGCTTACTTAGCCGTATCATTGTGATAAATGTTAATCGATTCATTTTGCATAGGCTAAGTGGAATTGCATAAGAAATCACGTTTTCTATTTTAAATACCGGCAGTTTGATAGCAAGTGTTTCGTGAAGAATCGTGCCATGATTTTTTTGATTCTACACTATTATGACAAGCATTCATTTAACTTCATATTAATTTTAAAATAGAGAGATGAGGCGAAGGAGGTCAGCCATTCGCCTTAGACTTGCCTACACGATTACCTGCAATCGCATAAGCAACTGATTAGAACACTGTGTAATTCAAAGAATTTTAATATGAATACGAAGCTCAAAAACACAAGTCACGAAAATCCATCAAAAACATTCATGAAAACCAAAGCCAAAGCCAAATCAAGTACGGCATAAAAATTAGAGCAACGGGAGGTCTCTTCCGACTCAGCCGCAGAGCCAATCCTCGAGGCGCAACCCGCTGAATATGGAACTTGGTTCCGAAGAAGCCATTCCATAACGTGGAATGGATCTTAATTCAACCGTTCTCGTTTGATCGACTTGGCCGATTCCGACCTATCGGTCTCGACCGAATCGATAGCGACAGTGTTCCTTTCTCGCGTACCCCGTAGATAGAAACGGGGCACAATGTAGGGACGGGGCACTACACAGCAGGTGCCTAGGCTCGTGGCACCAGTAGCAGGAGCGTCCGGACAGAGCTCAAGGCCACACAGGGCCAGAGCTCAGGGCCCCAGTCAGAAGTACGACCAGGATTTCTCATTAGCAGTAGAGGATGCAGAAGCTGAAGGGGAAGTCATAGCAGGTATGGTTTTAGTTGCTACATTTCCTGCTATTATGTTATTTGACACTGGAGCCACACACTCATTTTATAGCCACTAGTTTTGCAACTAGACATGGTACTCTACTGTCTAGGAATTTTAGAATTCTCACCATGAGAGGTATAGTACCTGTAAGCAATATTTGTTGACTTTTTCCCATAGTGATTTATGGTAGGGAGATGAAGGCATAATTTTTGGTTTTTCCTATGCCAAATTTTGATGTAGTTCTATGGATGGACTAGTTGAGCCAGTATTATACTTTTTTTTACTGTCATAGAGGCAATATAGTCTTTAGACCAGCAAATGAGCTGGAATTCGTGTTCATTAGAGGTTCGGGAGAAAGAAGGGAACCACCAACATTAGGAACTCATATAGAGATGGAAGAAGTCTCTCATCATCATATCATCATAGAGTTCTAAGATATATTCCAAGAAGAGTTGCCGGGATTGCCACCAGATAGGGACATTGAGTTCTCTATAGAGGTCATTTTATGAGCCATCACCATGGGCTCAAATAGATTAATTGCTAGAAAATAGCTTTATCCGTGCTAGTGCGTCACCATGGGGAGCACTCGTCTTATTCATACCAAAGAAGGATGGGACAATATGCATGTGCATCGATTACAGAGCTGTGAACGCAATAGCGGTGAAGAACAAGTGCCCTATGCCACGCATCGATGATTTATTCGATCAGTTGACCGGAGCCAAGGTGTTTTCCAAAATCGACTTGGGATCAGGTTATCATCAGCTGAAGGTTCGAAAGGAAGATATCCCAAAGACGATATTTAGATCGAGATATAGGCACTACGAGTTTTTGGTCATACCAATCGGTTTGACTATATTCAAAGAGCCACGAAGAGCACGAGCAGCATTTGTGGATAGTCTTGGAAACTTTGAGGAATGAGTAGTTTTATGCCAAGCTTAGCGAATGCAACTTCTTTCTTAAGAAGGTTTCATTTCTGGGACATATCGTCAGAAGAGATGGCATATCGATAGATCCGGAGAAAATCTCAGCAGTTAAGGCATGGCCCGTTCCTACCTCAGCCTTCGAGGTGAGAATTTTTCTTGGACTTACGATTTACTACCGAAGGTTTGTAGAAGATTTCTCAGGGATAGCTGGACCTATGACTTGCTCGGTTGACTTATAAAGACCAAGGGTTCGTATGGACGGATGCGTGTCAAGCGGCTTTTGATAAGTTAAAGAAGTGCTTGACCACTGCACCCATCTTGGTCATTCCATTAGGACCAGAAGGATTTGTGATTTATAATGACACATCCGGGAAGGGATTGCGATGCGTCTTGATGCAGCATGGTCGAGTAGTAGCATATGAATGGAGGCAGTTGAGAGTGCATGAGAAGAATTATCCAACCCATGATCTAGAGCTTGCAGCAGTCATTTTTTCTCTGAAACTTTGGAGGCATTACTTTTCTGGCGAGAAGGTAGACATCTATACGGATCATAAAAGCCTCAAGCATGCCTCTACAAAAACAAAAAAAACAAAAACAATACGGGATCAAAACGAGCAAAAAAGGACAAAAAACGACGACAAAAAAGAAACAAAAACGACCAAAAACAAAAAAAATACAAAAAAAAAAGCAGAAACGACCAAAAAAGGCACAAAAGGTGCAAAACTGATAAATCTAACTAAAAACGTACAAAATCGAGCAAAAATAAAAAAAACCCGAGAAAAACGACAAAAATGAACAAAAATCGAGCCAAAAAAAAGATTAAAAATTCCAAAAAAATGACCAAAATGAGAAAAACGCCAAAAAACAAGCAACAACGACAAAAATAACAAAAACAATGCAAAATCGACAAAAAAGGATTAAAAATGTGCAAAAAACCGCAAAAAAGGCCAAAAACGGCAAAAAAATGAAAAAAGGGTACAAAATGTGCAGAAAGCGGCAAAAAGGGTAAAAAATCGACCAACAACGATAAAAACGTGCAAAAAAAATAGCTAAAAGAGACCAAAAACAATATAAAAAAGTGCCAAAATGGTCAAAAAAGTACAAAGTCGACCAAAAACGATAAAAAAGTTAAAATAAGTGCGAAATCGACAAAAAATGATAAAACGTGCAAATACGGCCAAAAACGACAAAAAACGTGCAAAATCGACCAAAAATGATAAAAATGTGCAAAAGCAACCAAAAAGGGCCAAGAAAGTACAAAAACGACCAAATATGAGGAAAAATGACAAAAAATTACCAAGAAGGACAAACACGAATAAAACGTCAAAAAATAACAAAAAAGACTAAATTACAGCGTACCAACCTTCCTCTTAAGGTGTAATGTAATCACGATTACATAGGCTTTATGATGTAATTGATTTTAGAAGAGAATAATGTAATGTAATCAAACTTGTAGTCGCAATTACATTACATCTATTTTTTTTATCCAACCAAACATCTGAGTTAGACTGACAACGTAATGCCAATTACATTACGTTGTCCGATCCTGCAAACCAAACGGACCCATAACTCGTTGTTATCCTAGATGGAAAGCACTGTAGATGATTTAACAATGGCACCATTGTTGCTTGTTGCTTGTTCTTATTTTGATCTTTGGCAACGAAACAACGAAAAGATTTTGTTGCCAAAATTTATATCTTGCAATGACCAAAATTTGTGTTACAAAAAAGATCTACTAGCAACAAAAATATTGCGTTGCTAAAAAAATTGTTGCCTAATGGAGTATTTCTTCTAGTGTACGTCGCTCCACCCACATTTGCCAACACAAACTAATCATGCATGAAACTAATGCTAAAAATTCCTAATTTTACCAACAAAATCAATCAACAATCTAAGAAAGAGAGAAAAGAGGTGATCCCCTCTCGTCGTCAATCTATATCATATGATTCCACCTAGCTTGAAGGGTCTGGTAACCATGAACTAGTGGCAAACTTCGAGCTCGAAGAAGTGGTGGTCGAACATGGGCATGACTACGAGGGTCTGATTGAGGATGGCAGAGACGAAGAGGGCATTTAAGCTCAGACAACTGGTTTTTGAACCCACTTTGGAGCGCATACGTTAGGAACCTCTCCGACTGATTTAAGGTTGGGATTGGGGGGCGACATTGGGAGGGTTTAGAGATTATGGTATTAGGATTAGGGAAGATAGGAGAGGAAAATGAAAAGGTAGAGGATAAGGAAATAAAGAGGAGGAAGAGGTTGATCAGAACAAGCAGATAACACTTTCTATCGGAGGGAGAGAACACTTTTCTGGTGACGTAGAGGAGGGAAAGCTAAAATTTTAGTAACACTTTTTGTGTCATGGTTATTACTGTTACTAAAAAATATAAATAAAAACTATAAAAAATATTATTTAGTAATAGTTATTTAATTATTGTTACAGTAATTACCGTTACAGCTTGTAACAGTAATAACTGTTACAAATTAAAAAAATTGTGTTACAAATTAATTATTTTGGTGTGCTGCTTTTGAGGATTCTTGGACTGCTTTCTACATGTTACGTGTAATACTTACTGTAGTTGTGCATATAAAATAATTCTCGTGATCTTGAGTTACATGGAATATTGGTTATCAATAGATCTAGGATGTTATGGTGACTTCAAGCTGAAATTTTTTTTTATATCCGATCATCAATTCATATTTGTTATTGTATATAATTTTTTATATTTTATGTCTAGATTAGTTTTTGTATACACATCTTCTAACAAGTGTTTGTGTATTAATATATTCAACAATTAAGCTATGAAAGTCCCTAATGCACGCTCTCAATATGTGGTTGCAACGACGAATATTGTTCACATTTGTTGCCACCATCACCAAGTGTCTATCCTTCCGATGATATAGAACTATAAATTGTAGATATGTGACAACTTTACAAGGGGACATACCTGATTAACTAGCAATAGGTCAATATGCAAAGAGGTAAATTATGGTGTTGTAATGACGCATTGGACATTAATTGGGTTAGATGCAACTGATGTTATGGTTGTGTTTTGTCTTATTATTGTTTGGTTGCTACAATAAATGAATGCTGACACTACATATATTTAGTGCTTGTTTGCTCCCCGGTGTGTAACTGTTTGATTGATGGCACACAACATGTACATATTGTTGTTAGCAACAAAGTGACATATTTAAAGTTTTTTTCATCAACACAAGATAATTTAAAGAATAGAAAGTACACCATATACAATAATCGAAATTAATATTTTGTCGACTAGTCACATAATGTAATAACTAATTTAAAGAATAGAAGAAGACTTCTTCTTCTCTTTTTCTTCTTCTTCTTCTTCTTCTTCTGGGGGGTGGGGTGGTAAGTAATGAAAAATTTGGTGAAAAATTCACCTCCCCCCAACCACACTCACACGTAAGAAACGTATAACTTATTATGGGGTGTGTCTCTTTTTTTTGGTCAAACACATGTATATGCAATTTAAAATAGTGAAAATATAAAAACATTCACAACATCTATTTATAGTGGTAAAGTAAAGATAAATTTGCAACATTCTATAAACATTGTGAAATACATAGCTTTTACAACATTATATAAAAGTTGTTTAATATAATTCTTTTACAATATTTTTTAAACGTTGTCAAAAGATAATACATACACAACGTTTATATAAAGTGATAAAATAAAATTAATTTTACAACATCGAACAAACATTGTGAAAGAAAGAAACTTTACAATAGTTGATAAACGTTGTTGAATATAACATTTTTACAATATTTTAAAAATAATGTCAAAATTAATAACTTTGACAACATTAGATAAACGTTGTCAAAAATAATAAGTTTTACAATGTTAATAAAATATTGTTGAAGATAGTAATATACAACTTTTGTGAATGACCATTTTAGAAGCCTTAACATTTGAATATAAAATGTTGTTTGCACAGGTAATTTATAACGTTTTAACAATAAAGGTTGTAGAAGACCCCTCATTTTACATCATTTTTAGGATATGTTGTAGATGAAATATTGTAAAAGAGTTTTTTTCTTGTAGAGACTCTTGGTCTTTACATGTCAACCGAGTCACAGGTCCAACTATCCTAAAGAATTTTTTTTACGAACCATCAGTAATAACCCGCTAGTCCAGGAAAACTTCTCACCTTTGAGCTTGAAGTGGGAATGGGCCATGTCTCAACTGCCAAGATTTTCTTTGGATCTACCAAAATACCATCTCTGTGACGATATACCCAAGGAACGAGACCTTCTCAAGAAGGAACTCATACTTAGTAAGCTTTGCATAATGTCGCTCATTCCTCAATGTCTCCAAAACTATTCGCAAGTGCCGCTCATGCTTCTTGTGGCTCTTCGAATATATGAGTATTTTATCTATGAAGACAACCATAAACTGGTCCAAGTACTAATGGAAGTCCTTATTTAGTAGGTTCATAAAGACCGTTGGAGTGTTAGTCAAACCAAATGGCTATATCTTATCTTAAATGTGGTCTTCTGGATATCTTCTTTCCGAACCATTGATGTTAACACAATCTCAAGTCAACCTTTGAAAATACCCTGGCTCCAGTCAATTGATCGAATAAATCATGAATAGGTGACAGAGAGTACTTGTTCTTCACCATCATTGCATTCAAAGCTCTATAGTCAATGTATATGCACATCGACCCATCATTCTTTGACACAAATAATACTAGAGCTGGTGCACTCGCTCAGATAAATTCCTTATCTAACAACTTGTCTATTTGAGTTTTTATCTCAACAAACTCCTTCGGTACTAATCTATACACATGGGATAAGATTGGTATGGCCCCTGGAATGAGCTCTATTGTAAACCCAATCTCTCTGTCAAGTGGAAATCCTGGCAGCTTCTTTGGGTGCACATCTTGAAACTCGGTAATAATAGGTGGATAAGGGACTCCTTCCATCATCATATGAGCTCTTGATTTCAACATATCCTTTCTTCAGGTAGTGTCACGCCCCTATTCCGAAATACCTAGGAACTTAGAACGAGAACATGCCAGCTAATATGAAGTATAATAAGTTCTAAATTTAATAGACTTACTCCATTAGTACTACATTGTAAAGTAAACTAAACATATGCTAACCAAACTGTATCTCAATCCACAGTAATGTATAAATATCAATAATGAACAAGTGTAATAGAGTTGGCTGCCAATATTATACTAGTTCGATCGAACTAGAGAAAAGTGTAAGCTCGCAAAACTAGGCTATAATAGCATAGAAATCATAACAAAAAATATAAAGTACAAAAGAAGGTAAAAGCCACGAAGAAGATATAAAATAACACTTCCATCAATACCTGAATCCTGTAGAAATACATCAGAACAACTATATTCATGAAGTCCATCAAACACCTAGAGAGGTCACGAGATCCTTAGAGGGACGTCACAAGATGTAGCACCTGCTTCCTATAATTTTTTATTCAGGATTTATTTTAGATCACAAGAGATCATAACAAAGCCTATAGGTGTATTAAGGTGATATTAGTTCACATATGGTCACTAGGGTCCATGAGTAGCCCCAAATAAGTTATTTTGGTATTTTAGAATTTTCTAAAAAATTTAAGATTTTTGGAGAAGTAATATAGATAGGTTTATTATTTTATTGGCTGTTAGGATTAACTATAAAGTCATTCCAGGGTATTTTGGGACCAAACATTTTTATTTGGGTACTAGATGACTAGAAATACTTTTTTAGAATTTTCTATAATTGTTTTGGATTTTTTAGAATTTTTGGAAATTTTTTGATAATTAAAACCTATAGAATTTATTTTTTTATAGGATTTTGGTATTTAATGTGGATCACATGATGATATTTTGAGATAAAATATTTTCTTTAGGTTTTAAACACTTCGAAATATTTTCTAGAATTTTTAGGATTTTTCTGAAATTTTTAGGAATTTATTTAGAGTTATTTGGATTTAAATTGGTTTCAAATACATTATTTGAATTTATTTACACAGTCGGCACCCGGGCACACCTGTCAGCCACCCAGGCTGAGCGGAGCATGCAATGTGTCAGCCTAGTCAGCTGGCTGGGCTGGTTTCCTAAATAGGAGCCACGTCTGACAGTTCGGATCAGCCCAACCCAGGTCGCCATCTGGTCGTCCATTTTTCGACAGGAAGCACGAGATGGTGACATGTGGAAAGCCCAAGCCGTGGCTCGAGCTGCCTATCCCGCTCTCCATATATATATTTTTGTAGAAACCCTAATTTCTTTGGCCGAATTTTGAGGGTTTTTGTGCTTGGAGATCTTTCGACTTTGCGGAGCGATTGCAGACAACCCTGACGTCCTTTTCATGCGTCATTTTTTGTTGGAATCGTCTCAAGGTCAATTTTCAGAATATGTAATTTGTTTTCTGATATTTGGTTTATGAATTTCTGGGAATTTATTTTATTGCCGGTTGTCCAAAACTCAACACATCGTACGATTTTCGAGATTTCGAGAGATCCCAAACTCCGTTTTGTGATCCGTTTAAAGTTTTGGAACGATGACACGAATATCTATAACATATAGCTTTTCTAGAAATTCATAAATTTGTTTATTATTTTATTTAATTCGTTAAACTCAGATTTAACCGATAATTCACCGATTTGGTCACGGTTAGCCGTGACGGCAATAACTTTTGACCAAATCCTAATTTTGTGGCACAGTCAATTCCAGTGCACTCATGGTGCTAAAATCTACTAAGATACATCCTCAAATCACTGAGTTTGTAACATTTTACTAGTTAGTCAACGGTACACCTCGATTTGTGTGCCATAGATTCAAAAGTTAGAACCGTGACTTTCTATGGCCATAATTTCTTATCTAAATTATATTTTAGATTATTATTAGGTTAGATTATATTTTAAGTAATTTATTTAAGAATTAGAATTAGAAATAACTTGTGGTTTTCATGCACGGCTCGTGGTACGATGGTGTGATATGGGTTGATATCTACTATGTCGAAGTTTCTCTCATCCTCGACTTGTAAAAATGGTTTGTTCAGGAGTTCAGGCAAGTATAGTACTACATTATGTTTTTAGTACATTATAATGCTTTATTTATTGTGTCTCGTTTGATATCCACTTGAGACACGATGGTGACACGATAGACTTCTTGTATCATTGATCGTTATTGTTGTTTAGTGAGTCGGAAGGGAAAATACTCGGTAGGTATGTGAACAAACCCAATTAAAATTTAATGTGGATAGCTAAGTCATACACCTCACATATGGGTCAATCGTACTTAAAATGTGGATAGCCATCTATATAATGTGCCCTATGAGCCCAGCCGTTCACATGTCGAAATGTATTTCATATATATTATTTGTTTTTCTTGTTCATTATCATAGTCCAATTCTTTCATTTACATGTTTCTTTTATAGTAGCTTACTTGCCCATGATTATTGTTTCTTATATGGATCATATCCTACTAGTTCTTAGCTCTCCTATATTATTATTGTTTCTTATCATTCTAGCTTATTTTGTGCTAATTGCATTAAATGCAATATGGTTGTATTTTCCTCCTTTTTTGACTAGATCGTTGACAATATTGGAGAGGATGATGACTATCTGTCATGACCCACACCCGATATAAGGACACGAAGACGTAGGTACGTCCATCCTACGCTGCAGCTTCGATGGTAGAATATTGTCTAGGTCAATAATACTATCTAACCATCTCACACAATAATAAATGAAACCTATCAATGATATCTCAATTCCATACGGAGGACAAGAGATAATACTCATACTTAATCACAAATAACTGTAAGGAAGATAACGACATAATAACAATATAAAAGATATGAAATGGTAATCTAAGAGAAGTCTAGAACATAAACAAAACCCATATGTGAGGTGGTTGCGCTGCGTGCGCTGGGTTGTGCTGGGTTGCGCAGGGTTGTGCTGGGTTGCACGGGTTGCTCGGGATGCGCTGGTTGTGCTGCGTGCGCAACGTGCACAGTGTGCGCAGTACGTACAGTACGCGCAGTGTGCGCAGTTCAGTGCGCGCTCTATCGCACAGAGTACATAGAGTGCTGGGTGTGCGCAGTTGGCAGCAGAACGTGCGTTTGCATGTTCTGGGGGGTTGCTACATGTTTGGGGTGGATATTACCACGTCCCTAACTTTATGGCAACCGACCAGTTGCTGCAGGGCCTCTATAAGGCATCCTCTCTCTCAAGGCACATTACAGAATAAAGAAGAGAAGCCACTACAGAAAGTTTACAAGTGTTTTTTTAGCAAAAGTAAACAGAGTAATCAGAACTGTTCTTTAACACGGTTCTGATCTTCCAGTAGCCTTCGAGAGAGAGAGGAAAGGCGCCGTACCAGCGTTGCTTTTGTACGGAAGTTCGTGTCCGTCTGAGGAGTCAGAAGAGCAGGAGTGTTCCAAGTTCTCCGACGAACTTGCTGGTTCCTGGAAGCTGTTCGTGTAGGGCGAATAAAGTTTTGAGCAACGGTGATCATTCACCCCAGCAAGCCATCTTCCATCTTTCGTCTGTCATCTTCTTCGCTGCTGTGATTACGAAATCTTTTTAGATTCTCGTAATATCATAACGATATCTTTTTAGATCTTCGTTATACTTGCGCAACCTTCCTAGAAGTATTGCGTTGGAACATTATTTTTACAATTGTTTCATATTCTCTGTTTTCCATCGAAAAATTGTGCCCCGGCACTAACATTAATAAATTCCCTCTTTTACTTTTTTTGGTTTGCTCGGGAAGAGGAGATGAATTATTATCTCTTCCTTCTGTGAAAGACAAAACAACAACAACTTCTATGTTGTAATAAGTATTTTATTATATTTTATTATATATATATATATATATATATATATATATATATTTTATTATATATATATATATATATATTTTATATATATATATATATATATATATATATATATATATATACATATATATATATATATACACACACACACACATATATATGTATTGTACTTAGTATAAGTATTATTATACACTATTTCTATTATTATTATTATTATTATTATTATTATTATTATTATTATTATTATTGTTATCATTGGTATTATTGTTATTAAAACTATATTTCAGCAAATTATATATTATTATTTTTTTGAATTATATTTATAACAATAGAAATAAAAATAAATAAATATTGTTGGGATCGGACCCTATATCTATTTTCAAATTGGGCTTTTTGGCCAACAATATTATTAGTTTCCATAACAAGTATATTGTTTTTTATTTATACATATTTTTTCTAGAAATGCTTATAAATTTATAATCTAAATAAAGATATTTTTGACTTTTATTATGTGTATATAATTTTAAAATAATTTATGGAATATAGTTTTAAAATATTATAAATAATTTTTCATGTTTCCAAATATTTAGTTAAAATTATATTGATCAGTAAAATTCTACTTTCCAACTTTTTGACTAATAAGAAAATATAGTTTTTAAATGCTATAACTAATTTCTAGAAATATTTATTTTACCAATTTCTTCGAATATCTATTCTAGTCTTTGACTAAATCAAATCATTTCTATCTTCTTGAAAATATAAAACTTCCTTATATCATCCGTAGCTAATTTGAGTATTCTTGACTCAATGGCATGATCTGTTCCATCATTTGAGATCATCTTGTGTAGTTTTGACCTCTGAGACTATTTTTGTGCCGATATGATCATATCATGCCAGTCAACTTCAAATCAAACTGAGGCAAGTACTTGTTTACGCTTTCATGTTTATATTATTATATTTCACTAATACATGATATTTCTCGTGTCTTGACTATATACACACACGAGAATTGAGTGATTGACTAATGTTCATGTTTTCTCATTATTATTATGATCATTATCGTGACCGTATTTACATGATTGTGAGGTATGGATATTTGAGGGGTACAATTACTAGGCACGTAGACAAAGCCCGATTGTATTGTTGGTAACTCTTTTGTTTACGGTGGTGGGCCGTTTATAACCTCATCGTTCGCCCAAGTCGTCTATGTGTAAGAACGTTGTACTTCTCATGACACATGCACTAATATTGTTTACATGAGTCTCTTTACTTTTCATACTTGCTACTTTCTTTATTAGTTTTTCTTCTATTGCACTATTTCTTGCTCATATTGTTCATATTTTCATTGATCATTGCTTCCAATATTTAGTATTATATTGCTTTATATTGTATTTGTATGATGTTGGCTTAGACTTGTACTTGTTCTAATCCTGACAGGATAACCATTTATCAGTTGTAGATGACGTGATCTGTCCAGAGGTTTATGGTATGTTTGTTGGGGACACTGACGTCACTAGCGTACCCGATTCCAGTACTAATGCGAATTAGCATATTCCCTTCCTTTTGGATTCGAATTAGTTAGTAGTTATAGTTATAGAGTTTAGTTTGTTTATTTTATTTTCTGCTATCCGACTTTGTTCCCATGACTTTTTGAGCTGTAGTGGATTATTTAATAATTATAATATTGAGAGTATTGGATAATTTTGATTATTATTGATGGCATAGTTGTGGATGATGTATGTGCGTACTGTACTTGTTGTGGACCATTGTTATCATAGACAGCGTACTACCGCCGATGTTGCGGAGTAGGCTGGACTTGGCCACAAGCTCGTATCCCAAAAGTGGTAGCGGGTCGTGACAAGTTTTTATGGTGGCCCCATACAGGTCCGATTCGTAAAATTATGTGAAATCATGGTAGTACCTAACTTAGTCGTACTACTGCAAGCCTGCAACTAGGAAAGTGCTCATTCACAATCACTACTAAAATATGCCCTATTAGCGACGTCGTTTAGCGACGGAAAGAAATTACGTCGCTAACTATATAATATAGCGACTCCTTCCTAATGACGTCGTAATACGTCACTAAATAGCGACGTTCAGCGACACTAGGTAAAGTATGTCGCTGAATAGCGACGTTCAGCAACATATTAAGAAAATATGTCGCTTATATTAAAATTATTGCGACGGTTAGCGACGTCCACTGTTGACGTCGCTAATTTTTTTACTTAGGGCACAGGACTCCCTTTTCCCCTTCACTCGAAAAATCGAAACTCGAAATTTTTTCCCCCTTCCCCCCCGGCGACTCTCTCCCCCGCGGTGACCCCCTCCCTCCCCCCCCGACCACTCCCTCCCCCCCCCCCCCCGTCGAGCTCCTTTATCTAAGACTAAGACTAGGTTTACAATAGGAAAACCTTTATCTAGTTTGACTACTTGGGTAGTTAAGGTTGCTCAATGGGCTATGTGGCTAAATTAGGAATGAACGTTGAATTTCAAGGTTTGAGGAATTTGAAAAAAAGTTCATATTTAAGGAATTTTTTATAAAGATTAATATTATGATGATGTGGACAAAGGTAGGTAGATTTTTTTTTGATTGATAAATTAGATCTTCAAGGTTAAACATTGTTGAATATTAGAGTTATTCAATATTTGGTGTTTAAATTGTTGAGAAAGATTTATGTTGTGGCTAATAAAATGATTTTCGTTTGATTTGGAGATCTATTGGATAAAAAATATGGAGGAGATTACGAAAGAGAGGATTTGAAATTAACATACTTTGAAGGATTTGAATTTATGAAATTTGAATTTGAATATTGTAATTGGTTATTGAATTATCAATCTAGATTGAATAATTGGAGTTGAGAAATTTTATATATTTGGGCATATGATTTATAAGATTGACAGAATTTTAGAGGTTGACGGAAGAAATAGGTTAAGTCATTGATGGGATATTAGGTGGGTCAAACTCCTCTCACTATCTTTTATTCTTATTCATATTATAAACTCTTCATAACTTTCTAGGATTCAAAACCCTAATCTCATTTTCTTCCATCCTTCCAATGATTAGATCAATCTTTACATTATTAAAAAAAATTGCTATCTTCATTTAATGATTTATATTTCTTGTTTTGATATTTTACTGATACTTTTCATGTATATGCTAGATATTTTTAAATTCGAGGACGAATTCATTTCTAAGGTGGTTAGATTTGTAACCCCCATTTTTTGGATTTTAAAATTTTTGTTTATTTTAATCTAAATATTGTGTTAGAAAGATTTATTTTTTTATTTGAATTGTACGAAGGAAATAATAAATATTTTTGAATGAAAAAAGGGTTGCAAAATTATTTTATATTAGATTTAGGTTTATTAAAATATTTTTTATTACTTTTGATGATTAAACAGTAATTTGAATTATTATCGTAAATATTTGAATTATAATTAATTTGGCTTTTAAATTATTAATTATTGTCTTGACTAATAAAATCTATTGATATATATTAATTTAAATAGGATTGTAGCCATGAAAACCTATTTTCCAAAATTGTTTGATAATATTCATATTATTCCTATTATGACCAATATTAGTTTTGATCAAACTTTTAATTTAAACGTATAAAAATGTAGTTGATAATTATATGGCAATATTGGATGTGTATTAGTCAAATCAAATTTTGATTGATTTATTTAAATTATGAAAGATTAGAACAATATTGGATTTCTAGTCCTTCCTTAATTTGGAACCACCACCCCAATATGATGGAAGACTCCCTCTTGTTTTCTCCACAAATCAACCACAACCAACTTCAACTATCGCGTTGTGCACTGTGTCCGTGTCCATATGTTTTCTTCCACTAATTTCTATTATAGTTACATGTTTTCCTTTCGTGTCTGACACCTCGGACACGATATCGACCGAAATCCGACACTTTCGCTGGTCAACACCGCCCAGTCTCCGACCTTCCCGGCCATCACCACCCCGCAACTTGCCTCCTCCTCCTCCACACAATCCCGACCACGCCCCTCTGCCACCGGCCAAACTCCTCCAGAAATCCCATTGCCATCCCCGACACAGAACTCTAATCCCAAACCCAAATGCTATTGCCTCCCAACCATCTCCTCTTCCTTGCCCTACTGCCCGACCCCGGTCGTTCCCACCACCATCAACAACACCTTCTCCGTGATCAACCCTCACCCACAGCCTCCTCTGCTTTCACCATCATCCCTGTATCCCGAACCACCAACCATCACCTGACCACAGCACACCATCGCCTCCGACCCTTGTCGGATATCCGCCCCACACCCCTGCACTGAGAGCCGATCACGCGTGCGCGAGCTTCCACCGCAGCCCTTTTCTCTCCCAGTGTCTTCCGCTCTGCGCTCGAGTCCTCTGATCCTCCACCTCCTTCTCGATCTTCCCTAAGCTCTCTGCCTCACCTCCGTGCCCATGTCGACGCTCAAGCCCTGCCCACCATGTGGTCAACGACTCTCCGATCTTGCCTCCGTGTCAGCGCCTGCGCGCAGCTGCTGGCGAACCGAGTCCACCTCACGCGTGCACGAATTACCGCCGAGCCCTTACCTCCTCTTCCTTCCGCTGGTTCTCTCTCTTCTTCTGCTCTTCTTCTTCTGCTCCTACCATCTCCAGGAAGAGGAGAGCAAGGCTCTCAAGTTGTTTTCTCTCTCTTTCTACCATTATTTCCCCTCTCTTTAATAAATTCCCTCTTTTACTTTTTTCGGTTTGCTCGGGAAGAGGAGATGAATTATTTTCTCTCCCTTCTGTAAAAGACAAGAGAACAACAACTTCTACGCTGTTATAATTATTTTTATTATATTATATTTTATATACAATATATATATATATATATATATATATATATATATATATATATATATATATATTGTACTCAGTATAAGTGTTATTATATACTATTTCTATTATTATTATTATTGTTATTATTGGTATTGTCGTTATTAAAATTATATTTAGGAAATTATATATTATTATTTTCTGAATTATATTTATAACAATAAAAATAAAATATAAATAAATATTGTTGGGATCGGACCCTATATCTGTTTTCAAATTGGGTTTTTGGCTAGCAATATTGTTAGTTTCCATAACAAGTATATATTTTTTTGATTTATACATATTTTTCTAGAAATGCTTATCATGTTGTATCTGAATACAGATATTTATTGACTTTAATTATGTGTACTATAATTTTAAAATAATTTATAAAATATAGTTTTAAAATATTATAAATAATTTTCTATGTTTCCAAAATATTTAGTTAAAAATATTTTGATTAGTAAAATTCTACTTTCCAACTTCTTGACTAATAAGAAAATATAGTTTTTAAATGTTATAACTATTTTCTAGAAATATTTATAAATATTTATTTCACCAATTTCTTCGAATATATATTCTTGTCCATGACTAAATCAAATCATTTCTATCTTCTTGAAAATCTCAAACTTCCTTATATCATCCCTAGCTAATTTGACTACTCTTGACTCAATGACATGGTCTGTTCCATCATTTGAGATCATCTTGTGTAGTTTTGACCTCTAAGACTATTTCTGTGTCGACATGATCATATCGTGCCAGTCAACTTCAAATCAAACTGAGGCAAGTACTTGTTTACGCTTTCATATGCATTTACTTTATATTATTATATTTCACTAATACATGATATTTTTCGTGTCTTGACTGTCTACACGCATAAGAATTTAGTGATTGACTAATGTTCATATTTTTTTTATTATTATCATGATCGTTATCATGACCGTGTTTACATAGTTGTGAGGTATGGATATTTGAGGGGTACGATTACTAGGTACGTGGACAAAGTCCGATTGTATTATTGGAAACTCTCTTGTTTACGGTGGCGGTCCGTTTATAACCTCATCGTTCGCCCAAGCCGTCCATGTGTAGGAACGTTGTACTTCTCACGACACATGCACTAATATTATTTACATGAGTCTCTTTACTTTTCATGCTTGCTACTTTCTTTATTAGTTTTCCTTCTATTGCATGATTTCTTGTTCATATTGGTCATGTTTCCATTGATCATTGTTTCCTATGTTTAGTCTTATATTCCTTTATATTGTATTTGTATCATGTTGGCTTAGACTTGTACTTGTTTCAATCCTGACTGGATAACCATTTTCAGTTGTAGACGACGTGATCTATCCAGAGGTTTACAGTGAGTATGTTGGAGACACTGACGTTACTGGCATACCCGATTCCAGCACTGATGCGAATTAGCATATTTTCTTCCTTATGGATTCGCATTAGTTATTAGTTATAGTTGTAGAGTTTAGTTTCTTTATTTTATTTTCTCCTATCCGAGTTTGTTCTCGAGACTTTCTGAGCTGTAGTGGATTATTTAATAATTATAATATTGAGACTATTGCATAATTTTGATTATTACGGATGGATTAGTTGTGGATGATGTATGTGCGTGTTGTGCTTGTTGTGGACCATTGTTATCATAGACGGTGTATTACCATCGATGTTGCGGTGTCACGCCCCAGAACCAGAATACTGGAGAGCGGGGTCGAACATAGCCAGCTACGTATATTGAAATAGAATACATCTCAACTATACGGTCACGGCTGTCTAGATATGAGGGTTTACTACAAGCCAACAGTCTCTTAAGGTCAAGCCTACTGTCTCAATCTCAAGCAAATAATATAATCACAAGATGTTTGACCACCAAATATACAATAAAAGACGTCCCAAATATTACATATCAGCTGATCATGAAGCTAGTCGTACAAAATACAAGGACTAGCAAGAGTTAAGTCATACATGATCAACCCTAGGATTTGTTAATCATGTTTACAGCCCGTAGGCAGACAATAAGTAAAAGTGCATCGAGCTAACAGGTGCTCGTCGGCTAAACGCCTCAAAAGAATAATTTTTACAATAGAGTGAGCGAAACAAAATAGAAAACCCACTCGTAGCCCGGGTTCCTTCTAGTTGCCACCATCGGGCTGGAGGTTCGGTAGATCCTCGGGTGCTGCTCTGAAATCTGGCCACACAAAACCAGCTGGGTCAAACCCCAGAAAGAGCAAGTGCCACAAAGAAGGCCACAAAATAAGAACAAAAGCCAGCATATCAGATCAAAAGAAACTAATTACATAATAAAGACAATTATTAAGAAGAAACCTGGCAGGTGATATACGATGAGATAACCATGGGACTCTTCAGATAACCAGGTTACAACCCGTAAACCAAACAAGGACCGGGGTTGTAACCCTTCGTCTGAACGGAACTTGGTTTCTCCCACCATTTATCGGCAAGATAAAATACAAAAAATCAGGACCTGTAATTAATCATGATTAAGGTAAAGCACGAGTAGTCATGTCATGTCATAACCTTGTACGGGATCAGGACAGGACAAGCGGGACTAGACTCCATCCAATCAATCACGGCCAAGCAAGTACTACGGCTTACTACTTAACTAACTAGGGTTATCACAAGCCTAATTACTAACAAGATGCAAGTGAGAATTTCCCAGTCCCAAGCCCTACAGACTATCCAGTTATCCTTTCGCGGGTTGAGAGTATAGGTGGGTACATCGCCCGGGAGACAAATGTACCCTTAGGTGACTTAGAGGGTGCAATACGCGACGGTGTGCTGGAAATATGCTCTACTCGTCGGCAAGCTACAAGTCCAATTAAGAGCGCCCAGATAACAAGATTGCCTGTGACTGGAAATTCTCCATGAACTATAGTTTGATCTAGTCATTAGCCTAATCCATATTCAGTTTGAATCCCTGACCGTGGGAACCAGAGAGTCACGTCCTAGACATGATGCAAGACAAGACAAGTGGATTGCACAAGCAAGCAAGCAGGAACACCCACGGTGTCAAGTTGATTATACGAGTCAAGTTAGCTGTCGCAACAGCAACAAGTCAAGTCAAGTAATAAGTTACAAGTCAAGTCAAGTCAGGAGTGCGCCGCCACGGGCCACTATCAAGTTATCAAGGTAAATCATGTCAGGGTACTTGTCAGGAGAGCGCCACAACGGGCCATTATCAAGTCAGGTTGGTCATGTCAGGAGTGCACCACTACGGGTCACTATCGTGTTATGCTAGTTCCTTGTCATACCATGCCATGTACAATAGCCATTCCAAACATGTTAAGTAAAATCAAGTTCATGACAAAAGGCGTAAGGATATAAAATGGGCGTAAAATATCTAATAAAATATCAATATACAGGGCTATAGAAGAGCCAAGCTTAGAAAAATAAAACCAAAACTCCAAGAGCCAATGGATTGTGCAAGGGGTCAGGGGGTTGGATTGCGCAGGTGTTAGCTGCGCATGGTGCCAGCTGCGCAGGGGCACAGGGCGCAGGGGCAGATGGCGCATGGGTCAGATTGCGTATGAGCAGACTGCACAGGAGTGAACTGCGCAGGGGTGGATTGCGCATGAGCAGACTGCGCAGGAGTGAACTATGTAGGGGTGGATTGCGCATGAGCAGACTGCGCAGGAGTGAACTGCGCAGGGTGAAGTGCGCAGGAATGGTTGGCGCATGGGGCTGAGCGCAGTTCACTATAGGACAAGCTGCACGGTCGGTACTGCGCTAAAGAGCACAGGCCGAGAGGGGTTGCACAGTCCAACACTGCGCTAAAGAGCGCAGGCTGCAGGCTGCTACTCCAGGCCGAAAAGAACACCAAGAATTCAAATTTTCATATCATTGTCAAATCAAAGCCAAATCTAGATTTTCAAAGGTCTAACTTGAGTAAAATTGAATTCTCTTCCACATGGAAGCATCAAAACCCACAAAAATCCAACCAAAATAGATCAAAACCATGTAAATCCGAAAATAAAGAAACTTAGATCTAGAACAATGGAGACTCCAAATCACAAAATGTCAAGTTCTAATGTTGATCACCATGGCCTAATCTAGCTAATGAACAAATAAAATGTGGTTCTCATGTGGTGGCAAGGTGCACTTGCCTATGGGTGGAGTGTTGTGTAGAGGAAGGAAGAAGAAGAAGATGGAGAAATAAATGAGAAAATTATAGAGGAGAGAGAAAAGTAGGTGGAGTTTTAATGAGGGTGGGTTGTGTTGTGTTGAGGGTTGAACATAGGCTAAGGTGTTCCATGCATGTTAAACCAAACCAAACCAAACCAATTCTCCTCCACAAAATAAACCAAGCCAGGTAAAACCCAATTACGAGAACCAAAATCTGCAAGTCAAGCCAATTACAAGTACATGCCAAAATTCGAGAAAATAAATACAGGTCTGAAATATATGCAAGCTTGATAAAATACGTATTCAGAATATGGGTGTTACAACTCTACCCACCTTAAAAGAATTCCGTCCTCGAAATTTAAATCAAGATGCTTAGAGATGTAAGAGCCAGCTATACTAATCACGAATAAGCTATACTAAGCAAACAATCAAACAATCATACATGCAAGCAAGAGATGGGAAACATAAGGCATAAGGAAGACATTATACCTTACGAGTCAAACAAGTCGGGATATCGTGATCGGATGTCATCCTCACACTCCCACGTTTGACTCTCCCAAGGAGCGATGAACTCAAGCCACACGAACTAAACTGATAGTCTTGCGCTTGAGGTCTCTCTCTTTGGTCAAACAGGGACATGGGCCTCTCCTCATACGAAAAGGTTGGTACCAATAACCATTTTCGAATGATCTAGGACATGGCTCGGGTTCGAGATATACCGTCGTAATTGGGATACATGAAACATGACATGTGTCCCGCATAACGAAGGCGGAAAGCAAGACAATAGGACACAGATACCTCTCTGCCGATCCTGGGTCTGGGCCAGGGCCAGGGCGAACTGCTGAGGCCTATGTTGCTGGAATACTTGGGCCTGAGGCGGCAATGGCCTCTGAGGCTGATACTGCTGCTGTACTGGTGCCGGTGCTGGTCCCCTCACCGAAGGACTAGTCTGGGCCGAAGAGAAGGAACCAGCTCTAATCGGACAGGACCCTATCATGTGGTCCGGCGCTCCACAAGCCAAACACAACCCCTGAGCTCTGCGACACTCTGAAACAACGTGTCCTGGCTTCCCACAATGAGTGCATCCTATTGCGGAAGACTGCTTCTGCTTCTGTTGCTGAGGGAACGTGACCGACGTCACTGAGGCCGCCTGCCTCGGAGTTCCAATTGTCAAGGCCCTGACTGCTGGGGCTGTTGCTGAAGACTGGGTCATCTGGCCGTGAGACCGCTTCCTACCTCCGATCCTATCCACGATCCTCTGTGAGGTGTACTCATGCCTCCTAGCCGCTCTCAATACTGCATCGAACGTCTGGTGCTCGAACTGCTCAACAGCCAACAAGATCTCCAAATGCAGCCCCTGCTGGAATCGCTGGGCCCTATCAAACTCGGTCGCCACCAAGGTGGGGGCAAACCTACTGAGTCTAGAAAACTCAGATGCATAACTGTCGACTGTTCTGCCTCCTTGCTTCAAGTTGGTAAATCTCGTCTGTAGGTCGTACCGATCCACAGCATCAAAATACTTCGTCTGGAATCTCTCTCAAAACACTGCCCAAGCAATAGGTGCCACTAATCCCATGGCTTGCGCTACCCACCAACTACGAGCTAAGTCCAACAACTGCAGGCGTACCACCGCCACCTTCTCATTCTCGGGTGTCCTAGCTGCTTCCAAAACCACCTCGGTATCCTGAAGCCAAGCGTCCGCGACAATCGCATCCTCGCTGCCGTCGAAGAAAGGAGGGTTCAAGCGCTTGAAGCTGTTGGTCGCGCTGTTCCCTGGATGACTGCCTCTGGTCAAAGCATCTGCCACAGTCTGGGGCAAGGCGTCTCCTCTGCGATCTTGAGAAGTTATCAAGGCCCTGATGAGACCTACCAAGGTGCCATCATCCGGCTCAGAAGGCTGAACGGGCTGAACTGGGGGCTCTCCTCCAGGAGGTATAACTCTGGAGGCAACTTCGGAATGCTGGGCTTGATCTCCAGGTTGCTGCTGGTCCACGGGAGGTGCTCCACCTTGCTGATCGGCGGGGTCAGGTACAGTACCGCTGAAGAAGATGACACAGGGAAAACAATAAGGAAGGACCAGGACAGATCAACGATACAAGCACATGATCAAGGCAAGAATCCAGAGATTTAGAGGATATGAACGGAGATCAAGGACAAGTAATGATTGAGACATCTATTCGATAAACCCTCATATTTCTTGATTGACAAGACCTGCATGGGCCACCACTTAAACCATGTCACGCCCCAGAACCAGAATACTAGAGAGCGGGGGCGAACATAGCCAGCTACGTATATTAAAATAGAATACATCTCAACTATATGGTCACGGCTGTCTAGATATGAGGGTTTACTACAAGCCAACAGTCTCTTAAGGTCAAGCCTACTGTCTCAATCTCAAGCAAATAATATAATCACAAGATGTTTGACCACCAAATATACAATAAAAGGCGTCCCAAATATTACATATCAGCTGATCATGAAGCTAGTCGTACAAAATGCTAGGACTAGCAAGAGTTAAGTCATACATGATCAACCCTAGGATTTGTTAATCATGTTTACAGCCCGTAGGCAGACAATAAGTAAAAGTGCATCGAGCTAACAGGTGCTCGTCGGCTAAACGCCTCAAAAGAATAATTTTTACAATAGAGTGAGCGAAACAAAATAGAAAACCCACTCGTAGCCCGGGTTCCTTCTAGTTGCCACCATCGAGCTGGAGGTTCGATAGATCCTCGGGTGCTGCTCTAAAATCTGGCCACACAAAACCAGCTGGGTCAAACCCCAGAAAGTGCAAGTGCCACAAAGGAGGCCACGAAATAAGAACAAAAGCCAGCATATCAGATCAAAAGAAACTAATTACATAATAAAGACAATTATTAAGAAGAAACCTGGCAGGTGATATACGATGAGATAACCATGGGACTCTTCAGATAACCAGGTTACAACCCGTAAACCAAACAAGGACCGGGGTTGTAACCCTTCGTCTGAACGGAACTTGGTTTCTCCCACCATTTATCGGCAAGATAAAATACAAGAAATCAGGACCTGTAATTAATCATGATTAAGGTAAAGCATGAGTAGTCATGTCATGTCATAACCTTGTACAGGATCAGGACAGGACAAGTGGGACTAGACTCCATCCAATCAATCACGGCCAAGCAAGTACTACGGCTTACTACTTAACTAACTAGGGTTATCACAAGCCTAATTACTAACAAGATGCAAGTGAGAATTTTCCAGTCCTAAGCCCTGCAGACTATCCAGTTATCCTTTCGCGGGTTGAGAGTATAGGTGGGTACATCGCCCGGGAGACAAATGTACCCTTAGGTGACTTAGAGGGTGCAATACGCGACGGTGTGCTGGAAATATGCTCTACTCGTCGGCAAGCTACAAGTCCAATTAAGAGCGCCCAGATAACAAGATTGCCTGTGACTGGAAATTCTCCATGAACTATAGTTTGATCTAGTCATTAGCCTAATCCATATTCAGTTTGAATCCCTGACCGTGGGAACCAGAGAGTCACGTCCTAGACATGATGCAAGACAAGACAAGTGGATTGCACAAGCAAGCAAGCAGGAACACCCACGGTGTCAAGTTGATTATACGAGTCAAGTTAGCTGTCGCAACAGCAACAAGTCAAGTCAAGTAATAAGTTACAAGTCAAGTCAAGTCAGGAGTGCGCCGCCACGGGCCACTATCAAGTTATCAAGGTAAATCATGTCAGGGTACTTGTCAGGAGAGCGCCACAACGGGCCATTATCAAGTCAGGTTGGTCATGTCAGGAGTGCACCACTACGGGTCACTATCGTGTTATGCTAGTTCCTTGTCATACCATGCCATGTACAATAGCCATTCCAAACATGTTAAGTAAAATCAAGTTCATGACAAAAGGCGTAAGGATATAAAATGGGCGTAAAATATCTAATAAAATATCAATATACAGGGCTATAGAAGAGCCAAGCTTAGAAAAATAAAACCAAAACTCCAAGAGCCAATAGATTGTGCAAGGGGTCAGGGGGTTGGATTGCGCAGGTGTTAGCTGCGCATGGTGCCAGCTGCGCAGGGGCACAGGGCGCAGGGGCAGATGGCGCATGGGTCAGATTGCGTATGAGCAGACTGCACAGGAGTGAACTGCGCAGGGGTGGATTGCGCATGAGCAGACTGCGCAGGAGTGAACTATGTAGGGGTGGATTGCGCATGAGCAGACTGCGCAGGAGTGAACTGCGCAGGGTGAAGTGTGCAGGAATGGTTGGCGCATGGGGCTGAGCGTAGTTCACCATAGGGCAAGCTGTGCGGTCGGCACTGCGCTAAAGAGCGCAGGCCGAGAGGGGCTGCGCAGTCCAGTACTGCGCTAAAGAGCGCAGGCTGCAGGCTGCTACTCCAGGTCGAGAAGAACACCAAGAATTCAAATTTTTATATCCTTGTCAAATCAAAGCCAAATCTAGATTTTCAAAGGTCTAACTTGAGCAAAATTGAATTCTCTTCCACATGGAAGCATCAAAACCCACAAAAATCCAACCAAAATAGATCAAAACCATGTAAATCTGAAAATAAAGAAACTTGATCTAGAACAATGGAGACTCCAAATCACAAAATGTCAAGTTCTAATGTTGATCACCATGGCCTAATCTAGCTAATAAACAAATAAAATGTGGTTCTCATGTGGTGGCAAGGTGCACTTGCCTATGGGTGGAGTGTTGTGTAGAGGAAGGAAGAAGAAGAAGATGGAGAAATAAATGAGAGAATTATGGAGGAGAGAGAAAAGTAGGTGGAGTTTTAATGAGGGTGGGTTGTGTTGTGTTGAGGGTTGAACATAGGCTAAGGTGTTCCATGCATGTTAAACCAAACCAAACCAAACCAATTCTCCTCCACAAAATAAACCAAGCCAGGTAAAACCCAATTACGAGAACCAAAATCCGCAAGTCAAGCCAATTACAAGTACATACCAAAATCCGAGAAAATAAATACAGGTCTGAAATACATGCAAGCTTGACAAAATATGTATTCAGAATATGGGTGTTACATGCGGCGTAGGCTGGACTTAGCCACGAGCTCGTATCCCAAAAGTTGGAACGGGTCATGACAATTACCCTAGGATACCCTATGCTTACCATACCCTACCAATCATACACACATGGAATAACTCATCCTACTATTGACACTTGACATCTGGATATTATCCATTACATAGTTCTAATACCCAATATCTTAATATCTTGACCAATAACTTATTCTCTTGAATACTTACCCAACTAAGATACCTTTCACAAGTCCCTAACTCAACTCTAATACTAATACTTGATACCAAATAGGATACCTTTCGCAAGTCCCTATACTCACTTACCCTTACTCGTGATACTTGAGTGTTATGATACCAATACCCTCATGGTACCCAAGTATCACACTAGTACCTTGCCCCAAACTTTTTAACACCTTGACACATAACTTATCTATACTTGACTCACTTGATAACACTTGTATCAACATTAACACATACTAACTAACACATATTACCTAACAATAATATATATATGTAATATATCATACATATACTTGACAAACTATGATATCTATACTCACTTGATATTATACTACCTAGGCTCATAGGATATACAAAATGCATATGTCGTATAGTCCTTTTTTTTTACTTAAAATCAATATTGCACCTATTTGACCTATTCACTAAATTCTAGGGTTAAAGTATGTCGTAGCCCTTCGTATCAGCTTTTTAAAACTTCAAACGGGTCACATTTTCGTGTCTGAAAGCTCTAGGAATCGCAAACACACCGAAACATTTTCGTCTTTCGGACACTTGAGACTCAAGCAGTTTTATAGAAAGTTTTAGAACCAATTTGTCCTATTAATATATATATTTAGAAATCTAACTTTGATACGGTTCCTTTAAAAAAATGAAAGATTAATCGAAGTCCTGAGTTAGGAGTTATGGCATTTCTAAGTTGTTATGGCTGCTATGAACGAGGATGAATACTATGACGTATTTGGGTTGTTTTTGACAAAGAATACATATATACACCCAAATCTAACCGTACATATCATGAAATACCATAACACAACATCATGTATCCTATTTAGGACACATACACCTAAGCTCGACTCAAAAAGTACACGAAAATCTCTTTGGGGACACATATCGAACACTTGGTGGTCACAAATTCGATACAAATACAAATTGAGCATAAAAATCAATACTACTCATTATAAAGATGTAGATCTACTAAATTGAAAGCTTCTAATACCTAAATCTATCATTTGGAAGTCAAATCCACCTATGGGAAGGTTTCTATGGGTTCAATGGGTGTTTCTAACCATAAAATTGATGTAGAATAGAGAATTAACCAACTTGTGTGTCCCTCCTTTGGAGAACTCCGAATTTGGGCACAGAAGGAATGAGTCGGACACGATCTTCGAGCAAGCTCTTCTCCTATGGATATACCTGTGCTCTCCAATTTTCTAGGCCTTCATGATGGCAAAGATGAGCAAAATTGGTAAGAAATTGGGTTAGCTTGGAAAAGAAGAAGCTTTAGGAAAAATGAGGCTAATGAGTGAAATTGAATGAATGGATGAATCCATAATTAGAAATTATCTCTCATATTAAGGTTTGGGTCATGCTGAAATATCAAATTTGTCCCTCGCCATTTGTCATGAATGGAATCTAAATGACTAAAAGAAGAAATCTCAGCTACAACTAAAAGGAATATTCCTTTCATGACAACTAAACTTAATTAATTCTAATTGCTAAAGTCATGACTAATAATAATTAGCACTAACACTTACAAAAATTTAATTAGCTAGCCACAAACTGACATTAATATAATTCAAGACAACGACTAATATAAAAAATAATCAACCTAAAAAATTACCAAAATACCCCTATATTGGAAAATGGTACTTACAATCCTACCCCCTTAGGAAAAATTTCATCCTCGAAATTTAAGATGGAAGCAGGACACAAAATGAAGAATACCTCATGTTCCAAAAGATAGGTATCACTCATACATCTCATCTCCTCTTATCTTGGTCTCCTAATACTAACCAATATGCTGACACTTAACAATCACTCTAGGATACTTATTTGTACCTTGGAAATATAACCATATATAATACTTTCTACCCTCCAAGATACTATACACTTGACACTGCTATGAACGAGTACCATTCTATCCATTTCATAATTCACTGATTCATAATTATTCCCACACTCTATTACACTTGTAAAAGCTTTCATGCTCACTGAAACTTTTTTTTATATAAGTTACCTCTCCTTCCTAGGTCCTAAACACTTGTACTCCTACTCTTCCTAATACTTTCTTATATACCTTACCTCAAATTTATCCTGATAATCCTAACTGATACTGTTATCCATAATAACACTTAATGATACTAGTCTAACATGTTATGTCTAGCATATGTTATTCATTTCAATGTTGATACACTTGAATACCTTCACTATCTAGGCACTCCTGGTGGCAGATACTAACTCATAACTATACATGTCACATGCACTTAATAACCCATGTACTTAATAATCTATAATACCAACTTGGCGCTAGCCCACCTTATTGACACACTACTGCTTTCTCTAATGCTCAGACTGTTACTACATGATACTCATAAAACTCCCACACTGTACTTCACTTTGCCATTATGCAATTCATATTACCTACTGTGCACTTGTGCATACAATTCTAGACACTGTACTTCCTTCCTCCATCTATCACTCTCTAACACATCAACAACCTCAAATACTAGGTGATATACCCTTACTAGACACCCATTCACCACAACCTGTGGATTTACCTATAGCACATTACCCCTTGTTGTTCCCTGCAAAATACACAATCAAATTCTCTTTTTCCTACCAAACTTGCCCCTGCATCATGCAATTCACTCATCCTCTGCACATTGCTGTAGTCAACTACAACTGCAACTCCCAATACTGTTGTTGTTAGTAAAACTTGTTGGTATTTTCCAGTATTAGGTAGAATCCCTTACTCACAGGTTAATCTACTACAACAGTTTTTTCTACATGTATCTCACATCCTTCTTCACCCTTGATAATACATCACACTGCCTCTATGTATTATAATAACCTTACAAAACTTTTTACCCACCTCCTTCTAATGGCTACCGATACATCACAACACACCCACACCGATGTCCATTACCCTCACATGTATCCTGTGATGCACTCAGCTGGTGTATCTAAATATATTCTACAGGAACATACACCCTCCAGATTTTAGGTACCTAACTATACCATATTGCCTATTATGAAACAACCATGACTGCTACCCCTATGTTATCCTACCAAATCTAGATTTTTCTAAAACACTCCACACTCACTTGATACATATTTCTACATTGATACCATATATAAAACATGCATGATGACACTGATACAAACTCCTGGAATCACAACTGATACTCTACTCTCCCTTCTACCATTGGTAGCAAAATTATCTATACTGATACCTACCATAGAACTATTACTACAAAGGTTCTGCACTATAAGTAATCTCTAGATTGATGCCTATAGCTGACATGCCTAACCAGGAATCACTCATAGACTCACAAGCTACACTCCCAACAATCAACACTGATACTCAATGACACAAACCTACTTGTAAGCTAACAAACTACTACACTATTCAAGGAACCTCAGGAATTGATAGAATGAAACCCTATAAGGAACTAGACTAGAGGAAGTAAGGATGTCTATATCTTGAGCTAATAAGGTGATAGGACAGAACTCAATAATAATATTGTTGAATGATTTAGACGTTATATTAAGAACCAATTTAAGATATAATTTGATAATCATATATGTCTATCCGTAATCATGTTACCCAGAATCCTCGTCACGCCAGTAAGCATAGCTGCGATAAACGATAGAGTCCATAACTAAGGTATATACATCTATAATCATGTTATCTAGAATTCTTACCACGCCAACCGGTATGGCTGCGAGAAACTCTAAATTCCATAACTAATATAAGTATATCCAAAATTAGGCTATATATTTTTGTCACGCCAGCTAGTATGGCTATGATAAACTCTAGACTCCATAACTAAAGCAAACATTATCTTTCACACTGTTCTCATCAGAATATACCTTATTTTAGTCAATAACATTCATCTCGATACAAAATCAAAGTCAACAACGAACGACAAGAATGAAATTCAACAATGAATAAGGAAAAGTAGATGGAAACAAGTGAAAACAAATTTCGAGATAGAGTTTATAGTGAGATTCTCAAGGGTCATCTCAGGAATATCTCAAAGAATCCTAACTGTGATTAAGTATTCTCTCATCCTAATATCCCATTTCATATATCATATCGTAGGCTTGCAGTATTACAACTAAGCCGTTGTACTAGTACGACATTGCTCTAATTGCGAAATCTGACCTGCATGGATCATCACACTATCTCTACTCTTCTTATTATAGACTATCAGAGTATGGTGTTGACTATGTTGGTACCGATACTCAGGAGCCATGATCGATCTCTTGAGGGATCTACATTTATATTTTAGTATGCTTTAGTTTTACTTTCATAGTTGGACTGATTTTTTCTCCGAATGGACCATATTATTATTATAGATTTAGTCTATATACTATTGGATTTGGATCGTATTATTTCATTATCTATCATACTTTTATTTCCTTGATTTGTGCAAGGGATCATGAAAATGAATTCAAGATCTCCAAAAATATCGAAAACAGTGAACCAGATTCATATTTCGACAACTGACACACAAATAATTCTATAGAAATTTTGGTTCCGAATTACAGAAAAAAAAGTTTCAGAAACCTTACCTAGATACGGTTCTAACAAAAAATAGTATAGGAATCGGGCGTGAGGATTGGTCACAAAGGCTCCGCGAATTTCGACGACCCTAGAAATCTCTCGAAAGCAACTCTCTGTCTCTCTCGTCTAATTATTAAATTGGCTGAATAATCAATTAGGGTTTATATATATATATATATATATATATATATATATATATATATATATAATAAAAATATATATAATGAAAAAAAAAAAATATATATATATATAATGAAAATTTCTCAATAATTCTAAATACTAATAAAATAAAAATAGGGGGAATTACATTCTTTCCACCTTATAAGAATTTTGTCCTCAAAATTACGAATAAAGCACTTAATGTCTGAATATGTTTATCATCTCAATTGTTTGAGTTATTACTCCTCGAGTTATCACTCCAATAATACTTAAATAGTTTATCACCTTCTTATTGATCAACCCTCACACAAATTTAAGCCTCAACGATATCTGCCAAAATTAAGCTAAGTAACCTACCTTCCTTCAAGCTCTTATCTATTTTATGCAACAAGTTGTAAGTTACTCAAATATATTGTAGGTTCCTCTTGTTAGGTTTAAGAGTCATATTGAAATTTAAGCTACCACTCAACTTCTAGATTTCTATCTATGGGGATGATTTATGCTAACCTTCTACTGAAATATATATACAAGCAATCATGGGATCCTAGACTATGTTAATAACTTTTTCCTATTAGAACCATCAAGCATGAGCGTTCATCTCTTCGAAATAGAAAGAGACGAGAATCAATGATAAAAGAGTTCAAGGAGGAAATAATAGAGCTCAAATTTGGAGTTTAAAGGATGTAATCAATTACAAGGGAAATTTTTAAATAATCAATGGACTAAGATTCTATTTCGGTCTATTCTCGTATTCATAGGCTCGTACCAGCATAGTTATGTAACCATACGATATGCTGGACTGCATGGGCCACCAAAAAGAAAACTATGTCACGTCTAGTCCTACATAATATAGGACTAGAGTACGTAGCAAAGTTTAGCTATGTATCAAGTGGACTCTAGGCCAACTTGCATACGTATACGCTGTCTAGAGGTCAAGTATAACTCTCTAAAATAACAAGTCAACTATATCTCAATCCATAAAATAGTAATATCAATAAGGAACCGAGTGCATCAAAGTTGATCAGACCATACTACACTAATTCTAGAATAGACAAATGCATTAGAGTGGATCCCTAGTAAAACATATGTCTAGAACAAGCTAGATAAAAGAATAAGTTTGCAAATACTAGGTTGTAACAACATCATAAGTTAATACTGGCATAAATATGGGTGAATATGATGAAGGTATCAACTAATTATACCTGAATCTTGGAGACGTAATCATCAACCATTAATCCATCTATAAAGTGAGCTCAGCAATAACCTGGAGAGATCACCAGGAACTCAGAAAGGACATAGCAAGATACATAATATACGTGCTAGAATAAAAAAAATAAAAAACATTCATAAGAAAACGATAGAAAAATATAAGTACTATATACTAACCAATCTACGTGAAATGCACTTGAGGACAATGTTCAACATTTGGGCTGACAGTATATCCTCTCACAGCCAGAGCTCATCGTGAACCTGTCGGCCAACAATAAATCACTCAGAACCCGTATCTCATCTCGCGACTACCGGCCAACAATAAATCACCCACAACCCGACTAGCCAACAATAAATCAATCACAACTCATAGCTCATCTCGAGACTACTGGCCAACAATAAATCAATCATGCAGCACAACCCACACATCTTATAGCTGTCCTCCCCATCCAATGATCTATATGTGACAAAGGAAGTTTAGTACTAAAGATAATATAGGGAAACAATAACTAGACATAGTAACTAACCAACTTAACTAACAGTTAAGAACTACTATACTTGCAAATCTAAAGTAATATAACTCTGTTTGAACATACATAAACGTGACTCATGGAACAGTCTTGTAGGTGTCAACAAGTACAATATGTCACATGCCCGAAATAGAAGATGAAATACTGAATGTGCTAAGAGAATAAAACAATAAAAATATTGTAATCCTTTAGGCAAGTTATACTTACCTGCTGTTCGTGCAAACATGCTGAGTTACGATCACAAAGTCTACAAGTCTAACCATGATATATTTCCATCAACCTACGCACTCATCATATAAATATAACACAAGTTAGATCTATGAATTATACGAATAACCAATGATCCTAGCTAATTAATTTTCCAAAGTAGGTTACTAATAATTTTGAATAAAATTACTATAAATTATATTTCTCCTAAATTAAGTTCTGATATATACGTTAATCATGAATTTTAAGCCAAAATAGTCAAGTTTGAAATTACTAAATTTGTGGCACAAATCGAGGCGTTCTATTGATCAAAAAGTCAATCGATACAAACCTAAAATTTGAGTGCACAAACATGTAGATTTATGCACTACAACAATGCTAGAATCGACAGTTGCACGAATCTCAAACCGTTTGTGAAATATCACAATTACGATCTTCGGACCATTGTTTCGATAGATTACTAGTTGTTTAGAGTTTGTACGAATTAAACAGAATAGTAAAATTTTCTAATAAATTTTGGAAACTTTATATATATATATATATATATATATATATATATATATATATATATATGGTAATGTGCAATATATATATATATATATATATATATATATATATATAAAATATATATATATATATATAATATATATATATATATATATATATATATATATATATATGGTAATGTGCACGTGCAAATGCACGTGCGAAAAAATGTTAAAAAAATAAATTAATTACAAAAAACTATCAAACCTAGGATTTGAACTCAAACAACCAAGAAAAATACCTCATATTTTAACTACTTGAGTTAGACCATTTGGTTTTAAATATGTAATATTAGATAGTTAAATACTGAGTTATATTTTTTTAAAATAATTAGTAGAGTCTTTAGGTAGTTATTTATTATTTTTTTTAATTTATTTAAATAGTTGATGATATACACGGCTTGGATGGCTCATTGTTGAGTCGTTTTGAAGCCTCTTATATAATAGAAGATAGGTCTCTATGTCAGCTTTTCGAAATATAATGGTCCCAAAATTTCAAAAACAATCAATCAGATTCATACATCGACCAATTGACACTCAAATAATTATACAAAAATTATGATTACGAATTGCAGGAAAAATATTATAGTTTCGGAAAACAACCTTGATACGATTTCAAAAAATGGTTGTAGGAATCGGGTGTTAGGATTGGTCTCAAAGGCTCTGCGAAGTTTGACGACACTAGAAATCTCTCGAAAGCTACCCTCTTTCTCTCTCCTCTAATTATCAATTTGGCCGAATAATCAATTATATATATATATATAGATATATATATATGCAAATGACCTCTAGCCTAGTGGTTAAGAGAGATGCATGGGGCCCAAGTGGTCGGGAGTTCGAGCCCCAGTGGAGGCGAGTTCGCCACAATTATCCATTGCTTCAAAAAAAAAAGATATATATATATATATATATATATATATATATTATATTTTTTTTTTTAGTAGGCTGGGCGTTGTTACGTGCTCGTACCCTCACAGTGGGTGCGGGTCGTGTCAGGGGGAAATAATTTGACACAACACTTCTCATATATATATATATATATTTTTTTTTTCATATATATATATATATATATAACACACACCCCCCTAAGTAGGAAGACCCACATGGGGGAATTTGGACGTCTCATTGTTGAGTCGTTTTGAAACCTCTTTATATAATAGAAGATAGGTCTCTATGTCAGCTTTTCGAAACCTAATATGGTCCCAAAATTTCAAAAACAATCAATCAGATTCATACATCGACCAATTGACACTCAAATAATTATACATAAATTGTGGTTACGAATTGCATGAAAAATATTATAGTTTCGGAAACAAACCTTGATACGATTTCAAAAAATGGTGTAGGAATCGGTGTCAGGATTGGTCACAAAGGCTCTGCGAAGTTGACGACACTAGAAATCTCTCGAAAGCAACCCTTTTTCTCTCTCCTCTAACTATCAAATTTGCCGAATAATCAATTTTATATTATATATATATTATATATATTATATATATATATATTTGTATTATATATATATATATATATATATATATATATATATAATATATATATATATATATAGACACACACACACCCCCCTAAGTAGGAAGACCCACGTGGGGGAATCAGTGATAGGCGGGACCACAGTCTTTCCATGTATGACTGCAAGTAGGCCCCCAAAAGTCTATGGAGCTCACTTTGTAATGTTGAATATATAATTAATTAAGTTTTAATTTTAATTTTTTGAAATTAGTTTTAAATTTATTTTTAGTCCAAATAAATCCAATTAACTTCAATATAAATCCTATAAAATTCTAGAACACATATTTAAGCTACCTAAATATAATGAAATTTTTTGAGTCTCAATTATTTACATACAACCTCGTTGTAATTCCTGAAGGCCACTGAAAATTAGGTTTCCTAGGTTTTAATTATCCAATAATTCCAAAAAAATTCTAGAAAATTCTAAAATACTATAAATAGGTTTCTAAAGCTATATTTGAGTCACTGAGAGCTATCTTTAACATAGTATTACATTTTTCATAGTTATGTGAATTAGGTGTAAAATGGGTTTACTTTAACTCTCTAAATTACTAACAAGTATTATCTAACTATTTAAAAATACATATATTTAAAATAAAATTTTATTAATAATTTGAATTACTAAAAAATTTAAAAATATGGAGAATTACATTCTTCTCAACTTATAAGAATTTTGACCTCGAAATTACTAAAGAACTTAATGTCTGAAAATGATTACCATATCAATTGTTTAAGTTATTATTCATCGAGCTATTCCTCCAATAATATTTATATAGTTTATCACATTCTTATTGATCAACCCTCATACAAATCTAATCCTCAATGGTATTTGCCAAAATTAAGCTATGTAACCTACCATCCTTCAAGCCCTTATCTCTTCTAGGTGACAAATTGGAAGTTATTCAAATATGTTGTAGGTTCTTCTTGTTAGGTTTAAGAGTAATATTGAAGTCTAATTCCACGACAAAAAGTGACTTGTTGGGACAGCTAAAAACCATCTTAATAAAAGCCTACACCGTTCCAAATATTATTTGGGATGGTATTTAAACGGTGCTATTAGGATGTCGTGGCAATAACTTAAGATACGAAAATTGTCGCCCTAATTATTGCTTAAGGGATGGTTGAACCAATCATCTCAAAAGTTCACGAATGTTCATTTTTGTACGATGGTCCATTAAACCGTTACAAAAGTATGTATTTGTAACGGACTGAAACTGTCCTAATAATTTAGTAAGTGTTACAAAAGAATATACTTTACTTTTAGGATAGTTAAAGATCCATCCCAAAAACTTATAACAACTGGCACAATTATTACGAAATTATTGTTTCCATGTTCTGCCTATAAAACATACAATTCAATTACATATATAACAAAAACTATATGTAACTAACCATATTATTTCATATTATAGTCTCTAAAGAGCATTAACAAAAATATAGCATTTCTAAAACATTATTAAGTGTCATATCTCATCATTTACAAATGAACCCCAAGCACTTTGCATCATTTATAAAATGAACACACAACGCTTTACATAATTAAGCGTTCATCTACCATTAATACAAAATGAACCCAAAATGCTTTCCAATTAAGCGGTATCTACATCACTTGCAAAATGAGCCAAAAATGCTTTTCAAGGACCTGCAAATAAAAGTAAAATAAATACCAGTTAACAAAATACCATAATACATCAAGAATTTATGGCAACACATAAAATAATAGGTTTCGGTGTATACAATGTTGAGACAGAAATATCTCTGATTTCCACCTAAATCTACCAAAGATAAATACAAATAGCAAAGGCAGGTATTAATGGGAAAACATGATATTTATAGCGAGTAATGTTATTCGTACCTCCAAACCATCCTTCCTTATGTGACGGTTGACGTGGCATGCTAAAATATGATGTCATATGACATGACAGATAACATGACAAATTTTAACCCAAAAATTAATTACCCAAATTTTTTAATCTTAATATATATTGATATTAATATATATAATATAATATTAATATTAATATTAATATTAATGTTAATGTTAATATTAATGTTAATAGTAATGTTGATATTAATATTATTGTTAATGTTAATGTTAATATTAACATTAATATTAATATTGATTTTAATTTTAATTTTAATTTTGTTTTTAATTTTAATTATAAATTTGTCATGTCAGCTGCCATATCAATATGCCATGTTATCTTCTACGTAAAGAGAGATTTGGAGGGACAAATAATTACTGTTTTTGAGCTATCAAGTTGTATAGTAAGTTGCACTAAACAAAAAACAAATAAAAATACCATTAGCTAGTCGGTTTAGGCTTTTGAAGTAGTAGTTATGCTAATTCTTTGGTTTTCTCATTACTGTCAATTTTTAACAAGAAATACCATAGCTAGTCAATTTCAATTTTTTTAAAAACAAATAAGATTAGCTATCAGATTTCTGTTTTATGTTTTGAAGCCAATTGCTCGTCCTTTTTTTTCCAGAATTAATCGTTAATCATTGAGTATGTGTGTTAAGAGTTAAAATATAACTTATAAAGTCTCTAATTTCGACAATAATATTTGATGGCTTCTTCATAATCGATTATGTGGTTAGAGTTTGCTTAAACAAGTGGAATACATTGGTTTCTAGAGATGATTAAGCAATCTAACCTATAAATAAGAATGTTCCATCACTATAATAGCAACAATGCTGAAATAAACTATTAGAAGATGCAGATTTAAGCAGTATCCGAAAACATTGACAAGATATAATTAGCAGTATCCAAAAGCTACAAAGATGTTGTATAATGTAAGCATACAACATATTATTCCATATTGATAAGCAGTATACAGAGATATGGACAAGAATATAATTAGCAGTTCCTCTAATATTATATAATAATTGTGCTTCCTAGATACCCATCCAGCTTAAGAATAAGAAGAACAAAGTCAATATTCCATAATTATGGAGTAAAATAACTTTGTTCCATTCCAACTCTATCAAGGGTTAGATGCGAGTAACATTATCAATTGCCAGCCTTAATCTAATATAACAAAAGATCTTCAGAATAATGGCACCGTACAAATTTTGCATCTATCTATCTTCAATGCTCCTTTCCAAACCATCTTACATCAATTAACCCCTTAAGATAAAGTATTTTCTATAGAAATAATGAATGCAGTTATTTCTATACTTCTCATCTTATTCTATTTACTAAATATTTTTTATTCATAATTGATGACATTTTTATTATTTTATGCTTCCATGCAACTTTTGTTGTTACAAGTAGAAAAGCTTAGAAAGTTGTTTCAAAAACGAGCAACAAGAATATTGCATGATAATGATGTGGCAGTTGCTGTTACTTGGTAACATGATAAATTTTGATTTTATAATCTTCAAAAATGATGTAATTTCAAAATCTAGTTGGTAAGAGAAACTCAAAAACAATTAAATACAAGAAAATAACTCCACTAGTTGGTAAGAGAACTCAAAAAAAATCATTAGTACATAATAACTACACAAATTGACAGCTTCTTTAGACATTGATTTAAAGATTCTCACCTTCATACTTCCTCCAGTAATTATGGTGTGTACAAACTAATAATAAATCATCCAGTTCATATCACTAAACTTTTTGTGCTTTGATCAAGTTTCTTTTGTTTCCGACACTAATTGTGATAAACCCTAACAAATCCTGATCATTGTAGATAAAACATTAATCACACCAAGGATCTAGCATTGGTTCCATTAGATACAATCAAAATTGCAACCTATGATGAAAGACACTAACATAAAATTAAAACTGAGGACATAATAGAAGAAAATTACATGCATTCCCTTTAACGATACACTAGTTCTCATAATCCTTAATTTTCAGCATACTCACCTCATATTGTTCATTCTGAGCTACTTGTTCTTTGGAGTTTTACATTCATCAAGAACTTTGCTTCCAATCAAGATACAGGCGGCCAGTACCGAAATATGGATCTTCCTAGTATGTTTCTGGAAGGAAAAGGGCCCCTAAAAATAGGAATTTTTTAAACCACGAATATAGCATGATTCATAGGACACGAGTTCCATAGACAAAAAAAAGATTTTAGATTGCAGAGTAGGTAAAAGAATAAATGTTAAATTAAGAATTTAACTTGGATTTGTGTTGAATAAAATAATGGATGGTTGGTTTCAAAAAGTAGACATGCATGTAGTTTCATCACCCAGATAAGGTAAAAAAACTCCGTAGTCCAGTCTAACTGTACCTATTTTTTAGTAAGTAAACAAGGGAAAGAAAATGAATTAAAGTGGAACTTGGGCTGATTATGCCCGCATAACACAAAAGACTTCTCTACTTTCATTCCTTCATTACTACCATCCTAATTGGATTATTTAATTCTTCGTATGATTTATTTAATGGCTTTACATGAACGGCTTTATGTGCAACAGTCCCAAGAGCTGATAGAGTTAAGGTAGCACCAGTTGTGAAACTTAATTGAATTATTAGAAAAAATAATATTAAGCAATGCACCAATTGGGAGGAGCACCTAAGCAAATTTGGATTGGAGTTGCTAAAAAATATGGTTTACTATGTTGGCCTAATTCTAGGGGCTAATCCTGCTCTTTTATCTACCAATATTGCATATATGAAATTAAGTCATAGTAAAGTAGAGTCAAAGTAGGACAGAAATAGCTAACCGCAAAACTAAGGGTATGTTTTCTTAACTAATTTATCCATTACTTACTATTAGATGTATATCTATAATCTCATCTCTATATACTTAGATAGTTTGTTGTTTTTAGTTGGTATATATTTATAATCTATATATCTATAATCTTATCTGTGTTTAGTTGCTCTCGTAGAGTTACTAGACAATCACCATTCTCTCTTGCTTGCAATTAAAGGATGATCACCCTAACTCTACTACTATAAAATTCATATGAACTCCATATCAATGATGGAATTGCTTTTGCATCCTACCCATTGTAGGCAGCAACATATATGTAGTCTTGATTTAACTAGTAGATTATCATATTGCCTATGTCATGTACATTTTTGTTTGTTTTTGCTATGTGACAAAGAATCTGTATATTTGTGGTTTCGATCATATGCCTTGTCATTTCCTTCTCTTTGACTTCATGCTCCCCTGATGTAGATTGCATGGTGATGACTATACAGACCAGTGACTCCTTACTATGAAATATGCATCTTGGGTGTCCTTTTATCTTGGCAAATCTAAGAAGCAAATTATTTTTGAGTAATAAAAGGTGAAAACATAAAAGGTGAAATATGCATCTTGACTGTATAAACCAGTCATTTCATATAGAAATAAAAGGTGAAAACATAAGAGTAATAAAACTGACTGATAATCATTTCAAAAAATAAATCAAAACAATACAGTAAGACCACACAAGTAAACCATGAGGAGAGGGTAGAATATATGCACTAGATAACACAAAGAAATAACAATAATGAAAACTAAGAAAGAGAGAATGGGTCCCTTTTCCTCCATGCATTCAACAGGAGATATTGCAGCTTCACCTATCACCTCCACACAACCATTAGAAGCAACCCACGAATTCAGATATTTCGGATACTAAAAGCCAAAAATGATATCGTATATGTCCTCTCAACTAAGAATATATTTATGTATTTGTAGGTAGATAACCCCAAACTATATAATAGAAAATAGTTCGTAGTATCTTTAGTACAGAATAGATGAGAAATATTCATATATTAAAAGGTCCCATATATTAAAAGGTTCCCTTAAATATAATCCAGTGTACTTATGATAAAGTATTAAATTTCGATTAGATGCTTCTTTATGAACAAAGTTTAACCATTGGAATCAACACATAAAAGGTACACTCAAGAAGCTACACAACTATTGACTGCATAATCAGTAAATTGGCTCAAAGGCATGCTTTAAATTGTCAATATAGGCCTAGTTTAGTCCATTATCAGGAAATCATGATAATATTTACAATACAAGTTGTCAATGATAACAACGTAGTAAGCAAGTACACTATGAAAACTGGTGCATGTCATTGTCATGACACGAGTAGGACACGTATCAAACAAAACACACACTCTAGATAAATTAGGGTACACTAATATCGATGTTGTCTCGGTGTCCCAATCTCTCTCATATCACAATATTGATTATATATCACTATTTAGGAAGCTCAAACAATTAATTCTACCAGTGCATGTACAATACAAAAATGCTAAAGTACATTAAACACTCAAAATTTGTGCCCAATTATGTGTCTTATTCGTGTTCATGCAATCATAGATCGCCATCTACAATCAATATTCTTTTATAATCCAAGATTTCTACTATATAGACCAAAATGAAGTAAAATTTTAGTAAGAAAACCCTAATTCATATTACTTACCAATTTCAATGTTGCACAGTTACGATAAGACAAAAGTTCTATGTTTAAAGTACAGGGAGTAGAGTACCTAGAGGCAGATGAGGAGGGTTGTTGGGTAGTTCCTGGAGTCGATGGTGCAAGAGAGGGAGGAGGTCATCGGACAAAACTTGATCGAAGGGTAAGAAGCCGTCTGGAGAAAGGGGACGTCGTCGAGGCTACATCTAGGACTTTGGATGACATGGTTGGAAATAAAAGGAAATAACGAGGGGAGAATGGTTAGAGACAACAACAACCCTAGATTAGGGTTTTCTCTCTCTATATAGAATAAGATATCCATTTGCAAATATGTCCTAAATATACTATTTTCCCTACATGCTCACGACATATTGGGACAAAAATAAATTTCACCCTTAAATAAAATATCCATTTGCAAATATGTCCTAATAATATATTTTATATTATAAAATAAATAAGCGTCCTAAATATTAACTTTTTAGGACTCTTCAAAATGAAGTAATTAATAGTATCATCTCAAAAGTCCACTTGTTCTGTAGCAAAGTTACTACTAAACTTCTAGCTTTCTATCAATGGAAAGGATTTATCCTAGCCATCTACTAAAATTTGCAAGCAATCATGGGATCCCAGACTATGACTATGACAATAACATTTTTTTATGAGAACCATCAAGCATGAGCGTTCATCTCTACGAAATATAAAAAGACGAAAATCAATTATTAAAGAGTTCAATAAAGAAATAATATAGTTCAAATTTAGAGTTCATTGGTGGTGATCAATTTTAAGGTTATTTTTTTATATAATTTGTGGATTGAGATTCTATTTTGGTCTATTCTCTAATACGATATGCTCTTATCAGCAAATTTACGTAACTAATACGATATGCTCTGATTTGCATTGGCCACACAAAAATTATATCATGTCCCAGTCCCAAATAATGTAGGACTATGGTACTTTACAATGGCTAGAAACGTATCAAGTGGACTCCAGTCCGATACAAATACGTATACGCTATCCGGAGGTCAAGTTTAACTGTCAAAAAAAATCAAGTCAACTATATCTCAATCCACAAAATAGTAATGTCAATAGCAAACCAAGTGCACTAAAGTTGATCAAACTATACTATATTGATCTTAGAATAGACAAATGTATTAGAGTGGATCCCCAATAATATATGTGATGAACAAGCTAGAGGAAAGAATAAGCTTGTAAATACTATGTTGTGACAACAACATAAAGAATACAGGACAAGAATTTAAATATTGGTGAATATGAAAAGTATCAACTAATTATACGTGAATTCTGGAGGCACAGTCATCAACCATCCATCCATTTTTCTATAAAGTGAGCTCAGTAATAACTTGGAGAGACTACCAGGTCCATAGAAGGGACATAACAAGATACATAATATACATGCTTAAATAAAAATAGTAAAAACATACATAAAAGAAAGACAAAAATACAAGTACTCTATACTAAACTGCCGACCAATAGTAAGTCACTCTTAACCTGTAGCTCATCTCGAAATACCGGCCAATAATAAATCACTCACAATCTGTAGCTCATCTCAAGACTACTGGCCATCAATAAATTATCACAACCTGTAGGTCATCTCGAAACTACTAGCCAACAATAAATCAATCCTGGACTACGACCCACGCGTCTAGTGACTTTCCTCCCCACCAAATGATCTGTATGTGCCAAATGAAGTCAATTACTCAAGACAACTGTCACTACCATATTTCTAGATAGGGGTAATTTTACCATTTTATATTTATTATATTATGCATATTTATCTATTAATTATGGAGATAGTTATTATGGTTAGTGGGCTAGCCTATTTATTAGACTCATGTTAGTGGACCCAATTAGACTTGACATAACACAAGAACCCAACATTTAAACTAGACCCACTTAGGCTCAATTGAGCTATTTCCTTATTAATTAGAGATTAGTAATCCCTTCATTAGGAGTAGAAGCTTTCCACTAATTAAATACCATTTATGACAATTAATTGGGGGCATCTTCGATATTGTACATTGCATGGAGGGAGGGGTGAGTAGTGGTCGACCCTAATAAGGAGGGAGGAGCCTCTCTCCACTCTTTATTTGTACTATTTCTTTCCAATTTGGTGTTCTTCCCTAAATCAATCTATTCCTCCATCAATTCTACTCAATTTCACTCTCATTTTCTTCCCTACTCGTCATCTAAGGAGCCTAGAAGCTTGGGATTGTAAGAAGCACTTGGAGAGGAAGGATTTAGCTATAAGCTTGTGTCCTAATCGTGTCCATTGGGCTTTGCATTGGAAATCCATCTCCCAATAGGTATATATCTTAATTTCTCCTCTATGTAGACTCTAATTATTCAATTGACCATTAGGAATCCACCCATGGACTAGGACTACGTATAGGAAGAAGAATTAGCTTCTAATGGTCCCTATTGTGAATGTTACATTGAGTTTTATACCCAATTTGGGGAAAATCCAATATTGGTGCACCAAGTGTTTGTCATTTGGTAACTTAGAACTATATCGACTTATTTTTGTTGTGTGTGGCTAGATATATGTCCACAATTGGATACAAGTAGGTCGTATCATGATACGCCATGATATGAAGTAATTTTGCGGGTTTTTCTTTGACACTTGTGATACACATATTATTTCCTAGACAACACCTGGTAGTATCTATTAATTACTTATAATTGGCCTCTAATTATGATATATGTTGCGCTCATGTGTTTTGGATAGAGTTTGGTGGGACTTGGTAGAGGTATCTTGGGCGTATCACAAGAGTATCATTGACTAGTGTGATACACCATAGGTGTTTGCTAGACTGCCTTGATATATGTGTGTGTGTGGTGTATGTGTATAGGAATATATATATATATATATATATATATATATATATATATATATATATATAATATATAGGGAGCGGATCGAAAACCCTGCGGGAGCCCCGTCCCCTCGACCGTTGGATCGAGCGGATGCGTGCGCGGGTCCCACGCGGTCCGCGCGATCCAACGGTGCACGAAGGGGGCCGCGGGGCTCCGGAAGCGGGTTATATATATAAATATATATATATATATATAAATATATATATATATATATATATATATATATATATATATATATATATATTATATTTATATATATTAAAGTAACGTGTAGGCAACTCTAGAAGGGGGTGAATAGAGTTTGTGTCAAAAATAACCAATTAAAAATCAATTCTATGCCAGTTCAGAAGCAACTACCAATAAAAATATATAATTAGAGTAGTAATACGGAAATTAAGAGAGATCAGAAGAGCATACGCAAACACAGTGATTTAACCCGGTTTCCCTCGTGGAGGACTAGTCCAGGCCTGAGAACTCTCGCTCAGGATTGAAATCCACTATTTGTGAAATAGGGTACACACGTACCTTCACTCAGAAGAGCACGCCAACTTCTTACAACTTCGCAGAGGCGAAACTTAAAATTTTTCAAGTGACTTCTTTTTAACACTTGCACAGAACTTCTAGCTGAATCGCACTGAGCACCTTGGGGCTTAAGAAGTTTTGTGGCTAGGGGATTGGAAGAGTAAGGCTTAGAGCATATAAGGCTTAGAAGATGAGAGTGAGAGATAATTTGAAATGAGAGAATTCAAGTCCTATTTATAATAGACAGGGGAGGTAGAGTTCGGCCAAAATTTTGTTCCAAATATTCAAAAATTTGAACATTGGACAGCTTGTAGTAGGGTGTTCCTAAAAATTAGGTTCCTAAAATTTAAGGGGCAGAGTTCGGCCCGAGTTCTGCCTAGGACAGAGTTCGGCCCAAATTCTGTCTACCTTGGGCCAGAAAGTTTATATGGACTAGATTGGTTTGGTTTGGTTCAGGGATTATTTGTTTTGTATGGTGGAGTTTGGAGAAGTCTAGGGGTTGAGATGACTCAGTGTGACTCAACGTATATGTTCCTAGACTCAATAAATTGAAAAATTACAGACTGAGTACAAGTACATTTGTAATTAACAGATTTGTCGTTGACGTCTGTCTTGAACTTGATACATTTTGTCTTGAACTTGATGTGTCGTATTGGATCATATCAGATATCATTTTGTTAATTCTCTAAATTAGGTTGACTGTGATCCAGTTTGGGTCAACAATCTTCCCTATTTTGATAATTGGCAGAATAATATTTGTATGTCGCAACATTCCTACCTGGACACATGTTGAAGGGATTAAAATAATTTGCACGTATGAAGTTGCTCCCCCACAAATAGATATGTCGGCTCCCCATCAAATAATATTTTTGTTTTCGTCCTGATACAAAGTTCTTATCCAAGCACAACACAATTCATAATATCACATCCAATATCACATCATATACAAGATCACATCAAATATCTATTATTCTCCCCCTTTGTCACTTAGCAAAATATAGCATAGCTCTCCCATAAAGAGAGAAAAGATAGACAAAGTAAAGGGAGCAATCACACAACTTTAACCATAACCAAACTTTAATAGAGAAAACTAGCAGTTTTGATAATCCAGTAGAAAAAATTGCAGTCTTGTTGAAACATACATAAACTACATAGAGCATGTGGAAGGCATAAGCAATCATGATCAAGATATACTAAATGAAAAACAATGGGAGAAATGTGCAAAGACAAGTATATAAACTACATACCAAATGTAGACTACCAAATAGAAAAGAGCTTGTCAAAACACAAAATAGTTGGTAAAACTAAAATAATTTGATAATAATCAATAGATAGTTTACCAACATGAAATCAAAGAAAGAAATCCAAAACATAATATGATATGAATATTACTCTAGTTTTGGAAGAGAATTATGAAATAAAGGATTTCAGTCAAAAGTCACGGGGATTAGATAATTGTAAATAATAGATATCAAAGAAGAAAGATACCAATTGTGATATTGAAATATATAAACTTGATATCAATTGAATATATAAACTTGAAACATTGATTAATAAAACTATGATAGTCACAATTGTCCAGAGATAAATAGTGGAACAAAATAAAGGAATGATCAATGTAAAATAGAGCAATTGATATAAAATGATCTCATTATTTGCAAATCTATTCATGCATTTGAACTCAATTACCTTATCATGCTATATGAATACCCTTTAGATAAACATGAAGGTAAAGGAGAAAAAAATACTTGAGAATGAGAAATTTGGTCGACTTGAATGCTCCCCCTTAAAGTAGTACCAATGTTGATACAAATCATGAGTTTTGAGTAAGTCCTCAAAAAGCCAAGTCAATTAAGCATACTAGGAAGGCCAAATCAATGAAAGCCCAATAGTCATCAAGTTAAGATACAAAAGTTAATATTAACAAGATGATCTATTTAACCCGTATAAGAGAGAGATAAAATAATAAACATAATTGCATACACTCTCATAAACCCTTCAAAATAAAAAATGTCATGACCTCAATGAGATATAAAATTGAAGAAAATATGGATCCATGATGAACTAGGTATACGACATATTAATGGGTATAAATGAATTGAACCAATTTATTTGCTCCCCCTTACACTACAACAAAATAGGTTAATAATGACACTTTATCTACGACACTTTTAATAAGTGTCATTATTCTTTCGTCATGATGGCACTCTACGAAAACGTGTCGTCATAAATAAGTATTTATCATAATCTACGACACCTCCTTTAAAATATCGTAAACATAAATTTAACAACACTTTTAAAGACATTTATAAATGTCGTATAATAATATATACTATATACAACACTTTTAAAATGTCATATAATTTTATAAAGTAAATACAATACTTGAGAAGTGTTGTGTCAAATTTATTTCCCCCTGACACGATCCGCACCCACTGTGAGGGTACGAGCACGTAACAACGCCCAGCCTACGCCGCAGTATCGGCGGTAGAACGCTGTCCTAGGTTACTATCTAACCAACAACTCATACAATTATAATGTACTTGTCGAATCTAAACTCCGTACGGAGGACAAGTATAGATATAATATAATCTCGATCACAGTCTAAGCACGATATGATAACACAAAAATTTATAACTAAGACTGGATACAACAATAAAACTAACTACTAAAATATTATAATCTCCAACAATCTCAAAACAACATATCTCAACTTATTTACAACTCAAGTTCTAAAACATGAAACTGAACCTAGTCACTAGCTAATCTCCCGATCACTCCTGAGTGTCAGGGCCAAAGGTAGCTAAACCGTCTCCTGGTCCATAATAAGTAGGGCAAGTTTCCTCAGGGCAATCATCTAAAAATTTTTAACAGGTCCAGTCAGGACAGGAACGAGTACAACTTATCAAAAAATCCCAAGTAAATGACAGAGAACTATAAACAGTTATAGACAGTTATATTGATGAATCATGGCAGTTTTATACAGGCAGTGATGTAGAGAAACAGTTAAGGTACAAGGAAAGTAAAGTAACTAAACAAGAAGAGAAACATAGCAATGAAGACTGTAAATATAATCTAGCTGAACTAGAGTAGCATGATATAAGTCCAGACAGTATAATAAGAGTCATGTGTGAGTCCAGACAATGTAATATAATACCAGGTGATTCCAGCACATGATGAGTCCGGTATAAGGTGAGTCCAGTAGTGATCAAAGGTTCCAGGGTAAGTCCAGACTATACTCTAATAGTGTGTTTTAAAATATTGGGATCGACATGTAAACGACTGTAGGTAATACGGCACACCGTACATTCGACCAAGTGTGGGATGGCTATCATTCCAGTATAATTCTAAGGGAGTGGTTCCAGTATTTGAGAATGTTCACATGTCTACTCCAATATTTTTCCGCCCAACAAGTACAAGTGAATCATAACCCGACACAAAAATAGTATAAGTCCAGCCATAACACGAATGATACCAGTAAGTGATTCCAGGTGATTCCAGTAGGTGATTCCAGAAATAGAGGCCATACATGAATAAATGAGTGTCGCATGAAATGGATCAGTAATATCAAATCGTGTTTGAAACAGAGAATCAAATAGAACTAACTACAACTGAAGTACAGTAATCGACAAATAAATGAAAGAACTATTAGAGAATGTACTCGCCTGCTATAAAAAAGTAGTGTAATATCAGATGTCTGTATCGGAGTCACAATGTCCTAAACATAGTAGTATGGGTTATGACATGTTTAAAATAAGGTAAATAAAGTCTACGATGCAATCTACATAATTTCTAGGTCAATCTAGGTCAAAGTCAACTCTAAGTCAAACCTGGTCAACTGTCAAGTCAACTAGGTCGGTCATAGTCCAGTCAAGTCTCACTAGGCCTAACCAAGCCTAGACAAGCATCCAAGCACAAACATAAAGTCACTAGCAACATACATTGTATATACCAATATATATATATACAGTGTACATAGATACATAGTGAGGGCTAAGGCATATACATGCATATCTACATTCATACAATGATGCATAGGAACTTACTTGTATACATTCCTACACATTGCATTCATTCATTCTATACATAACATGCATTGATATCATGGCATACCTACATTTATTCATTCATGTATTCATTTTACATATGTTGCATACATATAGAAAGGTAGGGGTCATGCATATATGTGTGTGTGTTTGAATATGTGTAGAGCTATAGCTACTAGGGTGTCAATATGTGTAGTATCAAATGTGTGTGAATACTAACATGTGTGTGTATGGTAAATGTGATACAATATTGTATGATACATATATGTTAAGAATCAGTTGACAGCTGGATAGGTTAGTGTGTCAAGGTGAAATAGGGTAGTGTTCTCAGAAATATGGCAGCTAGTGTATCAAAATAGTGGCAATACATTTCAGAATTTGAATGGACTGAGTGTGTTCTACAGGAATGATATGAGTGTTCATGTGGATAAGTGTCAAGTAGGTTCTCAGTTTTGTGATATAGGGAAGTGTCCATATGTGACAAGGGTGTGTATAGAAACCTGTAGATGTGTTGGGTGACAATGTGCCAATTTTGTGCAATAGGTTTCTCAGGAATTTGAAGAGTGTGTGTAAATGCACTTGTAAACAAGTGTCAAGTAGGATAACAATGGGAACGACTCAATGAAAATAGTGTGTAACATTAGAACAATGTCAATAGAGCTGAAATCAGTGAATGGGTGCATGGTGTGTCAATGTGTGAGAGCCATGTGTGTGTCATTCATATATAGGAATAGTGTGTGTAAACATGACAATAGGAATGTGAAATCTCAGGAAATTTAGTGTGCAAATGACAGTTAACACCTATATTTAACTGACAGCCTGAATTTCAGGAATCAATGTACATCAATCTCAGAGTTTAAGTGACTAGAAAATAGTGTGGATACATGTTCTCAGGTTTTGATATATTTTAGGAAATTGGTGATGTGCAAATCAGCGGAAAACATGGCAATGGCAGTTCATAAATCAGTCTAACCCAATTTCGAGAGTCCCACTTTCAAACACCAAATTAATAACCAATCCTCAATGCAATCCTAAACCAACCTTATGTAATACACATGTAATTGAATCAAACATGATTTATGAATTGTCCATTTGTTGGACAATTTTCTTACTATAAATTACTATAAATAAACAAATAAACTATATTATATCTATCCATATATAAAATAAATAGATATATATATCCATTTAATAGATATGCTAATTTTGACTAATTATTCAATAAATTCGATTGATTGATACGAATTGATTTTCTGTTACGATGGATCGACGAAACAATAGCTAGCCCAATAGCTGCTTCAGCGGCCGCAATAGCTATAATAAATCTAAAGAATTAATAGATTGACATCAAAAATTCAGTTTAATCAGGGAATTAAAAACATAAATTCAATTTCAGGAAAACTGTGTGTCAGTGACAGTGCTAACATATTAGTTCACTCATTCCAAGCCTATTTCAAAATCCAAAAGCCTAACACCAGCCAATAATCAACATTGTAGTAACCCATTACACATGTGTAAGTGAATTATCATGGCAATTAAACAAGGAAAGCAGTTAGAAATAGAATTTAAACTCAGAATTTTAAATTCTGAAAACGTGTATCAGCCAATAGAGGGAATCTGAATTTTGAACCATAAAAACTTGTTAATATACAAATTAAATAGTTGGTAATTAGTAGTGTAGGTGTTATAGAGCCACACGAGTCTCGTGGTGTCCCCACGACACGACATAGCATGTCCAATCCCGTTCGAACATACACACACACACAGGCACACAGGGTCGTACACGCGTGTGCGTCGCTCTAGGACATGACACGTTGCACGACACATGTCATGGTCATGTCCACGTGTTCGCCCCATATAGGGCTACGTGTCTATGGCCCTGTACCATGTCCCAGTGTCGTCGTGTCCAAGTTAAACGTGCGTGTCAGTGACCAATTTGCTCGCGTGTACAGCCCGTACGCACGGCCAGTACGACCAGTGCGAGAAGGAGAACTCCACGCACACTACACCATTTGGGCTCAAATTTGGGAAGAGCCATGTCAGTCAATCCCCTAACATCCTCCCAAAATTTGGCGTGTCCTCGTGTCCTATACAGAGAGATATCGAGCCCGTACAGCAGGACAGTGCACGTGTCCTCGTGCGTACGGTGTATCCATTTTGGACACGAAAAGTATCCAAAAATGTGCTCAGTAAGATACAAGTACAATATACATGTATAAAACAACATTCCCATTTAATCACTTTTCAAAATTAACAAAATAAATCCTATTGAGGCATTCTAACAAACACCTATACTTACATATTGACACGTGCCCGATATGGACACCAAACGGACACGAAATTAACCCAAACTTCAGGGACATCTAGGGGACTCCTAGATCTAGCCTAATATGCAAAGAAATCGGAATATTAGATCAATTTGTGGAGTTTTACCTATATGTGCGAATAACAAGAAAAGGCTTCAAATGGGGAGGGTTCCTCCTTGCTAGCAAAATACTCCCAAATTGCTCCTAGACTGAAATTGCTCCTCAAAATCAGCAAGTAGGGGTGGATTAAAATCATATGCAAAAGATTTGGGTCAAAAAGGATTCAAAATGGATTTTTATGAATTTTGGAAGATGGGATTTACCTTTTCTTTCTAAAGCTTGGTTGAGCACACAAAAAAGGCAAGAACAAAGAGAGGGGGCTTTAAATAGGAGTGGGAATCTCTACATGGCTGGTCACTTAGGGTTTAGTTAGGGTTAGGGCTTCTAGTTATGGGCCTATGGGCTTAAGTCATAAGTCATTAAGTCATTAAATCACAAGTTATTGCATTAAACCAAAAGTCATGAAATGATTTCACTTAACTTAATCCTCCTATTCCAAAACTAGTTTCTAATGACTAAAAGTAGGTTAACTTAAGTTAGACTATGGTCACCATAGCTAGGGTTAGCTTCTAAGCTAGTCTACAAGTCTCAATGAGTCAAAGTCCAATCTAGGAATCCCAATTCAATAAATTAAAATAAATTCAAATTTCACTAAATGAAAAAATACCCTCAAGATAAATGATAATTAAATCATCCTAATGACATGGTTAGGCTCTAGGTCTTGCAGTCTCTAGGGTTTCACTAGCAGCACATCAAAATCATAAGTCATGACTTAAAACAGTTTTTAAATAGTTTAAAAATGATTAAAAATCACCAAAAATTATAATAAATAAATATCAATAAATAATATTATAATTAAAAATTTCAAAATTACCCTTATTTGGAAAATTAGGTGTTACAATCCTACCCCCTAGAAAAATTTCATCCTCGAAATTAAGATGATCGCACCCCTACTAGGTCAAACCCCCAATCAAATCAAGGTCGATAGATAACATGCAACATAATCCTACTGGTAGTGATATCAAAGTCTTGATCAGGGTCACTATACTATCTATCACAGCACAAAATATTCTGACAGGTACTAATGGAATCACATAACAAGATGGAAAGAAGAACAGGAAAGACAGACCTGCTCCGTCACCCAGCGTCGGTCTACTCGACTGTCAGCACAAAAGCCCTGCCCCTCTGGGGTGTATTCCTCTGATGGTGCGGGGCACGATGCTGCGCTACAGGTGGCCTAGCTCCCTCTATCTAATCCATGACACTCAAGTAATATCCACCCTGATATTACACTCAATTATACTAGGGCACCATCTATATGGTATCTATTCTGCAATCTGATAATCATACCCGTCTATCCAGAACCATATTACCAGAATCCTCGTCACACCAGTAAGCATGGCTACGATATTCCATAGGGTCCGCAACTAATGTACATACCTCTAGAATCATGGTATTTAAAATTTTTGCATTGCCGCTAGCTTGGCTGCGAAAACTTTAAATTCCCACACCCGAGAAATACATCCAAAATCAGACTCTATCTCATCGCCAAACCAGCTAATGTGGCTGTAGAAGACTCCAAATTCTATGACTGAGGCAACCTAGCCCATAATGTTATCTTGGTAGAAAATCAAGTCAATAATGAATACCAAGAATCAAATTCAACGAACAAGGAAGTAGACAGAAACTGTCGAAATCAAATTTCGAGATAGTTTATAATGAGATTCTCAAGGGTCATCCCAGGAATCTTCTCAAGTAGTCCTAACTGTGATTGAGTACTCTCTCAACTAGAGCATATTCCTTAATTCCTATCGTAGGCGTGCAGCAGTACAACTAATCGTTGCACTACCACGACATTGTACTAATGCGACTCTCGACCTGCATGGGCCACCACTAAAAATGTGTCACAACACCGCACCCACTGTAAGGGTACGAGCACGTAACAACGCCCAGCCTACGCCGCAGTATCGATGGTAGAACGCTGTCCTAGGTTACTATCTAACCAACAACTCACGTAATTATAATATACTTGTCAAATCTCAACTCCGAACGGAGGACAAGTAAAGATATAATATAATCTCAATCACAGTCTAAGCATGATATGATAACACAGAAATTTATAACTAAGACTGAATACAACAATAAAACTAACTACTAAAATAATATAATCTTCAACAATCTCAAAACAACATATCTCAGCTTATTTACAACTCAAGTTCTAAAACATGAAACTGAACCTAGTCACTAGCTAATCTTTCGATCAGTCCTGAGTGTCAGGGCCAAAGGTAGCTAAGCCGTCTCCTGGTCCATAATAAGTAGGGCAAGTGTCCTCAGGACAATCATCTATAAAATTTTCAACAGGTCCAGTCAGGACAGGAACGAGTACAACTCATCAAAAAATCCCAAGTAAATGACAGAGAACTATAAACGCTATAGACAGTTATATTGATGAATCATGGCAGTTTTATACAGGCAGTGATGTAGAGAAACAGTTAAGGTACAAGAAAAGTAAAGTAACTAAACAAGAAGAGAAAATGGCAATGAAGACTGTAAATATAATCAAGCTGAACTAGAGTAGCATGATATAAGTCCAGACAGTATAATAAGAGTCATGTATGAGTCCAAACAATATAATCTAACCAGGTGATTCCAGCACAAGATGAGTCCAGTATAAGGTGAGTCCAGTCAGTGATCAAAGGTTCCAGGGTGAGTCCAGACTATACTCTAACAGTGTATTTTAAAATATTGCGATCGACATGTAAACGGTGTAGGTAATACGGCACACCGCACACTCGGCCAAGTGTGGGATGGCTATCATTCCAGTATAATTCCAAGGGAGTGATTCCAGTATTTGGGAATGTTCACATGTCTACTCTAATATTTTCTCGTCCAACAAGTACAAGTGAATCTATAACCCGACATGAAAATAGTACAAGTCCAGCCAGAACACGAATGATACCAGTAAGTGATTCTAGGGTGATTCCAGTAGGTGATTCCAGAAATAGAGGCCAGACATGAATAAATAAGTGTCGCATGAAATAGATCCAGTAATATCAAATCGTGTTTGAAACAGAGAATCAAATAGAACTAACTACAAACTGAAGTACGGTAATCACAAATAAATGGAAGAACTATTAGAGAATGTACTCGCCTGCTACTCTTCAGATGTCTGCACCGGAGTTACAATGTCCTAAACAGAGTAATATGGGTTATGACATGTTTAAAATAAGGTAAATAAAGTCTATATGCAATCTACATGATTTTTAGGTCAATCTAGGTCAAAGTCAACTCTAAGTCAAACCTGGTCAACTGTCTAGTCAACTAGGTCAGTCCTAGTCCAGTCAAGTCTCACTAGGCCTAACCAAGCCTAGACAAGCATCCAAGCACAAATACAAAGTCACTAGCAACATACATTGCATATACCAAATATATATACATATATTCATACATGTGTACATAGATACATAGTGAGGGCTAAGGCATATACATGTATATCTACATTCATACAAGGATGCATAGGCACTTACTTGTATAATCCTATACATTGCATTCATTCATTCATATACATAACATGCATTGCCTACATTGCATATGTCATGGCATACCTACATTTATTCATTCATGTATTCATTTTACATATGTTGCAACATATATAAAGGTAGGGGGTCATGCATATATGTGTGTGTTTGAATGTGTGTAGAGCTATAGCCACTAGGGTGTCAATGTGTGTAGTGTCAAATGTGTGTGAATACTAACATGTGTGTATGGTAAATGTGATACAATATTGTGATACATATATGTTAGGAATCAGTTGACAGTTGGATAGGTTAGTGTGTCAAGGTGATAGGGTAGTGTTCTCAGAAATATGGCAGCTAGTGTATCAAAACAGTGCCAATACATTTCAGAATTTGAATATGACTGAGTGTGTGTCTACAGGAATGATGTGAGTGTTCATGTGGATAAGTGTCAAGTAGGTTCTCAGTTTTGTGATATAGGGAAGTGTCCATATGTGACAATGGTGTTTATAGAAACCTGTAGATGGGTTGGGTGACAATGTGCAATTTAGTACAATAGGTTTCTCAGGAATTTGAAGAGTGTATACATACACTTGTAAACAAGTGTCAACTAAGATAACAATGGGAATGACTCAATGAAAACAATGTGTAACATTAGAACAGTGTCAATAGAGCTGAAATTAGTGAATGGGTGCATGGTGTGTCAATGTGTGAGATCTGTGTGTCGTTCATATATAGGAATAGTGTGTGTAAACATGACAGTAGGAATGTGAAATCTCAGAAATTTAGTGTGCAAATGACAGTTAACACCTATAGTTAACTGACAGCCTGAATTTCAGGAATCAATGTGTTGTAGAAGCATGGAAAAGGACAAGAAAAGCCCATGCGGCTCCAAACAGAAGGAGCCTCATGCGGCTCTGGAATCCTTCAGAACTTTATGTGGCTCGGAACTCCCCAACAACTCCATGCGCTCATGCAAAGACACGTGGCCATACGCTGTCCGCTTTTACAGTTGGCCATAAAGTAGCCTCCCAATTAATTGCTCTGATGACAGCTCTGACGTAATGAATGACAGCTCTAACGCAATGAATGACAGTTCTGACACAATGAATGACAGCTCTGACATAAAGCTGAAATAATGATGGCGTGCTCCTTGGAAAAGAAGAAAAAATTTTATAACTAGCAGGATCCGTCGAGTCCCAAGCACCCCTATGCGGCTGCCCTCTTCATGCGGCTTAATCTTCATGCGGCTGCCCTCTTCATGCGGCTGTCTCCTCCATGCGCTGCCACCTTCATGCGGCTGCCTCTTTCATGCGGCTGCCTCCTTCATGCGACTGCCTCCTTCATGCGGCTGCTACCTTCATGCGGCTGCCTCCTTCATGAGGCTGCCACCCTCATGTGACTGCTACCTTCATACGGCTAGGATCGTGGGGGCCACCCGTATGTGGTTCACTTAGAGACCGCACTCATGCGGCTCTGTCAGGACATCCCCACTCACGACAGTTGAGACACATGGCGATCCTCATGATAGTTGAGACACGTGGCTGTCTTATTCCCTCAGAATTATGGTTGCTCGTAAATCAAAACAACCAGATTTAGTACAATCACCATAATTACTCGGATCAAATCAGATTTATTGTAATTAAAAAATTAAGCACTTGGCAGGAGATCCGAGCTCATGATAAATTATAAAGATTCATTGCAATCAGCATTAATTGTCCATATGGATTTGGCGCAATCAAGAATTAACAGCCCAGATGTAATACAATCAAGATTAATGGTCCAGATGATTGGCCGCTGACTTTCCAAGGGGGAATCATTGCAAACCCTAATGATCACACCCCCACCTCTATAAATAGCAAGGTGCCATTCCCTTGCAAACAACCTTGGACACCTGAGATCCCGAAGGCTGGATACACAGAGGAAAAAGACGCGTACTGAAGAGTATCCCTACACGTTCTAAGAGCATTTCTTCATCAGCCAAGGCTACGTCCGATCATCCAAGGAGTAAGGCAGAGCTGCCGTCGCTTTCCCGAGCCTCTACCGTCACCTCCCAGAATCAAAAATAAACAATCGTACTTAGATTGTTGTACCTAGGTTTTCATCCCTAGGCTTTCTTTGTACGAGCGAGATTGTATTGTGAGTCTAATTTCTGTCCTCCTATATAATTTCTGTACTTTTACAATCAATGGCAAACACAATGGCGACTCTGCTCGGGACAAGCTTCTCCATGGCTGGGAAGTTGGTGACACAATCGAACGCAGCCAAATTGGCTCCACTCAAAAAATGCTGGTCGTTCGGTTCGACCAGCAGGCGTTTGAAGAAATGCTCTCCTACGGGAGCACTGGCCCGGTCCAGCGGCGAGCCCGCACGAAGAAGGCCCGCAGGGAGTGGGGGCCCAAATCATCGCTCCTCCTAAGCTCTGGAGGAGTACTCTCAGTTGCACATAACGGCAAAAAAGACCCTCTTGCGGCCCCACTTCAGACCATAGAGGACTCTGCTGTCCCCAAGTCCGGCAGAGGAAAACACTACGATGCTGGACTTGCAGGGGCAAAGAGGAACCATGTACGGCCTAAGAAGAAACCGCATAAGGACGTAAGCCGCATGAAGACTCATGCGGCTACAGAAGCCAGCCGCATACAGAAGACTCATGTGGCCAAAACTCCTAGGCGCATACAGAAGGGTCATACGGCCACACATGCTAGCCGCATACAGACAGCCTACACGGCCACCAATCCCAGCCGCATACCATCTGCCCCATGCGGCTCACGATCAGTCTTAGATCACCTCTCATGGTTCTGACTCGAGATGCTCCCAAGAAAATGTGCCAGACTCTGTACGGCACCATTTGGACTCCTCTTACTATGCACCCTCGGGTGTTAGAACGAGGAAGTCTAGGACAGCACGGGCTCGGCGAGCTCAGTCAGCTGTCCCAACCTCTGACCATCTGAGCGCTCCGCTCACTGTTATGCGGGCCTCCGATGGAAAGTTGTACCCAACCACTCGAGTCCAGCCCCCGACGGCAAATGGACACAGTGGTTCCTAAAAGTCTTCCACCAATCAGGGAGCAAACATGTGCCAATACACTCGGATGCTCTGGTTTCCCGGGCCCACAAATCGGGTGTAAAGGTTGCTCGAGATGCACCTGACTTGCGTGACGTGATCCTTCACAAGCGCAAAGAAAGAGAAGAAGCTTCGGTATGCAGAGAGTCCTTCCCTGGACATCACTGCACTCAAGTCATTGTCAACTGCTGCTATAGCAAGGCGGCCACACAAGAGGAGCGACGATCCGTCTTCCAACAACTGCAACACCCAAGCTCGGAAGACGAGGCGCTTCTTGTCGCCTCCTGCAATTCTGCTCACAAGATCCCTGACAGCGGGAGAGGGAAGAAAACAAATGTCTCTAGCCCGAAAATCTCAACCAAGAAACTCCTTCTAAGCGGTTGTCTACGACTGCAACAGGAGGAGTTTTCTAAGGTACTCGCTCAAAGACAAAATCTACCATGCTTGGAGAATCGTCATCCACATCTCTAGGGACGCTCGAACTGGGGGTAGCACTCCTCCAAACATCCGCGACAACCCGGTATTCCAAGAAGATAATCCAGGGAAAACGGTTTCCCCAACAGACGCAGCAGGTTCGACGTCCCCGAAGACGTCCGCGACTCTCAAGACGAGGCAAGCTCTGAAGCTGGAGGTACCACTCCTTCTGAGTCCAACTGGAAGAGAACATTCCCACATACCCTGACGACTTCTCTGTACAAGGGTATGACTCAGAGGGCACGTCCTCTACCGTCCCTTCCATCTCTCCTCTTTAGACGGTATTTATGACAGACAGCAACCAAGATGGTTCCAGTGACCGCTAATACATCGACACTCTAGAGGCCATACTGCACGCCTTGGTCAAGTCTGTGGACGAGATCAAAGCGGCCCTTCCAACTCTGCAAGGAAGGACGTCTGGCCAAACAAGCTTGGGTCCTGCGGTCAATGCGGACTCAAACTCCGCGGCACCAATCCCGGGCGACAATCCTCCGACAACATCGGCTCCCACTGCTGTAGATGAGGCCAGGAAGGCAAGAAGAGAGGTCCAGGAGCTTCGGGCCATGTTCCATGCCCGAAAAAACTGCTAGGACCTCAGGATACGACAACCGTATCCTATTGCATGGAGAGATGTGCCCTTCCCACCAAGATATAAACCATTCAACATCAATCCGTATGATGGGAAGACATCTGCAAGCAAGTACATCACCTACTTCGAATTCACAACCGACCATCTGCCTCATGTCGATGCCATTCTCACGCGGCTGTTCATTGGACCATTAGAAGGGTCGCCTTTGACTGGTACCTGGTTACAGCAACTTGCCGACAATACTGCATCTCTTCATTTGCCAGCTTCAAGCGTATATTCCTGGAGAGGTCTACGAAGTAGGACAAGACGTGATGATGTCCACCCTTATGGACTTGTCCAGGGAGAAAAGAGCTGATAAGGAACTTATCGAACGGTTTCGTCAAACTGCCATGAAGTTGCCTTCTGGTAACCCCATTCCTCCTTGATTAAAATTTGCCAAAAGAGGCTGCTTCCCGCAATCAGCCTCTGGATGGGCAAAAAGTTTAAGGATTGGAAGACTTTCATTATCAGCGCCACTAGCGCAGAAGACAAATTGAAGAAAGCTCGCCAACTGGGATTGCACGTCTCGAAAGGAGAGGATAAAGGCAAACGCCCTAATACCAACAGCAACAATGGTGGTAACCCCTCCAACAATCGAGACAATAAGGGGAAACAAGCTATGGTGGCCGATACAGCTCCGAAGCCTGAACCGAAGCCGGCAGAGAAGCAGTGGCCTCAGGTGACCTATTCCTTCGAAGACGGTCATGTTAAACCCATCTTGGACATGCTCATACAAGGAGGTCGAATCCAGCTCCCTCCTTCAAGACGTAAACCTCGTCCAGCAGAGATGGAAGGCCCCAAGTATTGCCACTATCATCGTATGTCCATCATGCTACACAAGAATGCTACCAACTGAAGCGATACATCCAACATCTCATCGATTCTAAGGCTTTGGCCATTGATTTCGAAGAGGTAACCATAGCAGCCAACATGGTGTCAGTACAATTTGGCAAATTTCCTCCGACAAAGACTCAAGATGGAGTGGTGCCCGTCCCTCGGGCAAGAATGGAAGTCACTAATCTTCCACCTCCCCGAAACTAGGCGGCTGGCCTAGTGCCTCTTACCACATCACGAGGGGAGGTCATGTGGGTCCAATCGGACCTGGTACCGGAAGTAACTCAGTCCGCACCACCCGCTTCCAACAAAAAGAAGAGTGGAAAAGTCAAATCATGCCGTACAATCTCGACAGAGGTCGAAGAAACTACTGCTGTTGTTACCCGATCCGGCGCATAAAACCAACCTCCATCGGGTAACTCGACTGAAGATCATCAGCCGATAGCTGCTGATGCCCCAGGACCTTCTCAGCCTTCGACGACCGACAAGCCTAGGCCGAAGGAGACTTGCTTTAATAAGTCGCTCCGAAAAGTGGTGCCTTAGGGGCTGGAGAGGCCTTACAACTTTGACATCTTGGCACAATTGGCCAACACACCGGCCAAATTATCACTATACGAGCTCCTAAGACTCTCTAAAGACGTTCACGTCGTATTGAGCGAGGCACTCCAGAATGCCGACGCATATCCGGCTCAGTCCAATCTTACTGGGAAGAATTCGCCTGCAGATCTTCAAGACGGCGCTTGCACGGGTGCAATGCCCAATATTGTCTTCACTCTGCAGGATATGCTTATCAAGACCAACCTGCATGATCGCCCTCTGTATTATACTAGGTACATTGCGATATCAAGGTAGATCGGATGCACATTGATCCTGGTTCTTCCATAAGCATCATCCCGAAGAGTTTGCTACACCATCTGTGCATCCCAATGCATCGCCTGACGCCGACAAGCACCGCCATTAGCGGTTTTAATTCAGAGAAGCTATCCGATCGGAAAGATTCATCTGAAATGCCAAATCGGCGATCTTCAATCAGAAGTGACCCGTTATGTCATAGATGCGGATACTTCCTACAATATTCTTCTAGGGCATCCTTGGATACACGATTACATGATCGTGCCTTCCACACTGCACCAATGCTTCAAGTACGTCGATAAGCATGGCTTCATGAAGACATAATTTGCTGACATCGACCCCTTTAAAGGGGTTGAATCTTACTACTCCGACTTATGCTTGTACGAGAAGTCGAAAAGGCACCTCGTCGAAGAAGATACTCAAGCTCCAACTGAGGCGACAACTGGATCGGAAGGACTTCTAACAATCCACCTCAAAGCCCACAAACCTGGCAGAACTGTACCCCTTACGGCCACTCTGCGTAAGGACGTAATCAGTCTCTCTGTACATGAGAAGCAGATGATCCGACTGCCAAGGTATGGCGAAGTGCCAAGATCCACGACAGAGCCACTGACAATCAGGCTGTCTAGAGTAAGTCAGCAACAAATGGGGGAGCGCAATCCCTCTGTCAAGCCGATGATGATCCGTCTTTCTAGAATTAATCAGCAGCCGAGTGCTAAGTCGAGGACTGCTAGCCAGCCAACAATCCCCCCCCAACGCCAAGCACCAAACTGGGGGTGGCTAGTACGCCAACGACTCCATGTTCTGCTCCACCAGTGGAGCCCCTGATGATTAAGCTGCCCAAGTCATCCTCCCAATCTACACAGGCGGTGGTTGAAGCAGAGCCAGAGCTGGCCAAGTATGTGGCTGCTCACACTGATGTTCCATCCGCAGATGATGTAATCCTACTAGAAAAGATACCTTATTTCATCAATAAAGGGCTATATTTGAATTACCTCGAGCTTGATAAGCTTTGTATAATGTATGTCATGGAACACGGTATAGGCACCCACCTGCACACACAGGTGACAAATGTCTACACCGAAACCAACTTACTCCAGTGGAAGCTGACCGCATAATCGAGGGAGAGGATCATCCAATCATCTTCGGCCGAAAGAATGACCCACAACCCTTCAGGGTAGAAGAAGTTGATCTCGAACTCGACACGGAAGATTGCCCCTTTATCTATATAGTTCCCGATCCATGTACCTCATGCAAAAATAGGGGTATGATCTGGAAACTACACCAGGCTTGAACTACGGTACTGGACGGCGGCTACCTTTGTAGTTGTCGGTCCCGGCAGGGAAACCACGAGATTACTATAACAAGACCAGATGTGGGCTAGGTTATGTTACACCTGCAATGACCTCTGAAAGCTCAGATGAGGAATGCGACTGGCATTTACACTCAACCGGATCACCAACTTCCGATTCAGATATCAGCATTGGGGACATGCTCTGGCAACTCTGGTCCGTCAATATGGTATTTGTCGACGCCTACGAAGAAGATGAAGACATTCCTGAACTTCTTTAGTTAGAGCTGTGGGCACAACAACTAGATGCGCAATAGGAGAAGCGGTTCGAACAAAGAGAGCCTCCCACCGAAGATGAGGTTGTGCAAGTTGATCTCGGTGATGAGTCCTCTCCCAAGCCCATCTTCGTCAGCAAGAATCTGACAGACGAAGAGCAAGAACCGCTACTGCAACTTGTCAGAGAATACATCGACGTATTCGCCTGGAGCTAGAAGACATGCCAGGACTGAACCCAGATGTTGCATTTCACAAACTCAATATTCGACCAGACGTAAAACCAGTCAAGCAACAGCAACGACGGTTCCGTCCCGACATCATGAATGCCATTGAGGCTGAGGTCAAAAAATTGATAGTTAGCGGCTTCATCCGCGAGGAACAACATCCAGATTGGGTAGCCATTATAGTACCAGTCCTCAAGAAGAACGTAAAGATTCTAATCTGCATCGACTTCCAATCTGAACGAGACATGTCCCAAAGATGAATTTTCTCCCTATCACAGACATCATGATTGACAACACCTGCGGCTTCGAGCGTATGTCATGGATGGTTTCTCAAGGTACAACCAAATCAAGATGTTCCTGACGATAAAACATACATCATTCCGAACACCAATTGGCACATACTGCTACACAGTCATGCCTTTCGGTTTAAAGAATGCTGGTGTCACCTACCAAAGAGGTATGAGCGTCATCTTTAAAGGCCACTTGCGCAAGACAGTGGAATGCTACGTCGACGACATCGCCGTCAAGAGCCGCTCTAAGGAAGATCATCTGCATGATCTGAGGACAGTGTTCGACCTGATATGAGCGCACAATTTGAAAATAAATCCCACAAAATCCTTCTTGGGCGTATCCAGCGAGAAGTTCTTGGGTTTCATCATTACTTCCCAAGGTATCCACATAGATCCTGAGAAGACGAAGGCAATCATGGAGATGGGTCCCCCGAGAAATCTTCGTGAACTCCGAGGCCTTCAAGGGAGGCTGGCCTACATCAGAAGATTCATCTCTAACAACTCCGGACGATGTCAGCCATTCACCCACCTCATGAAGAAAGGCGTCTCCTTCGTATGGGATGAAGAATGCCAGCATACATTCGACAGCATCAAAGAATATCCGACGAACCCTCCAGTCCTGGTGGCCCCGGTTGCTGGAAGACCATTCCTGCTCTATGTACGAGCGATTGAACATTTTCGGTGCTCTGCTAGTGCAAAATAATGATGCAGGCCATAAGCAAGCTATATATTACCTCAACCGAATGATGATGGGGCCGGAGCATTGATATACTACCGTAGAAAAGGAGTGCCTTGCTCTGGTTTTCACCATTCAGAAGACGCGACACTACGTCACGGGACAAACCATCCATGTCATATCAAGAGTCAATCCCCTCAGGGTTCTTATGACCAAGCCAGGTGCACTCAGCTCTCGCCTCGCTACCTGGGCGATATTACTGTCTCCTACCACATAATCTTCGTTCCGTAGAAGACTGTTAAAGGTCAAGCTCTAGCAGACTTTTTAGCAGCTTATCCAGGATCGGAGTCAACCTGAATAGACAAATTATTCCAGATGAGGTCGCCAATTAAAATGTGGCCTCTTATGATATCGTATGGCGAATGTTCTTCGATGGTGCTTCCAGAACGGGACCCAAGGGCAACATCGTCGCTGGAGTCGGAGTGGTACTGATTTCTTCCTCTGGGCTGGTGATCAATCGGGCTTACTCCCTCACGGAGTCCTGCTCAAACAATGTGGCCGAGTACAACACACTGGTCATTGGCCTCCGACTTGCAAAGGAGCTGAGGGTAGAATACCTCAAGCATATGGTGATTCACAGCTAATCGTCAATCAGATTCGGGGTTCATACGAGGTTCGCCATGAGACATGATCCCCTATCACCAAATAGCGATTGACATCATCTCGTCCTTGGAAGGGATCTTCATATAACACGTTTCCAGGCTCCAGAATATTGAAGTCGATGCCCTAGCAGGTTTTGCCGCTTTCTTAGCAGTTCCGAATCATGCTCATCATCTGGTTGACATAATAGGCTGTGAGTTGGTCTGTCCCAGGAATAACATTCAATGTGTTGAGAGTCACTCCACACTGGCAGTCGACGAAGCATCAGACTGGAGACAACCATTCATTGACTTCGTAGTCTACGACATCCTGCCAGAAAATCCGAAGGAAGCCACTTCTATCAGAAGATGTTCCCTCAAATTCTTCTACGATACAGAGACTAAAATGATGTATCGGCGATCATACGATGGATTACTGCTTCGGTGTCTGTCAAATACAGAAGCCAAGGAAGCCGTACGTGAAGCTCATGACGTATCTGTAGGGCCCATCAACCTGGACCGGGGCCCATCAACCTGGACCGAAATTACAGGATCACCTTCGACGAATGGGCTATTATTGGCCCACGATGGTTGCAGATGCAATAGACTATGCACGAAAATGCAAAGCCTGTCAAGTCCACGCAGATTTCATACACCAGCCATCCGAGTTTCTACATCCGACGGTGGCATCCTGGCCATTCGAAGCATGGAGAATGGACATCATTGGTCCGATCAATCCACCTTCGTCCAGAGGACATTGCTTCATACTCGCAATCACAGATTACTTCTCCAAATGGGCGGAGGCTGTTCCATTGACAGAAGTGAAGGCTTCAAACGTAATCAACTTCCTCAAGCATCACGTCATTTATCGCTTTGGACTGCCCCGAAGGATCATCCACGACAACGGTCCGCAGTTCGTAAGCCACGCCTTCTATCGGTTCTGCGACAAACACCGAATCCAGAATATTGCTTCAACACCATACAACCCAGCGGCTAATGGTATGGCTGAAGCATTCAACAAAACAATCATCAAGCTTCTCAAGAAATTTGTGTCATCAAACAAATGCGACTGGAATGAAAAGCTCGGCGAGTGCTTATGGGCGTACCGTACTACAGTACGAACGACCACCGGGAACACGCCATTCTCCTTGGTATACAGGAGTGAGGCAGTTCTCCTCTTGGAGACCCAAATCCCCTCACTCTGTGCTGCCCTCACCTATCGATTAACGACAGACGATAATCACCATCGTCGACTGCAAGAGTTGGAGGCCCTAGACGAGAGGCGCTGTTAGCTCAACAACGAATTGAGCTGTACCAAGCCCGTATCTCTGCAACTTTCAACAAGAAGGTCAAAACTAGAACGTTTCAAGTAGACGATCTTGTTTTGGCATTTCGGAGGCCGATGGTCATGACTCACAAGACCGTCGGCAAGTTTTCTGCGGCTGAGCATGCTGCTGCATACTAACTCTCTTCAAGGTCTCTAGTACTACCCGATGGGCACTCTCTATGCCCTCCCTCATTAGCTCAGTCTGGGCTCTGTCTACCTTAGCCTGCTTCTTCTGAGCCTTAATTTGAATCCTCTGGGCATCCACCATACCCTGTATAAGAGCAAATAGATGTTCCCTATCAGCAGGAATGCCTCCAAGGAAAGGCAATAGTATTAGAGGAGGTAGATTCTCCGAGATAGCTAAAATAATTCTCTGAGCTGGAACAGTCCTATGAACTAGAACAGTCTCCTGAACTGGTGGAGATGGAGGAACACACCAGTCACGCCTCAAGTAGCCGGTCGAGAAATCGTCGACCTCTCAGATGTGGAAGCTGCTGCAGCTACTCATGAACCAAGATCCCTGGTCACTGGTGCCATCCTGAGGAAAGAATGATACAAGAAAAAATCAATATGGCACAAGATAAGATATCAAATAAGGAGAGATATTAAGAAAGATAGCAAACATTTCAAGAATGGAGTTAAAGATAGCATATTCAAAGCAGAATAGAAATTCCAGTTGTGATTCAGTATTTCATAAATCTCCTAGTAATCCATGTCCTATTGCTGGCTCGTAATAATACCATTAAACCTAAGTACTACTATATTCGCACTAATTGCGAAGCTTGACCTGCATGGACCACCATAAAAATATGTTACGACCTGCACCCGAAAATCGGGCATGAATCGTAGGTATGTCCAGCATATGCCACAGCATCGATGGTAGAAAATTATCTAAAACCTAATCTAATATTCCTTTCCATGCAATAATATAATCATCTCAAACACAAATAACATGAATCTAGAGTTGAGAACAAGATGATAACTATAACTCAATTATAGCAGCTAAGATAGAAGAGTTTTACGATATGCATATATCATAATCCAGAGTCAAAATATAATCTCGAAAAATCCAGAGAATCACAAAATCCTAAAATTTATATATATCCTTTGTCGGAATCACGGCCTCTGCAACTGCTTGGTCCACCAGAATGATGGGATCAGCCTTATGAATTAGGTCCTCTAATAATCCATAATAGGTAGGGCAAAGTGCCTCTAAATTATCGCTAAAACAATATGGTAATCCAGTCAAGATTGGCGCAAATATGAACACTGATAGACATTTCATAACATGATAGTGACTATACAACAATAGTTAGAATATATGAAGTATGGTAATCAAATAAGAATGTAAGGCTAAACTAGCAGTTTAATGAAATAGATAAAAATAGTGAATATGACAAAAAATATGTATATGACATGAACTAGATAAAGAACTGTCAAGCAATCCTATCTTCTATGTGTTTTGAAATATAAAGTTTGAATTATGAACTGTTCGGATAATACAACAAATCACACACGGGAATGTGTGATTTGCTATCCACACAATACGTCAAATCACATGTGAGATGTGCGATTGTTATCCATACGATTAGACAGAGAAGTGATAGAGTAGTTCACACGTCTACTAAGGTATTTTTCGTCCGGCAACTAGCATTCATAGATTCAAGTCACGACATGTAAGATGTACGAATCACGATAAACACGATAAACATGATGCACATGAATCACGAATATCTTAATAGAATCCATAAAATACAAAAAATATATAGCATAAAATAAGTAACATGAACACAATACGAATATCTAAATCATGAAATAGAGACAATATCAAAAATAAAGTAAATCACTGCTTGTACTTGCCTACAACCCAAGATGAAAACTAGATCGAACCGGTGTCCAAGTCGATGCCCAGTGAACCTACATTAATTCAATCAATAGAATTAATATTTAAGTTAAAACTGAGCATCTAATTTTAACTCTAGGCTCTATGGGTTTTCTTGGTTTCAACTATCATACAGGTTGCTTATACCAATTTTTTGAGGTTACCCTTGCCATTAAAGTATTTACCCTTACCTAGATTTACCCATTCCACCTAATTTAGGCATATACCTTATGCCCTTATAATATATAACTATGCCAAGCCATACCCTAATATCATAACTTTTCTAATATACCCTTCCTTAACATATCCTACATGCACCCCATATGTACCCATACCAAAACATTACCTATATTTATACATACATGTCTATCCCTTATCTCATTATACTACATTCATATCCACATTACATACTTATATATATATATATATATATATATATATATATATATATATATATATTTAATATAATATATATATTTTATATATATATATATATATATATATATATATATATATAAAAATATATATATATATATATATATATATATATAATCATAAAAAAAAAAAAATATATATATATATATCATAACCCATATAGTATATACCAATATCCTTCTATCCCTTATGCATTTGCCATACCTACCATCCATAATAATACCCAATTCACTTCTGTGATACCTAACCCTACTCCCTTCCCTTGCACACACTAGATTTTTCCTACACATATGTGTGCAGTATAGGTTTTGCACTCATGAACAGGACTATGCACATGATACCATATTTCTATACTAGCAGTTAGGCACTAATGTATAGCCCTTCAGTCCAAATTTCTGGTAGCAGCTCCTATGGCATTCACTAAACTGAGATCGTGAACCCCCCTCCCTCACTGTCGTGCTCTGTACCCAATTCTTATACAAGGAAACACACACACGCAGGAAACACACAGATTTCTATACAGGTGTTTCCTGCACACAGTTATACTGATACTCTTCTATACTTATTGCCTACATTCAATTGGTATATTGCAGTTTCCTACATTGCCTTATCACATTTTCTCCACTTCTAACACACAGGTTTTAACCCCACTTGTAGCGGCTACTGTACAAGAAGTAAGTACTCATTCTAATGCCTACACAAGTAATTATTATAACTGCTGCATACATATAACCTGCTGCCCAACGTAGTAAAATAGAAACTGCACACAATTTCTAGTGCTTGCTGCATACACTTCCTTTCTCACTTAATGCAGTTACCCCTGCACATGCCTATGCAATCCAAAACTCTACACAACTGCTAGCAGTTTGAAACTCCCTATACATCCACACACCTGTTCACTAAATTGCCTACTTTGCAGTTCCAAAGTACTAATCGACAGACCCTTAGTGCAGTCCAAAATGCATCTACTAGCACACACTCATAAATGACACAAACCTGAGCATTGAACCCTGCTAGATGCCCTTTCTACCTGGTATACCCTATATGCACATGCTTGGCACCTACACTATACTACCAC
>JANAVB010017361.1:0-84928 GCA_029216955.1 Iris pallida | reverse complement strand
ATAATATATATATATATATAATATAATATATATATTTATATAATATATATATATATATATATATATATATATTTTTTTTTATATAAAATATATATATCTATATTAATATATATATTATTATAATATATATATATATATATATTTTATATATATATATAGATATATATATATATAATATATATATATATATAATATATATAAAAAAAAAAAAATATATATATTATATATATATTTATAATATAATATATATATATTTATATATATATATATATATATATATATATATATATAGATATATATATATATATATTAATTTTTTGGTTATATATATATATATATATATATATTATATATATATATATATATATATATATATATATATATAATATATATATATATTATATATATATATAACGAATGTGAATATACCTATATGTATGTGGATTTATTATGAATGTAACCATAGGGTATTAGGACATATTAGGATCAACCCAATGAGCCTAGTTTAGTCGAGTTGACCGCAAGTTGACCAAGTTGACAAAGTCAACTTTGGGTCAATTTGTTCCAAATCGACACAAACGAACTCGGAATAACTTGTAAACTTGTGTTTGACCTAAAATTTAGTAAAAGGACTAGTTGACTTAGAGTTGACCAGGTTTGACCATAGTTGACCAGGTTTGACCAGAGTTGACCAAGGTTGACTTTGACCTAAAAGGACTTAGAAGCATGTAGAATTGCATTGTAGCCCTTTCTTATAATATGTTAGACCATGTATTGACTTGTGGTTACATTAAACAGGTTTACATCACTCCAGTTCAGTTACACATCCTCATCAGCAGCTCGGATTGTCAGGCGAGTATATTTTCTGACCGTTTCATTCTTGCTTGGACATATTACTTGTTATAGACTAGTTTACTTATTACTGTCACGATATTATCAAGGATTAGTACTATATGGATCTCTTCATGTAATGTTATCCCCTCGGATACATCGAGTAGATTATGCTCATATACTTTATCATGTGCATCGTCTACTCATTGTATTCGTACTTATTCATGTATACTCATGTGACATTTATGTACACTCATGATCATGTGAGCCTTCATGTATAATCCAGTGTGCATGTGGACTAGCTATCCATGTGACACACTACATTCACGTGCAATAACATAACCTTGATAGATTCTTGTGTACTGATTGGGGCAGGAAGAGTATTTATTTGGTTATGTGATCTACACCCTTTTCATGTGCAACTCCAAACTAGATTTAAGTCATGTATAACCTAAGCCAGTTTACATAACCAGATTGTGCTCTACACCACGTAGTTAGTTCAATTCTCTTATTATATTATGTATTTCTATTTCCTTATATCATACTCTCTTTTATAGTCTAATTTCTTTATCAGCAGTTCATGTATATTATTCTATAGCTTCTTTCATATTTTCTTTCATGTTATGAACTATATGAGAGATATGTATTCGTTCTGTCCTGACTGGACTAGTTGAAATATTACAGATGATGAAGATTGCTGCGACACTTACTATAGAGCAGGCCTAGTTGACACATGTGACCTGGACCCTCAGCAGGATCCAGTAGTCGCTGAGGACTTGCCATGAGTTTAGATTGGACTTATATTATTACTTAGTTATGAGACATTGTGATTGTATTGAGATTTTATTATGGTGTGGTTTACACCGGGATTATTATTCATATTGTGACTCTCTATTGAGATTATCTTTCTTCTATTTCATCTTAGTTATTGTGATTGAGTTGTACCATATATATATAATTCTCCAATTGGAGCATATTTTAGATTGTGTTAGATGTTGGACCTAGGACAGCGTTCTACCACCGACACTGCGGCGTAGGCTGGATGTACCCACGTCTCGTGCCATTACACTGGATGTGGGTCATGACACGACCAACACGCGACAGCGGCACAGCCGTGCGCAACACCAAAAGTAGTTGCGGGTCGATCAACCCCACTTTGTCGAGGCAAAACTTCCTCCATGATCAATCGTTTCCAGAACCGATCGCACATGTATGATCCTAACCTGACCCACTTTGATCCCCTCAAAGTAGAACGGATTCTAAAATGATGATTTGTTCGAAAAGTTCCTCTAAAAATCCCGAGAAACTGAGTTTCAGAAATTCTGAAATAGGACAACTTTAGTCCTAACCGCTCAACTTTGGAGGCCGATTTTGGTTCAACCAAATAGAATCTTTGAATACCTCCTGAAGGAAGTTGTAGACAACCTAACCATGTTTGAATCCCTTCAAAAGGTTTTATTTTAAACCATATAATTTCTGTTTAATTTAAATTCCAAAATCCTGAAAAATTAGTTTTCTAAAACTTAAAAACTTCGATACGAGGTCCATCTGGACAAACCGGACGACACCGTCACAAATCGAAGGCATCGAAATGTGCGTATCGGCTTTGTGGACGTGTGAACTTTGACGAAATTTGAATTGGTCGCATGTGCACGACGAATTTGACCTGTATCCGTCGAAGAACGTTGTATCGACCATTTTCTAAATTTCCTAATTACATTGTTCACACTCGTCACATCGCGATGAAACTTGCGCCATTGTACTCAAAATATTTTTCTGGTCCTGTAAGCCATGTTTTGTTCGATTCTGAGACCGTTGATCGGATCGTCATTTTGCGGGCCCCAAGATCCGAATCAACGGGCGATTTTGTGGACGGCTCATCGGAATCCAAAATTGGACATACCGTTGGGTTAGTCTCCTCAAACTGGATCCGTAGACATATAGTTTGATGACTTTAGAGACCGTAGATTCTGGCACGCATTTTGGTGCAAAGCGGGTCCAACGATAGACATCGTTTTGACCCGAAATTATGATTTTTGCCCCTGTTCCAGAATTGGACTTTCGGACAAGCGTTTCCTAGGATATCTTTTACACCTGGAATGTTTTTGATGTTTGTTTCAACATCCGGGAACGTTTGCGGAGTTTTCACTCTTGTAGCTTCTTCTCACTTGCCGATTTCATCTACTGTACGTCGTCAAGACACCTTCCAACCACCAGACAAGTATACCTTGCTATATTTACTGTCATATTATTTATTTTCAGAGTTTATTTACTTTGTTTAATATTTTTGTTTTATTTTTTATAAATTATGCGTCCAAGACACACTTGGGTGCAAGCGACTCTATTGGTCGTTTTTCCGTTGCTTTACTTTGTTTGATGCATGTTGACTTAGTTTTAGCGGACGACCTTCTTATTGTGGCATATACATATATCTTCATTGGCCATGACACTCATATTACACGGTTTGAGACAGCTTGCTAGGGGCACGACTTGCATATTGACTGGCCATCTTTATGTAAGAAGTCGTGTGACGGATAGATGGTCGTAACTGCTATGACTAGGGTATAGAGACTCAAGCAGTTACAAAACTGGACGAGTTATGGATATGACTTGATCAGTGTGGGATATATTGGGGAAGGACTGTCGCTAGTGCGTATGGGAAGCCAAACAGGTAAACCATAGTTTTCGAAAGGAACTATGGCGATATATATTGTAGATACCCTTTGACGTTTTGGACGTTACGGCCGGATACGTATGACTGGATGCCAGTTGCGTACTTATAGCCTAAATCCCACCCATGCGCATGAAAGTTGTCCTCTAAATTGCACAATAGATGGTTAGAATTCCCTTTGCATATTGATGTCTAGGAGAGTCTTTGCATATTATTATTATTCTGACAGTTCATATTAGCATGCTCTTCATGTATCTTGTTACGTCTCTCTGAGGACCTTGGGATCTCTCCAGGTATAGACGACGAGCAGTATCCTGAAGAGTACGGTTCCGGACTAGACTCTCCATTTGCAGCTGAGGAGGTCTCGCCTTTAGAGCCTATTTGATTCTATTCTTAATTGATGGACTTATGTAGTTGATACTCTTTTTCATATTCATTTCAGTTGATTTCTTTCAGTAGCTCGGTAGTGGATTTATTTTCGCCCGACAGATATTTCTCTTTATTTTTAGTTGAAACATTTGGTTTGTTATTTCTCTTATTTATCATTGTGGATAAGATATAGATACTGCCTGTGACCATGTTATATTGTTATGAGATGGAGCTCTTTTATTAGAGCTTATGTGTGTATACGTAGATTCCATATATTGGAGTAGTCTGTGTATACATACAACTGGCATGTACGTATTGCTGACCTACCATTGGCAAAACCCGAACAAGGTAATCGAAAAAATTAGGAACAGTGTCCCTGAAAGTTAAAGGACACAAGGATCAAATCGAAGGAACATGAGAGATCAACATTCAAGGCAGATATCAGGTCAAAGGATCAGAGATAGAGATTAATACAAAGGATATCAATAAAGGATAATTATGATTGAGATAACTAAACATTAGTAACCCCCACATGTCTGTTAAATCAGACCTGTATGGGCTACAACTAAAACATGTGTCACGCCCCAGAACCAGGATAATAGCAAGTGGGGATGGACAAGGCTAGCTACGTAATACCAAAGTACGTAGTACTCTGAAATCATGTATAAGCTGTCAAGACATGGGGGTTATTTCTATAAGCTAACAGTCGATCCTAGGTCAAGCATTCCTAGGTATCTCAATCACAGACAATTTTACAAGAGCAAGAAGTATGATCATCAGATATACAATAGTATAGCATCCCAAACCATATATACATGGATGATCATGAAGCTAGTAATACAAAATAGAGAAATAGCAAGGGTTATAGTCATATATGATAAGCTCTAGCTATAGTCTAGAATACGCACATCATGTTTAGGCCCGTAGGCTAGATATCAAGAACCCAAAGCACGAGCTAAACACGTGCTCGGAGGCTAAACGCCACAAAAGAATAATGTACATATCAAGTGAGAGAATGAAACAAGAAACCTACTCAGGTACTCTGGTGCTTCGGATGGTCACCGTCGAGTAGATGGTACGAAAGATCCTCTTGGCTCCTCTATCAGATCTGGCCAAACAAAACTAGTGGGATCAGACCCCAAATAGCAAGTACCACAAAGGAAGCCAAACTATGAACTAAAACTAGCAATAGCAAACATAGCAATGGTTAGAGAAAGTAATAAGTAAATACAGATCGAGACTCGTGCACTAGCAATGCACTCATCCCGAACCTAGAAAGACAATAAGTAAAGCATCTTGGAGCATAAGGTAATTAACATATGACATAATGTAAAGTATAGACATGATAAGTAAACGAAAGCTTGAGAATAAGTAAAATCAACTTGTCAAGTAAACATGTGAGATAGCCGGGTCATGTGAACATGGTGACCCAGCATAGGGATCCTGCAGAGCTTGTGAGATAACTGAATCATGTGAGCATGTGAGATAACTAGAGCATGAGAGCGCGTGATAACTATATAGAACTACAATGACATGATGACTTAGGAACTATTCCGGAAGTCAAGTTACAACCCGTAAACCAAACAAGGACCGGAGTTGTAACCCTTCTCCTGAACAGAACTCAGCCTCCGATCATTTATCGACAAAAGTAAGACATAAACAATATTGTACTAAAATAAACATACGGACACTGCCTAGACAAAACTAGACTGGACTGGACTGACTCCATCCATAAAGTACGGCCAAACAATGAGTACGGCTTGATACATTAGCTAACTAGGGTTATTACAAGCTTAGTTACTAACAAGATGCAACGAGATATTCCCACAGTCATAAGCCCTGCAGCTATCCAGTTATCCTTTCACAGGTTGAGAGTTGTATTAGGTGGATACATCGCCCAGGAGACAAATGTATCCCATGGTGACTTGGGGGTGCAACACATGACAGTGTACTGGAAATGTGCCCTTCTCGACGGCAGGCTACAAGTCCAATTAAAGTGCCCAGATAACGGGATCGTCTGTGACTGGGAAATCTCTCTACATGAACTACTTGATCAATCTAGTCATTAATTTAGTCAGATTCAATATGAATCCCTGACCGTGGTAATCAGGAATCCATGTCCTAGACATGATACAAGACGAGACTTGTAGTTTGTGCACGCATACACAATACATTCAACCACAGTATCCAAATGAGTTGTATTAGGAAGGAGAATAGCTGTCGTAATAGCATCTTGATTAAGCATGTCATGTTAGGTTTACTTGTCATGTAAAGAGTACTTGTCAAGAGTACACCTCGACAGGCCACTATCATGTAAGCAAAGAAGGGACGTGTTTTAGAGTGCACCACGGCGGGTCACTATCATGTAAAGCAAGGAAAGACATGTTCAAGAGTGCACCACAACGGATCACTATCATATAAAGTAAAGAAAGACATGTTCAAGAGTGCACCACAACGGATCACTATCATGTAAAGCAAAGAAAAGACATAGATCATGAGTGCACCACAACGGGTCACTATAAAGAAATTCTAAACATGATATAGATTATAAAGTACAATAAATCTAGAAAAACATGGAAACACATATCATATCACATAAGAAATATTCAAAAGGAAAGACATATCCTGACATGTGAGAAAGGATCAGTAAAAGTAACTAATTGGCATAAAACAATAATTGAATCTGTGCTAGTGTTAGGTGTAGAAAGGGTGTACAATTATTTTCTAACTGTACAAGATCATCAAATCATGTTAAGAAATTTATTGCAGTCGAAGAAACCTCAAAACTTCAAGTACAGAAAACATGCCAAAAGATCAAAACTATGATTAAAGTTATCAATCGCATATGAACTCCAGTTAAAGTGAAACAAGAAGATTCTTGAAGCCAAGACAAATATCTATAACTTTCATGTTGGGAGTTGGAAGAAATTCTGGCCACAATTCAGCCAAATAGGACATAAAACAGCCAAAAACAAACAACCAAAATAGGTACTATGCGGCCAAGGGTGGATGGGTGTCCATCTTCTCATGCGGCCAGAGTCGATGGGTGCCCATGCGGCAAGAATCGATGGGGTGCCATGCGGCAAGAGTCGATGAGTGCCCATCTTCTCATGCGGCCAGAGTCGATGGGTGCCCATGCGGCAAGAATGGATAGGGTACCATGCGGCAAGAATCGATGAGGTACCATACGATAAGAGTTTCATGCGGCTAGAGTCAATGGGTGCCCATGCGACAGAGTCGATGGGGTGCCATGCGACAAGAATCGATGGAGTGCCATGCGGCAAGAGTCCCATGCGGCCAGAGTCGATGGGTGCCCATGCGGCAGCGTCGATGGGGTGCCATGCGGCAGAGTCCCACGCGGCCAGAGTCGATGGGTGCCCATACGGCAGAGTCTATGGGTGCCCATCTTCTCAAAAATTCGAGAAAGATGGCCATGGAACCCATAGCTTCCAAGTGCCATAAAACCGTCATTGTAAGTCCAAATTTGGACTTCTATAGGTCAAAATGGGGTAGAACGAAATTCTCTACAACATAGAACAATCAAAACTTAAAAATAATAAAGTTTTGTAGATCAAAACCCAAGAAAACTAAAAATAAAGTAAACTTATATCTACAAGAATTTATCCACCAAAATAAAAATTGCCAAGTTCTAAAGATGCTTGGAATCATGTAAGAAAGAGTTTAGAACAAACAAAATAACATTTGTCCAACATTTGGAAAGATGTACTTGCCTTAGGTTGGAGGAGGAATAAAGAGGAAGAAGATGAAGAGAATGAAAATAATGGAGGAGAGAGAGGGAGAAGTTGGTTTTTATAGAAAATCCTTCTCATCTCAAACCAACTAAACCAAACCAAGTTGAACCAAACTAAATTAAACCAAGTCAAAATTAACCAAAGCAAGGCTAAGAAAGACAAGTCAAAATAGGGGTCGCTTGGCAAAGGTCAGAATTTCGTATATGTACAATAAAAATACGTATAACAGAAAACAGGAGCGACAGGCATGCCATCGGCATACAATGGTACACTGACGATATGTCGGTCAACGAAAAAATCTATAAGTTGGAAAATTTTAAAATGTTCCAAAAAACTAATAAAATACGAAATACAGTACAAAAGTACATATCAATATATATAAATACCGATACTGTGAGACGAGTCTCACACCATGCCTCAGGCTGGTAGGACTTCTACAGATCAGATCCTCCAAGGCTTAGTGCAGGCCCAGATGCAGCAGAACGAGACCATTAGGAGGATTTTGGAGACAACACTGACCCGAGAATCGCAAGCTTCTGTGGGTACTATCAAGGGTTTCCGCAACATGAATCCTCCACACTTCAAAGGCACTGAAGACGTCATCAGAATTACCAATTGGCAGGTTAAGACAAAAATTCTCTTGAAGGCTTCGGAGTTGTTTGCAAACCTATGGATGCCGACAGTAAAGTTACAGTTGGAAGAAAATGCTTACGATTGGTAGGCCGTAGAGGAGAGACGGCTAGGAGTTGATCAGACATGGGAGGAATTCAAAGAGTTGTTCAATAAGAAGTTTTTCTCCGACACTGCCAATGACGCACTTTATGACCAGTTCCTACACTTGGAACAATGAAGCATGACAGTTGATGAATACGACGTCGATTTCAGTCGGTTGAGTCATTTTGCTCCCGGATTAGTTTCGACAGAGTTGGAGAAGGCCAAAAGATTCCATAGAGGATTGAGTATAGAGCTTCAATGACACACTAGTTCTAAGTCCCGAGACTCACAGGCACCAGTATTGGACGAAGCAAGGACTCAAGAGGCCATAAATAAGAAGGCACAACTACGACGATCTGTTTTGACTGTAACATTAGCGAAGTCTACACCAGTAGGGCCCATACGACAGCCCGCGACACAGTAGCAGCCTAGAGCTTCCCCACAACCAGTGAGGGAATTACCCACCTGTCATTATTGCAGTAAGAAGGGACATTTTTAGAGGAATTGTCGTCGTAAGTTGGGATTGTGTATGGTTTGCGGGTCAAATCAACACCAAACTAGATATTATCCTTCTAGAGAGCAGCAGATGCAGGGAGTAGCATTACCAACACCAGGAGCAGGAGCACCACGTCCGCTAGCAGCTATTGGATATCCCAGGGGTAACCAGAACTCGGGACAAGTCTTCATTATGATCACCGCAAGGCCACCAACCTAAGGAGCCATAGAGACAGGTATGACGTCTTAGTTAAAATTACCATTGCATAACCATGATCATGGAATGACTTAGAATTTCGTGGCATAATCCTTGATAGATATAGAAATACCAGGGTGTCCTATATAGTTAGAATCGACACCAGTAACCCTTGTAAGTACCATAGATTATTCCACTCCCTCGGATCGTATGTTAACATAGTGCACTGCTAAAACGCGAAAGTGTGAAGACGATATACACAACCGTTTATCTCTTTTGCACGAAAATTATGACATGATCTTTGTGCCCAATTATTTTTCTGCCTTGTATTTCGCTTCCACAGATCGTGCGCTATTTTTATTTCGAGAACGAAATTCTTATAAGTTGGGTAGGATGTAAAATCCCTAAATTTTTGTGGATTTTTTTATTTATTATTTTGACTTAAATTGAATTCTACTATTTTAAAATGATTTGTAAAGTGATTTATTTATTTTGTTGTATGATAATAATAATGAATACTTTCACATAAAATGTATATATAAAGTCCCTTTCAACAAATATTTATGAAATATTTATTTATGTATATATTATAGGGTTAGGGATTATTTTCCAAGTATTTTATTGATTAAATATAAAGAATATTTCCTATATAATAAATACAAATTATTCCTTTGTATATAATATATATATCTATAATCTTTTTAATTTTTTTAATATTTTTATGATACTAGAATGGTTATGATCAATATTAATATAAAAGTGCATTAAATGTTTTTGGGAATAAATTTTCTTATATGCTAACTCATATATTTTTATTTCATTAGATATATAGATATATGCATATATAAACATATATCAAATTTAGTTAGTAATTTTAGATATTTTTAGGTATTCTAAAATATTTTTTGCACATATTTTTAAGCAACTTTATTCAATTTATAAGATTGCATATATATATATATATATATATATATATATATATATATATATATATATATATATATATATATATATATATATATATATATATATATTTTTTTTTTTTTATATATATATATAATATATATATATATATATATATATATATATATATATATATATATATATATATATATATATATATATATATATATAATATACATATATATATAATATATATGTATAAAAAAAAAATATATATATATATATATATATATATATATATATATATATATATATATATATATATATATATATATATATATATTATATATATATATATATATATATATATATATATATATTTATAAGATTGCATATATATAAATATATATATATTTATATATATGCAATCTTATAAATATATATATATATATATATATATATATATATATATATATATATATATATATATATATATATATATATATATATATATATATATATATATATATGTATATATATAAATATATAATATATAAAAAAATATAATATATATATAAATATATAATATATATATATATATATATATATATATATATATATATATATATATATATATATATATATATATATATATATTAAGTAAAAAAAAAAAAAAAAATATATATATATATATATATATATATATATATATATATATATATATATATATATATATATATATATATATATATATATATATATATATATATATATATAATGGGGATGGGGTTGGGAAAAAAAAAAGACCAACAGGGGAACGCTGTTCCCCTTCCTACCCCAACTTGAAGTCTGCGCGCGAAATAGAGATGAATGTCTCGATAGGAAATTCAAAACCAATCTTCCTCTAATATTCACCAAATCTTTTCAATTTTTCTTTTGTGAAATCCTAGTTAGATTCTCCTCCAAATCAAACTCTAAATTCTATCAAAATCCTATCATAAATTGAAATCAATATATATATATATATATATATATATATATATATATATATATATATATATATATATATATATATATATATATATGTTTTACCGAAACAAAAAAAAACCTTCTAAACCCCACGCGAAAAACATCGACCCTCAACGACTGCTCGACCCCTGAGCTCGCCCACGGCCGCAGCATCGCCACCGCCGCGCGCCTCAAGGATCCGCCGCAGGCCGACCAACACGCGATAGCAGCACAGCCGCGCGCAACACCAACAGTAGCAGCTGGTCGATCGACCCCACTTTGTCGAGGCAAAACTTCCTCCACCATCAATCGTTTCCAGAACCGATCGCACAGGTATGATCCTAACCTGACCCACTTTGATCCCCTCAAAGTAGAATGGATTCTAAAACGTTGATTTGTTCGAAAAGTTCCTCTAAAAATCCTGAGAAACTGAGTTTCAGAAATTCAGAAACAAGACAACTTTATCCCAACCACTCAACTTTCGAGGCCGATTTTGGTTCAACCAAATAGAATCTTAGAATACCTCCTGAAGGAAGTTGTAGACAACCTAACCATGTTTGAATCCCTTTAAACAGTTTTATTTTTAACCATTTAATTTCTGTTTAATTTAAATTTCAAAATCCGGAAAAATCAGTTTTCTAAAACTTAAAAAATTCGATACGAGGTCCATCCCGACAAACCGGACGACCCCGTCACAAACCGAAGGCATCGAAAGGTACGTATCGACTTTGTGGACTTGTGGGCTTTGACGGAATTTGAATTGGTCGCGTGTGCGTGACAAATTTGACCCGTATCCGTCGAAGAACGCCGTATCGACCATTTTTTAAATTTTCTAATTACTTTGTGCACACTCGTCAAATCGTAACGAAACTTATGCCAATGGACTCGAAATATTTTTCTGGTGTTGTGAGCCAAGTTTGGTTTGATTCTGAGACCGTTGACCGGATCGATGTTTTGGGGGCCCCATGATCCGAATTAACAGACAATTTTGTGCACGGCCCATCGGAATCCAAAATTGGATATACCGTTGGGTTCGTCTCCTCAAACCGGATCCGTAGACATATACTTTGACGACTTTAGAGACCGTGGGTTCTGGCACGCATTTTGGGGCAAAGCGGATCCAACAACGAACATCGTTTTGACCCAAAATTATGATTTTGCCCCTGTTCCGAAATTGGACTTTCGGACAGGCATTTCCTAGGTATATCTTTTACAGCGAAAACATTTTTTATGTTTGTTTCAGAATCCGAAAACATTTGCGGAGGTTCCACTCTTGTAGCTTCTTCTCACTTTGTAACGTCCCAGTCCCAATATACGTAGGACTAGAAACGTAGACATGCCAGCTGTATACATACGAAGTACATGGACCTTGTATGTATACATAAGCTGTAAAATATAGTAATCCAAGACAAACTAAATCTCATCCACAATGAAAAGAATAAGAATATAAAATCAACTTAAATATTTGTGATACAATCGTTGGGCGGAGACAAAGTCCACTACCAACTATCTCAATGAAAGAAATGTACAAGAATCGATCAATAAGATGGCAAGACGAACCAAGCGCAATTATCTTCGAAGGAATGAAGAAGACCACGACCTTGGCTAGAATACCTGCGGAAGACATGAACACACACCTGGGGAAAAACCAGGTCCTCAGACGGACGTAGCAAGATACAGGAAGAACGAGCTAATATGAACTGTCAGAATAATAAAATAATATATAAAAGACTATCCTAGACACAAATATGTAAAGGAGATTCTAACCGCCTAATGTGCAATTTAGAGGAAACTTTCATGCGCATGGGTGGGATTTTAGGCTATGTGTACGTAGCTGGCATCCAGTCATCTGTATCCATCCGTAACGTCTAAAACGTCAGAGGGTATCTTCAAATATATCGCCACAGTTCCATTCGAAGACTGTGGTTTACCTGTCTGGCTTCCCACACGCACTAGCGACTGTCCTTCCCCAATATATCCCACACTGTTCAAGTCATGTCCATGGCTCGTCCAGTTTTGTAACTGATTGAGTCTCTAAAACCCTAGTCATAGCAGTTACGATCATCTATCCGTCACACGACTTTAGAGATAGCTAGTCAATGAGTCGTGCCCCTAGCAATATGTCTCCAACCGTGTAGTGTGAGTGTCACAGCCAAAAGAGATATAAGAATATCCCCAACAAAAGGTAGTCCGCTAACACTAAGTCATCATGCATAAAATAAAGTAACGACTAATAAAGTCGCTTGCACCCAAGTATGGCTTGGACGCGTAGTTTATAACAAATAAAAATAACAAATATGAAACAAGTAAATAAATGCTGAAGATAAATAATACGACAGTTTAATTAGCAAGGTATACTTGCCTGTTGAGTCGCCTAGTGAGCTGCCTGGTGTGGTACAATAAAGATTATACAAGATCGACTTCAGTGTACAACTACGCAAAGGAGCCTCTGTTGACGACTCAGAGTATTCCATCGGCCCAGAATGGTCAACTTTAGTTAGGTTTGACATAATTAAGTGCAGAATTGGAGCAAAAATAGGAATGTCGGGATTAGTCATGATGGGTGATGATAACAAAGAGAGTTTGAGTGAGAGATACGTCTACTATTTTTAAGAAATAATTTATACTATTTAACAATAGGTTTCAGTTAATCTAAATATAACTACAAAATCTAAGAAAATTATTTTAATTAAAAATAATTCTAAGTTTGTCAACATATATTTTTGAGATATTAATTATATATATTTAATAAAGCATAAAATAATAATAATGATAATAATACTTATAACAATATATATTTACATATGTACACAGTATAAACAATATCTCTGGATGTACAAAATAAGTTTTTAGGAAATTCTTTACTCTATATATATTTATTTTTAATGGAACAATATAAATAACTAATAGTAATCGTAATATAATATTTATACATTAATAATAATAATTATAACTATAACATCAGAATAAATAATAACAATAATAATAATGCTAATGAATATTGATAATAATAATAAATTTTGATAATAATAATAATAATAATAATAATAATAATAATAATAATTAATAATAAAAAACACAAATTATAAAACAGCTACACTGCTGTTGTTCTCCTCGTTTTGAGGGAATAACAAACAGTCAAAAAAAAGAGAATCAGAAGAAGGGGAAGAAGAGAAAGGGAGCAGGTTCGATAGGGGTTCCGCCGCCGGCGGTCCGGTTCTGTGGAGGGCGCGCGACGGAGCGCTGGGCGGCGGCTCGAAATTCGAAGGAGGAGGAGTAGAGCGGAGAGTGAGGGGGAATGGGGGAAGCTGCCGGGGCTTGTCGCGACGGAGGGCGGCGGCTCGCGGGATGGAGGCTAGGGCGGCGAGGTAGAGGAAGCGGTGGCGCGGTGGCGCAGATCTGGGGCGGCATCGGCGGGTTTAGTGGAGGCGGATGGTCGGGCGTTCGAGAGGGGTCGGCTGGAGAGAAAGGGAGGCGGCAAAGGACGGCGGTCCAGGCGGGCGGCGGACCGGAGGAGGAGGCCAGGTCGGTGGTGGCGGTCGACGGCCAGAGGCGAGGGAGCTCGCACGGGGAGGTGGGTTTTTGGTCGCGACGGACGGCGGGATCGGGGGTTCGAGCAGGGCGGACGGCTTTTGGGAGCACGGGACTAGGGCCCACGATGGTCCTGGCGGCGGATGGCGCCGTCATGGAGACCGTCGACTCTGGTCCGTTCGGAGGTGGTTGAACGCGGGAACAGTGGATCCTGTGGAGAGGTCGGCCTCGGACGGGATAAGTTGGTGGTGTTTAATGGTGGTGTTGTTGTAAGTATTGGACACGGTCGTGGTGGTGGTGGACACAAACACTACGACACATTGTTTTGTATATCTGGCTGCTGCGATGTTTGATGGTGTTGGATTTTTCTGCGACGTGGTTTTTGATGGGGGTGGTGACGAGTATGATGATGGTGGTAGTGGTGGCGTTCAGCTATGGTGGTGGTTTTGATGGCCGGAAGTGTCGGGATGGTGCTGATGGTGTTGGCACTGGTGTTGGTGGTAGTGGAGTCAGGGGGTCGGCTTTGGCTAGGGCGTCGGGAACTTGGGCACAGGTTAGGGATTCGTTAGTGTCGGGGTGTGTCCGATACGGAAGATGAACTTGTATGTGTAAAAAAAGTGGAATAAGACTTTGGATGGACAACGACACGATGCACGGACTTGGTGGGAAAATTTGTGGATGTTAAAAATTCATGGAAGTGTACCTGCCTATTTATAGGATGTGGGAATTCCCAATTGGATAAGGATTGGACCCAATTTAATTATTTAAATTCAAATTGGGTTCAATCTACAAATTAAATCTAATTTTTGATAAATTACCATATACGTTTTAAAACAAAAATTAAATCCAATCAAATCTAAATCCAAGTCGAATTAGATAAATCTAATCTAAATTAATATAGGTACATTTTCAAATAAAATCTATTTAAAAATCTTTTCAAATGTAACATATCATAATCAATTAAATTTAAACCAAACACTATTTTTAAAATACCTTTTTCGAAAAATAATAAAATATAAATATTAATTAATTTTGAAAATAGAATTATATTTATAAATTTAAATTTTTTGAACCTCATATGAAATAAATATTTGCATAAAACATTGTTTTCAAAATTACCATTTAAATTATCACCATTTAATTCAAAATATCTTTTTATAAATAATAGTAATTAATGAATTTCGAAAATTGTATTAATATTTACGTATTAATAGGAGATAAATTTTAAACCACATTTTTTTATAATTTAGATAAAAACAACTTAGAAAATAAACATAAATAATCAAATCTTTAAAATACCTTCTTGCTAAATTACTTTTAATAAAATAATTATTATATTATTTTGAAACCATCATCGAAAATAAAATCAAAAACATTTTTCTAAAAATGTGTACCTCGCACATATTCGCACTCGACGAGTAAATACAAAAAAAACGAAATTCTCGTACGACGTACAATACGACTATGCGACGTATAAATAAAAAAATCAGTACTAAAAATATAGTAGAAATTTAGGGGTTTTACATCCTAACCAACTTACAAGAATTTTGTCCTCGAAATAAAAAAATGAGTAGGGGGTTTGAGAGGGTACAAGGGTATATCAATGGGGAACAATCAAATCACGACGTTAAAAATATGCATTAGAAATTCGCGATTTTCAAGTACTGCCGAAATAATCATGGACATGGTTATGGGTGAGGTCGCTAACTAATGTAAGTAAAAGATCAAGAGTCTTGGAAGTGAAGGTAAAATAATTTGAGAACAGGGGCACATGGTCCCTTGGAAAAGATAGTCATCTAGGTTTAGGGGGTACGACTAAGAAAACATTTCTAGTCATTCCTAAGTTCCCATCGATTAGATGGTCAAGGTAATAGTTTGAGGGCGAATAACTTGAGACGAGATTATAGTCACGTGGCTTGGTCAAAGGCTAACTAGCTATCATGGTCATAGGGGAACACTTGGTTTCTATCTATCAAGTACGAGTCTTCGTCTAACTAAGTGAAAGACGAAAACAAATATGAGGCCAAAGAAGTTGTTTTCGAATACCAGTATGTGGTTCAAAGGCGAGTGAGTAATTCAAAAAGAATTGCCAAGGCTATCGCGGATGGAATTCTAGAGGACAAGTTTAGCTATGTCCCCATCTACGTAGAACGATAAATAAAAATGAACCAAAGTGCATTAGGTTGATTAGACCATCATGCACCGGTTCTGAGTAGACAATATGTTAGTGGGTGTGCACCCAATAAAATATGTCATGATCAAGCTCGATAAGGGAATAAGCTTGCAAAACTTAAGCTAAACTAGCAGCATAGGATAGTCAAAAATAGTAAAAACATAGGCACGATTAATATTAAAAGAAGTGGAACTAGTTCAAACTTCTTAAAAACCTAGTAATGTCTTATGTTGGTGCCTATACAGTCGTCCTACTATCTTTTTGTCCAAGTCTTTGGTTGACTAGATGGGTTAGGGTCCTCTAAATTCTAGAACCTAAGTGAACTTGCTAATATAGGTCACAAGGACAAAGGGATTGCTAGGTCATAAAGCATTCTACCCAACTTACAAAAGTTAAACTAGTAGGGTGATGGAACAATGGGTTATGTCCACCTAGTATGGGTTGCCCTATTAATCTCTATCAAGCACGAAAGAAGGGCACGAATCACGATAGAAGGGATCAAACAAGATGTAAATCAAGGAGTCAAGCAAGAAGACAGTCAAGTGTGTGGATGAGATCCTAGACTCTAATCCTATACACAGGCTTGCTTGGTACAGTAAGGTAACCAAACAATTTATCTTGACCTGTATGGGCCACCACAAAAATATGTAAGGCCCCAATCCCAATATACGTAGGACTCGGAACGTAGACATGCCAGCTGTATACATACGAAGTACATGGGCCTTGTATGCATACATAAGCTGTAAAATGTAATAATCCAAGACAAACTAAATCTCATCCAATATAAAAAGAATAAGAATACAAAATCAACTTGAATATTTGTGATACAATCGTTGGGCAGAGACAAAGTCCACTGCCAAGGATCTCAATAAAAGAAATGTACAAGAATCGATCAATAAGATGGCAAGACGAACCAAGAACAATTGTCTTCGAAGGAATGAAGAAGATCACGGCCTTGGCTAGAATACCTGCGGAAGACATAAACACACACCTGGGGAAAAACCAGGTCCTCAGACGGACGTAGCAAGATACAGGAAGAACGAGCTAATATGAACTGTCAGAATAATAATATAATATATAAAAGACTATCCTATACACAAATATGCAAAGGAGATTCTAACCGCCTAATGTGCAATTTAGAGGACAACTTTTCATGCACATGGGTGGGATTTTAGGCTATGTGTACGTAACTGGCATCCAGTCATCTGTATCCGTTCGTAACGTCTAAAACGTCAGAGGGCATCTGCAAATATATCGCCACAGTTCCATCCGGAGACTGTGGTTTACCTGTTTGGCTTCCCATACGCACTAGCGTCTGTTCTTCCCCAATATATCCTACACTGTTCAAGTCATGTCCATGGCTCGTCCAGCTTTGTAACTGCTTGAGTCTCTAAAACCCTAGTCATAGCAGTTACGATCATCTATCCGTCACACGACTTTAGAGATAGCTAGTCAATAAGTCGTGCCCCTAATATATCTCCAACCGTGTAGTGTAAGTGTCACAGCCAAAGGAGATATAAGAATATCCCCAACAAAAGGTAGTCCGCTAACACTAAGTCATCATTGTAGGCCTTAAAAATGAACAGTCACGCTGAGTTGATCAGAACAAGGTCCAAAAGTCACGCTGAGTTGATCAGGACAATATTAAAAAAGTCACGCTGGGTGACAGCTCATCATTTGTCAGAAATTTCATCATGACTGACAGCACGACAGTCGAAGAATGTCTCCTCGCATGCCACGTATTCACAGAACTCGAGAGATCACAGCCGACTATTGCGTGATTTTCGAAATCTTCTTCAACAAGACTCAGACCTCGTCAAGTTGGCGTACCAAAAGAGCTTCTTGTCATTTAATGCGACTGACAAAGATAATCACTGTCAGAGATTTTGTGTCAGTCAAGGCACGTCGGATCAAGACAGCTGGCAGTCCTACCTCAATCGAGCGTGGATTATGTTCCTTCCCAAAGTTTGCGTATATTTTGAGCTTTCTGTCTCAAGTTTGCGTGGATTCTGAAGTTTCCTCCCTCAAGTCTGCGTAGATTTTGAAGCTTTTTGCCTTAAGTCTGCGTGGATCCTGAAGCTTCTTGCCCCAAGTTTGCGTGGATTTTGAAGCTTTCTGTCCCGAGTCTGCATGGATTTCGTCTTCAACAAGTCTGCGTAGATTTTATCAAATTGGAGTACGTGGCAGCCATGCCACTGATCTCTCGCCTGCGTGTCCTGTAACTTGCACACGACTCATGCATAATTGCCATGTGTCTGTTTGCCATTGATTGTAAAAGTACAGAACAATTATCGGAGGACTGAACTTAGACTCACAATACAAACTCGCTCGTACAAAGAAAGCCTAGGGACGAAAACCTAGGTACAGCAGTCTAAGCACGATTGTTTATTTTAGATTCTGGGGGGTGACGATAGTGGCTCGGGAAAGCGACGGCCGCTCTGCCTTACTCCTTGGACGATCGGTACGCAGCCTTGACTCGGGGAAGATCTGCTTGGTCGTTGACGAAGAAATGCCTTCTTGCTCTCTCTCTGATTGCTCTCCTGGCTTCTCTCTCTCTGTGTATATTCTCTCTCTGACTATGGGGGAAGTCTCTCTGTGTATACGTATTCTTCTCTGGTTTTTTTTATATCTCTCTATATGCTACAAGGGAATGACACCTTGCTATTTATAATAGTGGGATATGATCACTAGGGTTGCCAATGATTAGCTCTTGGAGATGGCGGCGGCCTGGGGATTGATCAATCTAGGCCGTTCGTTTCTGATTGTGACGAATCAGAACCATTAAGGGTAGATTACACCAAATTCCCATTAGCAATTAATGCTGATTGGCATAAATCTTCCTTATAATGATTCTCTAATATCTGCGAATAAATCAAATTTATTCTCCTGCCATGTGCCCTAGATCATTGGGATTCAACCCGATCTTGGATTGCCATAAATCTGGAAGATTGATCGGCTGAGGACACGTGTCCCGAGAGCCAATGGTGAGACTGGAACCGCATGCAGATTGGGCCGCATGAGATTTGGGCCGCATGAATTTTGGGCCGCATAAGACTTGGGACACGTGTCAGGGCTGTCTGGGCAGTGGCCCCCTCCTTCAGACTTCTGAACCATATGATGAGCCGTATGAACCGCATAATGGTGTGTCTGTTTGAGCCGCATGGGCATGATCTTCTTGAGCCGCATAGGGATGATTCCACTCGAGCCGCATGGGACAGCTTCACTCTGAACCGCATGGGAAGTCTTCACTTCGAGCCGCATAAGCACACCCACGTGGCAAGGCCACGTGGCATTTTGTTACTCTCGGGGGATCGTGTCAGAGATTCTTTTTTTCTCTTCCCTAGAGATTCATCATCATGACAGAGTCATAATTACCTGCTTTGGTGTCAGGTCTGTCAACTTTTCAGAGGGGTCAGCCGTCAAAGCAATTAATGCAGCATGGATCGAAGGGGAGTACTGTCACGCCACATGTCTTCTGAGCCGCATGGAATGCCTCCGGCCGTATAGCTCCTTATGTCGCATGACTCCCTGAGCCGCATGCGTTTTCTGAGCCGCATGGGTCTTTCTTGGCCGCATGAGTCAATTTCTTTAGTATTTTCCATGCTTCTACAGGACCCCCTTCAAAGTTTTCAATTTGTAAAATTGAAATACTTTGAACAAGAAGCATGGCCGTATTAGCCATATATGCAATCCCGACCGCATAGATGTCCTGGCTGCTTGGATGTGTTATTCGCATGACTGTTTCAGCCGCAGGGGGTGTATTAGCCGCATAGATGGTCCAGTCCACGTGTGCGGGTTTTTAATTATCTCCAAGTTGCTTCAGCGTCGTCTTTGTAGGAGGAATCTCAAGGGTCAGTTCATTAAATCTTTTTGGATTTGATGCCCTGGGTGAATCTTGGAGACGAAACCCAAGGAGTCAGTTTCGCTCTTCAAGAGTCGGCCATTGGCCCACGTGTCCACCTTCTTCCCTCCTCCTATAAATATGAGGGGTTTGAAGAGAGAGAAGACTTCTTTATTTTCTTTCTTCTCTTATCTCGCTTGCCTTTCTTTTCTTCGATAATTGATGGCTCCCAAGAAGATCGTGGCAGTGAAGGGTAAGAAGGCGGCCTCCACTTCCACCTTGGGTGCGGTTGCTGCCCCGCCCGTCGTCGTGCCTGCTGTTCATCCTGACGTCCATCCCCCCATTGTTGGTAAGGACAATGTATGAATTAAGGAACCCCAACCGCCATGGCTACGTCGCATACTTTATGCACGAGCCTTTGTAAATCGTATGTTCGCCCTACGGCTGAGCTGCGAACCGCATAAGAAAAACCATTGTGTCTGTATGTGCGCCTTATTAGTGAAACCGCATAGGTGACGCATAGACTTTTATTGTGCGGAGCCGCATAAGCGGTCTTCTAAACTGGAGCCGCATGGGGCTTTTTGGAGCCGCATAAGACTTCTGAGAACTTTATGGGGGACATGGATATTTTCTTGAGCCGCATGTGGTTTGAAAACACCTAATCAGCTCTTTTTTATTCTATGTTTAACTTATTTTTTCTTTGTCTGTTCTTCAGTAAATTTGCCGGTTAACGCCGCTGGAGAACTCTTGGTGGGTAGCGCTCAAGCTGCTCTCGGCTATAGGTACGACCATATTGTTCAGCACGTGGCGGATCAGTTTCCGAGCGATGAGCCTATGGCCAGATTGAATGCCATCAAGAATCAGCCCTTCCATTTCCTTAATGCTATGATGAACTCCGGGAAATTCGAAGGAGAGTTTTTGAAGCCTGCATTCTTTTTTGGAGACGCCTTGACCGTGGAGAATGATCATGTTCTGGAGGTGTCGGAGGATTGGAATTTTGTTTCTAACGGGATGGCGATCCGCATCCCTCAGATGGAGCGACACTTTCCATTATCTTGGTTCAATATGCTCCCTTTGGACCGGAAGATGGAGGGGACTCTAACCCCTACCAGGAGTGGGATGTTCGTGGGGAACATCCGTTATAATAACCATCTGAAGTCCGTGGTTGCTGGCAAGGTGCATACCAGTTATTCTGTGACAGGGTTGGTCCCAGGTTCTTTTCTGAATGTGGCAGGTCCTAACTTCACGTTTTCTACCGCCAATACTTTTATAAATCGACTTGCCCGGAAAGGCTCCTATCCCGTTGGTCGGTTGACGTTTCCTGGTTGGATACACCCTATTCCCTCGTGGATCAATTTATCTACCTGGATCCTGCAGAAGTATGAGGCTTTTTTGTGCGAGATTGGCCTGTACCATACTATCCGAGGTACCAGTCATGGCTTGTTCATAAACAAGAAGCTATTCATGTCCCTGCTGGAAATGTATAATTATCGTACAGGGACCTTTTACACACCTGTAGGGGAGATGGGACTTGCGCTCCATGAAATGCATGCGGTCTCTAAGCTTCCTTGGGGGGACGAAGCGTTTGAAGCGTATACTCCCACTAATGAGGAACTCGAAGATTTGGAACGACGGTATCCTTGCTTTGCGGCCCTTTACCAGGAGATATTGTGTCATTATAACACATACCATCAGATAACCCGCAAGGATAACCTGGAAGGGAATGCTCCCTACACCAAGGATTGGGTGCATTATCTCTTCTCAGCAGATGCCTCAGGTCTGGTTACCTCTCGTCGCCCTAGGTCTCGGAAGGCGGTCAAAGAATTGGTGTCATCTACTAGTGGCAGATTCGGGAGCCAAACCGACACTTTCGATTACTTTTACCAGGATACTCAAGAGCTGTCTGAGAAAGCGCTTCTGGAGGGATTTTTGATGATCTGGCTACGAAATTGTGTAGTCTCGGGAGGAACCGGTTCTATTGAGAGAATTAGTTGTAACTTCATCCTTTCGGCTGTGAAATTAGTCTTGCGAATCAGGCTAGCTCTCCTTCCGGCTATGGTGTGTAGCATACACCGTGGCCTTCGTACCTTCACGTCCAAAGTCATTGCCCGCGATGTGACCAAGGATTTTGAACGAACTGAGTTACCTTATCATTATTTGATGGGGTGGCTGCTGATACATTATCCATCTTTGATGAGGTCGGGCTCTGAGAGCGGTGCGACTGATGATGACGCCCTTATCTTTCGTTACCGTGATGAGCCTTGGGAATGTGAGGCCATGCGGGTTTGCCGGATGGTCTTGGCAAGGGCAGATAAGTATCATATTTTCGTATCCGTCCCTCGCTTTTCTGCCAGGGACATAGAGACTGTGCATATAGACGGTATTGTGCCTCCTCAACTTCTGGATGGCCAGATGCTCTTATGGTTGCGTAACATCCGTCCCTCACATCTGGTGTACCGTAACTGCAATACTGTTTTTCTGGAGCCGTATCTGCCTAGCAGGTTTGCCCGGCAGTTTGGGTACAGCCAACTTTGTTTAGACAGCCCCAGCTCTTGTCTGGGTTATGAGGGAAGTCTTCTTGATGGTATCAGAGCTTGGCAATATTATGATTCGTTCCATACTCGCACCATTTTCTCGGTCCCTGCTATTAAGGAGTCGGTGGAGATCATGTATATGGCAGCTCTGTATTATGTCATGGCGAACAAGCCCCCGGTCGGTTTTAACCCAGGTACCAGTTTTATTGCTGGCACCGGTCTGGAGGAAGGCTCTCAAGGGGCCAAGAAAAGAAAGACTAGAGCCGAAGTGCCAGATTTGGATTCCGCTGCTGAAGGTGATGAAGGCAACGAGCATAATGAAGATGACTCTATCCTTCCAGTGGTAGGCGCAGAGGTGGGTCAATTGCATGTTTTGTCAGATGAGATGCTGAGGGATCAGTCCCTTGTTGCGCCTGGTCCTATCCCGAAATGTAGCAGGCAGGTTCCTCCTGTAGGCAGTGTTTCTCGATCCCGGAAGCTGGTTACGACTAGGCACCGTCCGCCAGCCACAAAAGAGAGTGGAGAAGAAGTCAACCCCGCGTCAGAGGTAACAAAACTGCTCTCGATCCCTTCTTTCTTCTTTCCTTTGAGTTTCAATCCTGATTGTCTTCGTTCCCTCTTTTAGGTGTCGGGGGAAGAAGAAGAGTTTCAGGATGTCGAGGCGGTGACCCAGGATGACGGGGACTCCCATGAGCCTGTTCCTATTCAAGAGGACGCAGATCAATCTGTATCCCCCTTCAAGGTGACGGGGTCAGGGGACGTGACTGAGTTTAACTCGGGGATCGCGGGTGGGGGAACCATGCCAGTTGTGGATGAGCCGCGACCTTTATGCCCCTCCCCTGGTAAGATTAGCCGAATCTTAACCCGTGAGGAAGCCTATCTGCTCTATCATCATGTCCTTCGGGTTACGTCGATTGACTGTTAGTCTGGACATTCAGGTCATGCCCCTTCAGTACCGAAGATGGACGTCGTTGAGACAACCCCCACCGAAGGGGCATCGGTGGAAAGGGGTATACTTTCTCACTGCCCGACTCGTCTTGATGGGCCTTCTGGGGGCCCGAGTTTAACGGGCCAGTTCTCGGGGCAGTCGGGGCAGTCGGGGCAGGGAACTATGGTCCTTGCATCATCCTCTGCTCCAATGGCTTCGAGAATCGACCTTTCTTCCCTGCCGAGCATCCAAGCTCTCCTGGCGGCGGAAGACGAGTTGGCCGCTATTCATGCATCGTTCTACTCGGACTCCGCTCCCTTGGTGGCGAGCTCTAGTGTTACTCCTCCGACGTTGCCGCTCCGGCTTCCCCTGACGCCCTCCTCTGCTGAAGTTTTGAACGACGCGTTGCAGGACGTGGTTGCCAGTTTCCATCGTCATTTGAAGAGGGGAATCGAGGCCGCTGTAGAAAGAGGGACCTCTTTTACCTTGGCCCGAAGATGCGCCCATGGTCAAATAAACATCCTTAGGGATCTTCCTGATGATGCAGGAATGGGCGCTTCGCTTCTGGAGGCAAAATTGCTGGAGGCTAATCAGCTGGTGTCCGAGCTTCGAGTATTGCGGCAGGCTGATCTGCCTGCTGTTATAAACGAGGAGCGAAATTCCCTTATTGCTGTTATAGAGAGGACCAGAGCGGCTCGAGATAAGACCAGACCGGCCGTACTGAAGGATCTCAGCGACTTAGCTGATCGGTATGATCAATTGAGTTATGCGACAGAAAACGTTGTGGCTCGGGAGGAGTCTGTCTCTCGTGAGATTACCGAGACGCGGGAGCAGATCCTTGCGCTTCAGAAGAAGTTGACTTTCCTGGAGTCTGAACTCGAGACTGCCCGCAATGACAGGGGGCTAATTGTTCAGGAAGCTGACAGGGTTACTCAAGCTTCGACTGACCTGGAGGTTGTCTTGAAGAAATTGGAAGATGACTGTCAGGCGCTCCTGGACTTGGACAATGAGGAGCGGTTACTCCAGGAGGCCGAGCGTCGTGCTCGGCAACAGATTGAGCGGAAGACCACCTCAGTGAGAGACCGCCTCCTAGAATTGAGTAACACTGAAATGTAGTCGGCCTTTTCTTTTCCTTTCTTTTTCTTTCTCTTCTCTTTTTTTTTGAAAGGGACGTGGTCCCGAAATATGTAATGCTTTTTTTCCTTCCTTCAAATAAAGAGTACTTTCAATTCTACCCTTCATTTGTATTGCCTGTTGTGCCTGTGATATTATGGTGATGTTCTCCCCTGCATAGGGGATATATTTGTGGACCTGTTACCCATGGCGTACCTTGGTTTTAGGTAGAGATAACAAGTTTCGGTCAGGATACCTGAAGCAGCCATAGCAAAGTGGTCATGGATGCTCTTGGTATTGAGAAAAGAATTACCGTAGAGCAGCTGGGCTCCTGGGGCATGATGAGGTGATAGGTTTGTGTTAAGAAATTTAGCTGAGGATATTTGTGGGCCTATTACCCTTGGCATACCCTGGTTTAGGATACAGATAATAGGATGAAGGGAAACTGACATACTTGTTTAGAGGTAACGAGGACATGGCAAGTAGGAAAGTTTTTCGAACGTAGAGTCTTCCTGCTCAGAGGTAATGAGTACATGGCAGGAGCGAACTCGACGGAGGGTATTGGTGGTCAACAGAGGACATTTGTGGTCAACAGAGGACATTTGTGGTCAACAGAGGACATTTATGGTCAACAGAGGACATTTGTGGACCCATTACCCTTGGCGTACTCCAGTTGTGGGTACAGGAAATAGGTCGAAAGGGGATCATCATACTTACTCAGAGGTAATGAGGACAAGACAAGTATGAAGGTTTCTTCGACGGAGCCTTCCCATTCAGAGGTAATGAGGACATGACAGGAATGGGCTCAATGAAGGGGGGTACGTAGAATAACTCAGAGGTAATGAGGACATGGAAATTCTATGTAGGGGTGATTTGTTTTTGGCGGAAATGGGATGACTCAGAGGTGATGAGGACATGGTCGTCTTGGAAATTTGTGGATTCGTTACCTTTGTTGTGCACTGGGAGTGCAGGTATTAGATCATGAGGGAGGATCTCTTGTAGGAAGAAAGTTCAGAGGTATGATCATACATAACTTTCTACCTGAAAAGAGTGACCGGGATGTAAGTTCAGGGGTACCGATGGGCACATAACTCGACAATCCATGAATGTTGGAATCAAAGTGTAAGTTCAGAGGTACCAGCAGGTACATGACTTGGAAATTTGGGATATCTTTATGGAAGAAGGGCATGAGTTCAGCGGTACACGCGGGTACATGACTCAAAAATCTGTGAATGTTGGAATCAAAGTGTAAGTTCAGAGGTACCAGCGGGTACATGACTTGGGAATTTGGGATATGAGTTCAGCGGTACAAGAGGGTACGTGACTCGATAAGTTGGAAAATTAGGGGGTTGAGTTCAGTGGTACCAGCGGGCACATGACTCAAAACCCTAGAAAATGTTTTTTAAACATAGTATTTCTTCAGGAACTTGCCGTTGACGGGCAACATGAGCAAGTCTCCGTTCTGCTTGGCTAGGCGGTAAGCACCATTGGAGAACACGGCCTCGATGATAAATGGGCCTTCCCATTTTGGCTGGAACTTGCCGGTGGTCTTGTGAGTCATGACCATTGGCCTCCTGACTGCCAAAACGAGATCGCCCACTTGGAATGTTCTGACTTTGACCTTTTTGTTGAAGGCTCCTGAGATGCGTGCTTGGTATAATTCGATCCTTTGCTGAGCTAGGAGGCGTTTTTCATCTAAGGCCTCTAACTCTTGTAGTCGACGTCGGTAGTTATCATCCGTTGTCAATTGATAAGTGAGGGCGACTCGGAGTGAGGGAATCTGAGTCTCTAATGGGAGAACTGCCTCACTCCCGTACACCAGAGAGAATGGTGTATTCCCGATGGCTGTTCGAACCGTGGTGCGATAAGCCCATAAGCACTCGCCGAGCTTCTCGTTCCAGTCGCGTTTGTTGGAGGAGACAAACTTCTTGAGGAGTTTGATGATTGTTTTGTTGAATGCCTCTGCTAACCCGTTTGCTGCCGGGTTGTATGGTGTCGAAGCGATATTCTGAATGCGGTGTTTGTCGCAGAATCGGTAGAATGCATGGCTTACAAACTGCGGACCATTATCATGGATGATCCTTCGGGGCAGTCTAAAGCGGTAGATGACGTAGTGTTTCAAGAAGCTGATCACGTTCGAAGTCTTGACTTCGGCGAGTGGGACAACTTCTGCCCACTTTGAGAAGTAATCAGTGATCGCAAGTATGAAGCGATGTCCTCGGGAGGAAGGTGGAGTGATTGGACCAATGATATCCATTCCCCATGCTTCGAATGGCCAGGATGCTACTGTCGGATGTAGAAATTCGGATGGTTGGTGAATAAAGTCTGCGTGGACTTGGCAGGCCTTATATTTTTTGGCATAATCTATCGCATCAGCTACCATCGTGGGCCAGTAGTAGCCCATCCGACGAAGGCGATCTTGTAGTTTTGGGCTGGGCTGATGGGCCCCGCAGACACCGTCATGAGCCTCTCGTACGGCTTCTTTGGCTTCTGCGTTCGACAAGCACCGAAGTAGTAATCCGTCGTAGGAGCGGCGATACAGCATTTTCGTCTATGTATCGTAGAAGAATCTGAGAGAACACCGTCTGATAGAAGTAGCCTCCTTCGGGTTCTCGGGCAGGATGTCGTAGACCACGAAGTCTATGAATGGTTGTCTCCAGTCTGGCGCTTCGTCGATCATCTGAACAGAATAACTCGCCATGGCTTGAACGTTATTCTTGGGGCAGACCAGCTCATGGCCGATTACATCGACCGAATGATGAGAGTGGTTTGGCACTGCTAGGGAAGCAGCCAGGCCTGCTAGGGCATCAGCTTCGATATTTTGGAGTCTGGGGACGTGTTCGATGAAGAATCCCTCAAATGATGAGATAATGTTGATCGCTATTTGGTGGTAGGGGATCATGTCTTCATGGCGGACTTCGTACGTCCCCCGAATCTGGTTGACGATTAATTGTGAATCACCGTATGCTTCAAGGTATTCTACCCCCAGTTCTCTTGCGAGTTGGAGGCCAATGACCAAAGCGTTGTACTCGGCCACATTGTTAGAGCAGGGTTCCGTGAGAGAGTAGGCACGATTGATCACTAGCCCGGTAGGAGAGACCAATACTACTCCGACTCCGACGACGATGTTTCCCTTGGGTCCGGTTCTTGAAGCGCCATCGAAGAACATCCGCCATATGTTATCGTGGGTGGTTGTATTTGAATCGACGACCTCATCTGGGATTTCTTCGTATATTCTGGATGATTTCGATCCTGGATGGGCCGCCAAAAAGTCTGCCAGGGCTTGACCTTTGACAGCCTTCTGCGGGACGAAGATCATATGATAGGGGGACAGCAATATCGCCCATGTAGCGAGGCGGGAGCTGAGTGCCCCTGGTTTGGTCATGAGGACCCTGAGAGGGTTGATTCGTGAGATCACATGTATGGTTTGCCCCGTGACATAGTGTCGCGTCTTTTGAATGGCGAATACCAGGACGAGGCATTCTTTCTCTACAGCGGTGTATCGATGTTCGGGCCCGACCATCATTCGGCTGAGATAGTAAATGGCCTGCTCGTGGCCTGCGTCGTTGTTTTGTGCCAGAAGGGCACCGAGGGAGTGTTCCATTGCTCGTACATAGAGCAGGAATAGTTTTCCAGGGACCGGGGCCACCAGGACTGGAGGATTTGATAAATATTCTTTGATGTCATCGAAAGCGCGCTGGCATTCCTCGTCCCATACGAATGAGACTCCCTTCTACATGAGGTGGGTGAACGGTCGGCATCGCCCGGAGAGGTTGGAAATGAACCTCCTGATATAAGCTAGCCTCCCTTGGAGGCCTCTAAGTTCACGGAGATTTCTCGGGGGACCCATCTCCATGATTGCCCTCGTTTTCTCGGGGTCTACATGGATACCCCGTGCAGTGATGATGAAGCCCAAGAACTTCTCGCTGGATACGCCCAAGAACGATTTCGTAGGGTTCATCTTCAGATTGTGGGCTCGCATTAAGTTGAACACCATTCTCAGGTCTTGCAGATGATCTTCCTTACGGCGACTCTTGACGGCGATGTCGTCGACATAGCATTCCACTATCTTGCGCAAATATTCTCTGAAAATGATACTCATGTCTCGCTGATATGTAGCGCCAGCATTCTTTAGACCGAATGGCATGACTGTGTAGCAGTATGTCCCAATCGGGGTTCGGAATGAGGTATGCTTTTCGTCGTCGGAAGACATCTTGATTTGATTGTACCCCGAGAATCCATCCATGAATGACATACGTTCAAAGCCGCATGTGTTGTCGATCAGGATGTCTGTGATAGGAAGGGGAAATTCATCTTTGGGGCATGCCTCGTTCAGGTTGCGGAAGTCGATACAGATTCGAATCTTCCCATTCTTCTTGAGGACGGGTACTATATTTGCGACCCAATCAGGATGTTGCTCTTCACAAATGAAGCCGCTGGCTATTAGTTTGTTGACTTCGGTTTCGATCGCGTCTATGATGCCTGGGCGGAAGCGTCGTTGTTGCTGCTTGACTGGCTTTGCATCTGGCTGTATATTGAGTTTGTGGAGAGCGATGTCAGGATTTAACCCCGGCATGTCTTCATAGCTCCAGGCGAACACATCAATATATTCTCTAACAAGTTCTAACAGCAACTCTCGTTCTTCGTCAGTTAGGCTTTTACTGATAAAGATCGGTTTTGGAGAAGATTCGCTGCCGAGATCCACTTGTATGACCTCATCTTCAGTAGGAGGTTCTCTCAGTTCGAACCACTTTTTCCATTGTGCGTCTAATTGCTGGGCCCATGGCTCTAGCTCAAGGATTTCGGGAATGTCTTCGTCTTCCTCGTAAGCGTCGGTGAATGCCATGTTGACTGACATGACTTGTCTGAATACATCTCCGATGCTGGTATCTGAGTCAGAAGTCGGTGATCCGGTTGAATGTGACTGCCAGTAGTATTCTTCATCTGAGCTTTCAGGGATCGTAGTAGGCGTTACATACCCTAAACCGTATCGGGTTTTGTTATAGTAGTTCCGTGGTTTGCCCGTCGGGGCTGGCGTCTTCAAAGGTAATCGTCGTCCAGTGCCGTAGTTCAGTCCTGGCATTGTCTCTAGATCATACCCCTGTTTCTGCATGAGATATTTGGATTGAGGGCTATAGAGATACAGAGGCAGTCTTCCAGCATCTGACCCGAAGTCGACTTCTTCCATGGCGAGGGGATGCGGGTTGTTCGTCCGGCCGAAGATGATTGGGTGGTCCCCTCCCTCGATTATTCGGTAAGCGTCTTCTACTGGAGTAAGTTGGATAGCGGTGTACACATTTGTCACCTCTGTATGTAGGTGAGTGCCTATACCGTGTTCCATAGCATACATTGTACATAGCTTATTGAGCTCGGTGTAGTCCAAAGATAACCCTTTATTGATGAAGTAAGGTATCTTTTCTAGAGGGATTACATCATCTGCGGAGGGAGTGTCAGTGTGGGCAGCCACATACTTGGCTAGCTCTGGTTCCTCTTCGGCTACCCCCTGTGTGAATAAAGATTGAGAGGGCGTCCTAGTCAGCTTGATCTTCAGAGGTTCAACTGACGGAGCGGAGCGCGGGGTTGTCGGTAGACTAACAACCCCCAGTCTGGCACTTGATGTGGAGCGAGGGGTGGCTGGTTCGCTTGAAGTGTCAGACCTCGCATCGGGGTGACGACCTTTCTTAGGCAGGCATATCGTCAGAGGTCTATCGGAGGGATTGAGCTTCTCTGTTTGGGATTGACCGACTCTCGGCAATCTGATGGTAAGTGGCCCTGTCGTGGGTCTCGGTACCTGGCCGGACCTTGGCAGCTGGATTCTCAACTGCTCTTCCTGTGCCGAGAGGCTGATCACGTCCTTACGCAGCGTGGCCGTAAGGGGTACGGAATTGCCTGGTTTGGAAGCCTGGAGGTGGATTGTCAGAGGTTCTTCTGATCCCGTGGTTGCTTCAACATCAGTTTGTTTATTTCCTCCTTCAAGGTGCCTCTTCGACTTTTTGTATAGGCAGGAGTCCGAGTAATAAGATTCGACCCCTTTGAAGGGATCGATGTCAGCAAATTCTGTCCTCACGAAGCCGTGCTTGTCGACATATTTGAAGCATTGGTGTAGCGTGGAAGGCACGATCATGTAATCGTGTATCCAAGGGCACCCCAAAAGGATGTTGTATGAAGTGTCGGCATCTATGACGTAGCAAGTGACTTCTGATTGGAGATCGCCAATCTGACATTTCAGACGGATCTTCCCGATTGGGTAGCTCCTGCCCGAATTGAACCCGCTGATGGCGGTGTTTGTAGGGGTCAGACGATGCATCGGGATGCGAAGATGATGCAATAGTCCTTTTGGAATGATGCTTATGGAAGACCCAGGGTCAATGTGCATCCGGTCCACCTTTATGTCGCCGATGTAGCCTGTGTAGTATAATGGGCGATCGTGTAGATTAGTCTTGATGAGCATGTTTTGTGGAGTGAAGACGATGTTGGGCATTGCTCCCATACAGGCACTGTCTTGGAGGTCTGCGGGCTGATTTTCTCCCGTGAGGTTGACCTGAGCCAGGTACGCGTCGGCATTTTGAAGTACATCCCTCAAAGCTGTGCGGACATCCTTCGAGAGCCTCAGGAGTTCATATAAGGATAATTTGGCCGGTGTATTGGCCAATTGCGCCAAGATGTCGAAGTTGTAGGGCCTCTCTAGCCCCTGAGATGTTTCCTTTCGGAGGGATTTGTCGAAGCGAGTCTCCTTTGGCCTAGGCTTGTCGGTCGTCGAAGGCTGAGCCGGTCCCGGAGCATCCGTGGTAGTGGGCGGATGATCATCAGTCGAGTTTTCAGCCACAGGTTGAGATTGTGCTCCGGATCGAGTAACAACGGCCGTGACTTCCTCTTCATCTGCTGAGGTGGTACGGCAGGATCTGACTTTTCCACTTTTCTTTTTAGAAGATGGAGTGGACTGAGTTACCTCGTGGACTAGGTCCGGATGGACCCACATGATTTCCCCTCGTGATGTAGTTAGGGGTACTAGACCAGCAGCTTGAGCAGGCGGGAGATTAGCAATCTCCATCGTTGCCAGAGGGATGGGTATAACCCCGTCCTGGGTCTCTGTTGGAGGGAAGCTGCCGAATTGTACGGACACCATGTTGGCTGCCACGGTTACCTCCTCGAAATCGATGGCCAGAGCGTTCGAATCGATGAGGTTTTGGATATATCGTTTCAGTTGGTAGCAGTCGTGCGTAGCATGGTGGACGTAGCGGTGGTAATGGCAGAACTTTGGGTTCTCCAGATCAGCCGGCCGAAGCTCCCGTCTTAGTGGAGGAAGCTGAATCCTATCTCCTTGTATGAGCATGTCCAAGATTGGCTTGACGTGACCGTCTTCAAAAGAGTAAGTGATTTGAGGCCATTGTTTGTCCGCAGGTTGCGACTCAGGCTTCTGGGCTGTATCGGCCACCATAGCCTGCTTGCCTCTGTTGTCCCGGTTGTTGGAGGGGCTATCTCCATTGTCGTTGGTGGTGCTGGGACGCTTGCCCTTGTTCTCTCCCTCTGAGATATGTAATCCCAGTTGGCGAGCCTTCTTTAATCGTTCTTCGGCACTTGTAGCACTAATAATAAAAGCCTTCCAGTCCTTGAATTGACTCTCGCCCATCCAGAGACTGATTGTTGGGAGTAGTCTCTTTTGGCAAATTTCGATCAAGGAAGAGTCCGGGTTGCCAGATGGTAACTTCATTGCGGTTTGACGAAACCGCTCAATGTAATTCCTCGTCAGCTCTTTCTCTCCTTGAATGACGTCCATGAGGGTAGACATCGTGACGTCCTGCCCTACCTCATAGAACCTCTCCAAGAACAGGCGTTTGAAGCCAGTGAAGGAATGGATGCAATTGTCCGGCAGGTTGCGGTACCAATCGAAGGCGACTCCTTCCAATGCCCCAATGAATAACCGTGTGAGGATAGCGTCATCATGGGGCAGATGGTCGGTAGTGACCTCAAAGTAAGTGATGTACCGACTTGCTGAAGTCTTACCATCATATGGGTTGATATTGAACGGCTTATATCTTGGTGGAAAGGGAACATCCCTCCATTCAGCAGGATATGGTTGCCGTATCCTGAGGTCTTGAGAGTTTTCTCGGGCATGGAACATTGCTCGGAGCTCCTGAACCTCTCTTCTTACTTCTCGGGCCTCATCTGTCGCGGTAGGGGCCATTATCTCGGAAGGATTGTTGCCTGGGTTCGGTGCCGTTGAATTTGAATCTACGTTGATTGCGGGACCCGTGCTTGTCTGGCCAGGTGTCACCCCCTGCAGATTAGGAAGCGCCGCTTTGATCTCGTCTACAGACTTGACCAAGGCGTACAATATGGCCTCCAAAGTGTCGATGCGCTGGCGATCACCGGAACCGCCTTGATTGCTGTCTGTCATGAACACCGTCTTCACATGAGGAGTGACGGAAGGAGTGGTGGAGGATGTACCCTCCGAGTCGTACCCGTGCATCGAGAAATCATCAGGATATGTAGGGATGTTCTCTTCAGGTTCGGACTCGGAAGGAACACTACCCCCAGCTTCGGAGCTTGCTTCGTCTAGGATGTCCTTGGGGACGTCGGTATCTGTTGTATCCGTCGGAGGATTTGCTTCCTCCAGTCCGGATTCCTGGAATGTCGGATTGTCGTGGATGTTTGGAGGAGTGCTACCCCCAGTTCCGACGACCCCCAATGTTGCAGACGACGAACTTCCTACTGCAGCAGTTTTCGTCTTCGAACGGGTGTGTTGAAATACTCCAGTGGAGGATAACCCTTTAGACGACGGTTTCTTAGCTGCAGTAGTTGACACCTTTGGGCTGGAGATGCTCGTTTTCTTTCCTCTTCCCTTGGCGAGAACTTTCTGTGCGGACTTGCATGAGACAACAGGAGGTGCCTCGTCTTCTGAGCTCGGGTGATGTAGTCTTTGGAAGACGGATGGCCGGTCTTCCGTCACCACCGCGTTGCTGCAACAGCAGTTGACGATGATCTGGGTGCATTGATGTCCGTGTGAGGGCTCTTTACACCCCGAAGCTCCTTCTCTTTCCTTGCGTTTGTGGAGGATAACCTCACGCAGGTCAGAGGAACCACTTTGTCTGTTTGCCGTCGGGGGCTGGACTTGAGTGGTTTTATACAACTTCCCATCAGAGGCCCGCGTGATAATCAGCGGGATGCCCCGATAGGCAGAGGTTGGGGCAGCCGTCTGGACTTGATGAGCCCGTGCTGCCCTAGACTTTCTCCTTTTAGCACCTGTGGGTGCGTAATAGGAGGAGTCTAAGTCGAATACCACAGAGTCTGGATTATCATCCAGAGAATGATCAGAGTCAGGACCGCATGAGAGCCGGTCGAAGACAGATCGAGAGAAGCGTGGGACGGACGCTATGCGGCTAGCATTGGGTACCGTGCAGGCTGTCTGCATGCGGCTGTCTTTTGTTGTAGGATGAGTCTTTATGCGGCTAGGAGTCACGACCGTGTAGGCTGACCGTATGCGATTGGCATCTGTGGCCGCATGGGTTTTCTGCAAGCGATTGACTTTAATAGCCGCATGAGTCTCATCCGTGCGGTTGGCAACTGTAGCCGCATAAGTTATGCGGCTGACAGATGTGGCCGTATGAGTTTTCCTTATGCGGTCGGCGGTTGTAGCCGCATGGGCTTTCTCCCTGCGGCTAATACTCTTCTGCGGCTCGAATCGCGTAGAGTTCCTCTTTGCCCCTGCAAGTCCAGCATCATAGTGTTTTCTTCTGCCGGACTTGGGGACAGCAGAGTTGTCTACGGTCTGAAGTGGGGCCGCAGGAGAGTCTTTCTCGCCATCTTGAGCAATAGAGAGCACCCCATCAAGGGCTTGCGGAGGAGCAAAGGATTTTGGCCTCCACTCTTTGCGAGCCTTTATGGTGCGGGTGCGCTTCTGGACCGGGCCAGTGCTACCTTCAGAGAGCATCTCTTCGAACGCCTGTTGGTCGAAGCGTACGACCATCTTCTGTTGTGTAGAGCCAAGTTTGGCTGCGTTCGATTGCGTCACCAACTCCTCAGCCGTGGAGAAGTTAGTCCCCAGCAGAGTCGCCATCGTGTTTGCCATTGATTGTAAAAGTACAGAACAATTATCGGAGGACTGAACTTAGACTCACAATACAAACTCGCTCATACAAAGAAAGCCTAGGGACGAAAACCTAGGTACAGCAGTCTAAGTACGATTGTTTATTTTAGATTCTGGGAGGTGACGATAGAGGCTCGGGAAAGCGACGGCCGCTCTGCCTTACTCCTTGGACGATCGGTACGCAGCCTTGACTCGGGGAAGATCTGCTTGGTCGTTGACGAAGAAATGCCTTCTTTCTCTCTCTCTGATTGCTCTTCTGGCTTCTCTTTCTCTCTGTGTATATTCTCTCTCTGACTATGGGGGAAGTCTCTTTGTGTATACGTATTCTTCTCTAGTTTTTTTTATATCTCTCTATATGCTACAAGGAAATGGCACCTTGCTATTTATAATAGTGGGATATGATCACTAGGGTTGCCAATAATTAGCTCTTGGAGATGGCGGCGGCCTGGGGATTGATCAATCCAGGCCGTTCGTTTCTGATTGTGACGAATCAGAACCATTAAGGGTAGATTACACCAAATCCCCATTAGCAATTAATGCTGATTGGCATAAATCTTCCTTATAATGATTCTCTAATATCTGCGAATAAATCAAATTTATTCTCCTGCCACGTGTCCTAGATCATTGGGATTCGACCCGATCTTGGATTGCCATAAATCTGGGAGATTGATCGGCTGAGGACACGTGTCCTGAGAGCAAATGGTGAGACTGGAACCGCATGCAGATTGGGCCGCATGAGATTTGGGCCGCATGAATTTTGAGCCGCATAAGACTTGGGACACGTGTCAGGGCTATCTGGGCAGTGGCCCCCTCCTTCAGACTTCTGAACCATATGATGAGCCGCATGAACCGCATAATGGTATGTCTGCTTGAGCCGCATGGGCATGATCTTCTTGAGCCGCATAGGGATAATTCCACTCGAGCCGCATGGGACAGCTTCACTCTGAACCGCATGGGAAGTCTTCACTTCGAGCCGCATAAGCACACCCACGTGGCAAGGCCACGTGGCGTTTTGTTACTCTCGGGGGATCGTGTCAGAGATTCTTTTTTTCTCTTTCCTAGAGATTCATCATCATGACAGAGTCATAATTACCTGCTTTGGTGTCAGGTTTGTCAACTTTTCAGAGGGGTCAGCCGTCAAAGCAATTAATGCAGCATGGATCGGAGGGGAGCACTGTCACGCCACATGTCTTCTGAGCCGCATGGAATGCCTCCGGCCGCATAGCTCCTTATGCCGCATGACTCCCTGAGCCGCATGCGTTTTCTGAGCAGCATGGGTCTTTCTTGGCCGCATGAGTCAATTTCTTTAGTATTTTCCATGCTTCTACAGTGTCCAACAGTTACAGGCCACGTCCAGTAACTGCTCACAACCATGCGTATGTTAAATCCTGCGTGATTTTCAACTAGGCAAAGGCTGTGAAGACAGTTATCCTTTCAGTTATTTTTGACTCTATAAATAGAGTTCTTTTTCTCATTCATTGTACAGATACATAGCTATCTAACTTACTGTCAAAATTTTGAGAGCTTTTCCTCTTCGCATAGTCTAAGGGATAAAGCGATCGTCTTCTAGATCGGATTCCTACAGTTGTAATTTTCCCAGAAATACAATAAATAAAGTGAATTTATTTATGGAAAACAAATTGGCGACTCTGCTGGGGAAAACCATCTCCTCTTCTGAGATGGCAACAACTCAATGCGACACTTCGTCAATCGGCTCGACGAAGAAGGTAATGACGATCCAATTCGATCAACTCGCCTACGAAGAAATACAGTGGGCTAAGAGTGGCAAGCCCACTTCAGCCTCCATCATCACTGCCAAGTCGAAGGGACATTCTGTCTATGTCCCTAAGATTCAGTTGGCAGCCAATGGTGAAGTCTCTGCCACAGTGTCTACTCCTAACACTGGCAAAGACTCTACTGCAAGCTCGCACACTCTTGTGCGCTCGAAGATGACAGTATTCAAAAGTCATGCTGACAGTACTGGCTCCTTAGCCAAGTCTGTTCCAGCGTGCAACCTCACATCCAAAAGTCACGCAGAGAGTATTGGCTCTTTAGCCAAATCTATTCCTGCGTGCAAATTCAATCCCAAAAGTCACGCTGACAATACTGGCTCTTTAGCCAAATTTGTTCCAGCGTATCTTTCCAAAGTCAAGAAACACGCCGACAGCACTGGCTCATTAGCCAAATATGTTCCAGCATGTATTTCCAAAATCAAAAATCACACTGACAGCACTGGCTCCTTAGCCAAATCTGTTCTAGCGTGTAAATCTAAAATCAAAAGTCACGCTGACAACACTGGTTCTTTAACTAAGCCTGTTTTAGCGTGTACATCATCTAAGAAGAATAGCTCTTTAGCTATCTCTTCCTCTTTGCCAAGTTCTACTAGAACTGGGGGTGGTCTTCCACACAAAGTCCCTTCGAAAAGAGATAACTCTTTAGTTGTTTCTTCTGCTCCTGTAGTTTTTACTTCAGGAACAGCTTTGACTGACAATTTTGTTAGTCAAAGAAAAGAAGATGGTCTTTTGACTACTCTTCCTCTTGGACATTCTATGTCTCAAAACTTGAATAAGTCTAAGAAGAAACATTCTGTAATGTCTTCTTTTACGACTTCTTCAAATTGGGCACAGAATTTGTCTATGAAAGAGGGTCTGTTACCAACTCCTAAACAAGGGGGTGGTTCAACTCTTCCTTCTCTGCAAATATCCAGATCAATGGAAGGAAAACTCCAAGTTTCCAAAACCAATGTGTTACCTCAAACTGATTTAAGAACAAAACTTAATCAAATCCATTTGGGAAACACTTCTAGTGTTAAGAAACCACATTAATCGGAAATGAAAATAAAAGATCCGGATGCAGAGTATGCTAAAAATTATGTGGCTCATATTAATCACTCCCTATATAATCAAGAGCCATCAAGACCCAGGAACAAGAAATATACTCCTAAAAATACACAAGGAGTGTTCTCTGATGTACCTCAATCTTCACAAACAGATTTACGAGAACACCTTCAACAGAAAAGAAGGAGTAATTCTGTGACAATGGACCATGCTGAATGTGACTTCTAGCCAAAAGTCATAATTCAATGCAGATGTCAATCAATGGTTCAAGACTATGTTGATCATGAATGTGACTTCCAGCCGAGAGTCACAATACAATGCAGATGTCAAACAAAACGACAATCTGTCTTCAATCGGATTCAGTGTGAACCTATGCCTGATGAAGATGAGCCTTTGTTTGCTTCAGTCAACATGACCTCTCGAAATACTAGGGGTAGAGATGATAGTCCAGATGGAGTATATAGAGGCACAAGAGCAAGAGTCCTGGCCTCTAGTCAGAGAACTTTGATCTCTGAAGATGATTCTGAATTCCTTAGAGAATCTAACTTCCCACCTCTTCCTACTGGGGGTAGTTCTCCTATAATTGACTTTGATGCACAAAGCAATGATTCAGAACAAACAACATCCACCAGTTCATCAATAATCCCTCGTACAGTCACGACTTATATGGTTGATGAGAATACTGATGAACCTTCTTCTTCCTTGACTCCTCAAGAACAAAGAATTGCTTCTTTGGAACAGCAAATGAAATCCATGGCTGATACTATGAAGTCGATGTATGAACTCATGGCAACTCAGATACAAAATCGACAGACTGTACCAGATGCCATACCAATTGATACTGGTGTAATACAAGTTCCTCCAGTAGTACAATCTAATACTCCTAGACCAGCTCAAACAGATCCTAGTCTCTCTGGAGCTGTGGGTAGTGCTTATAATGCTGTTCCTCCTCCCAACTATTCTCTACAAGCTACAACTCCATAATCTTCCGGAGTTGTCTCTGAAGAATTGAAGAATCTCAAAACTCAATTCGAGGCATTCAAACAGAAAGATGGTTTACAAAGGTTAGGCATCAAACAACCTTATCCGATAGAATGGAAGCAAGTATCGTATCCTCCTAAATACAAGCCTCCTACTATCTCATTCTATGATGGAACCACTTCTCCAAGTCAGTTTATTAATCACTTTGAAGTGATGACTGACCAGTTGCAACCAAGCGACGCCCTCCTTACTCGGGTGTTTGTTGGATGTCTCAAGGGAACGGCTTATGAATGGTATAGAAGTCTCCCAGATGGGTGCATTACCTCATTTGCCGGTTTCAAATAGATGTTTCTTGAACGGTTCTATGAAGGGCTCAATGACATGACTATGTCTGCTCTTATTAGAATCAAGCAGAAAAATAATGAAACTACAGAGGATTTCATTGAACGGTTTCGAAGAGAAGCTCTGAAGATGCCTCTTGGAACTCCAGATGCTGTCACCATTGACACATGCAAATCAAACTTGTTGCCAATCATCAGCATGTGGACAGGATCTACTCAATTTCAAGATTGGCCTTTCTTTATAGTCAGTGCCAAGGCCGCAGAAATTAGTGCTGAAACCTTCAAAGGTTTAGGAGTGCAGATGTCTCCCAAAGAAACAGGTCAAGGTACTAACAATAATGCTAAAAACAATGCTCGCAAGGGAAAAGAAACTCTTGAAGTTAATCTTCAGAGCAAAGATGCATCAACTATTCAAACTTCTCCTACCTCTACAACTCAACAACCAAGAACACCTCGTCCCAAAGAAGAGTACTCTTTCGATGACGACGATGTCCTTGGTATCTTTGAATGTCTGCTGAAAGGTAATAAAATACAATTACCTGAAATCAAGAAACCTATGAAGCTGGGAAGACAGATCATCCTAAATACTGTCCATACCACAGAATGTTGGGTCACACAATTCGTACATGTTATGTACTGAAAGGAAAGATCCAAGAAATGATTAAATCTGGAACTATCTCTCTTACTCCGAAAGAGAAGACTGTCACCTCCAACGTCGTCTCTATGCAATTCGGAGATTTCTCTCCTCAATTCCTTGAAAGTGGGATCGTTCCTATTCCCAAGGCAACTCTTGAGATAGTGAATATTCCTCCTCCACAGTCTGAAGAATTAGTGCCAATCACTTTGGAAACAGGAGAAATCATGTGGATCCATCCTGATCTAGTGGCAGATTTTGACTCTCCTCCTCTTCAAAAGACTACATCTCGAAAGTCCAAGAAGGCTGGAAAGATTAAGTCATGTCATATGACTTCTCTTGGATCTACCTCTGATACAGAGCCAAAAGAGAAGGAAGAAGCACTTGCTACTCGAACAGGGAAAGCTTATCTAAAGGATTATTCCAAGAATCCTGAGGATACTCCTGATATCCCTCCAGCGGATAAAGATGCTCCTAATATTCCTCCTGAAGAAGAATCATCCACTGCACCTGTTCCTTCAACTACACCGGATGAACCTGTTTCTTCCAAGCCTACGGCTCTTGAGAAAGGCAAACAACAGTCTCGGTTTGATAAACCAATCAAGAAATCCCCTCCTCTTGGACTTCAGAAGACTTATAACTTTGACATTTTAGCTCAACTTGCTAATACTCCAGCTAGAATGTCCTTCTTTGAACTTCTACGTCTTTCCAAAGAGACTCGAGAGACGTTAAGTGAAGCACTTCTTCAAGCCGACTCTTGTCTTGCACAATTGAAGAAGCGAGATGCAGAACCTGCCACTTGCTTACATTGCAACAGTGTATTGGAGATTATCCCAAATATCACTTTTACACAAGACGACATGCTATTGGAGGATAATCGACATGATCGGCCTCTCTACTATACTAGTTATATCGATACAATGAAGATAGATCGTATCCTCATTGATCCAGGGTCTGCTATAAGTATAATGCTAAAGAGTTTATTGGATGAACTAAAAATTCCTCTTCACAAGCTCTCCAAGACGGTTACTACTATCCTGGGATTCAATCAAAGCCGAAGCGAGCCTTTGGAAAAGATTCATCTGAAGCTTCAGATAGGTGATTTCAGATCCAAAGTCACTTTCTATGTGATCGAGATCGTGGGATCCTACAATCTTCTTCTTGGGAGGCCCTTTCTTCATGAAAATAATGTGGTGCCTTCTACTCTTCATCAGTATTTTAAGTACATTGATAATAATGGAAGAGTACAAAAAGAAGTTGCTGATATAAATCCCTTCCATGGGGTCGAAGCTTATTTCAATGATTCCCGAATGTACAAAGAAGAGTATACAAGGGTGATACAAGCTATGGAGAAAGAGGATTCACAAAGTGAGACTTTAATAATCCCTGTTAAAGGTCGAACTACTCAGCAACAATCTCCCAAATCCTCCAGAGAAGGTTCTTTCATCATTCCGGTGAGTGGACGGATCTCTCCGTTACCTCAGTCGTCTGCTCAAGATACAATGATCATTCATGTTAGTAGGCGTACTACAATTCCTGTATCTTCACAGGATACTCTGCTAATTTTAGTTGGAGGGCGGATTACTCTTCCATCTCAAGCTTCAAGGGAGCTCACCTCTTCTGAGCCATTTGTTATCGATCTTAATCGAAACAAAGCTTCTTCTCGTTCTTCTTCTTCTTCCCCTTTAGTCATTGACTTGGCTAAGATCTCTAAGGCTCAGCCTTCTCCCAATTTAAATATTGCTGCTTTTATATTTAATGAAAAGTCTCCATCTTTGCAGTACGCTGATGTGTGTAATTGTGTTCATAGTTATTTACATTTGTTAGATGACTTGAGCACAATAACCATAGGAGTTATACAGACTGTTCATACAGATGTATCCCTAGAACCTGTACAATCTTCATACTTTCTAGTTCCCAGCAGAAAGCCAGGAGACATTCCAATATTCTTTTACAAAGGGCCCCAAAGTCCTTCTGATTTAGAAGATGATGACAAGAATGACGATACTGGAAGATTACAACTACATCGTAATAGTCAGCAATCTAAAGACATCATTAAAAATATGGGCTATGACTTCAGGACTGGCCTCAATAATGGCAAAGGAAGAAAAATGCCTGTCCGGATTCCTCCTCTGAAATATGGAAGGACAAAATGCGGATTGGGCTATATTGCTTCTACTCCTTTTATCAATATTATCCATGAAGATCCCGAGTCTGACGAAGATAAGAGATCTGATTCTTCTAGTACCACTTCTTGGGATTCCGATATGAGTATCGGTGATTTCTACTACAACATTCTGTCTTCCAATATGGTTTCTATTGACTGTTCTGAAGAAAGTGATGAAGACGAAGAAGAATTTGAAATCTCACCTGAATCAGAACAATGGGCCCAAAGGTTAGATAATCAATGGGAGTTCCGTTTCGAGCAGAAAGAACCTCCGACTGAAGATAAACTTGTTCAAATAGATGTTGGTGAAGAGGGATCCCCCAAACCAATATTCATCAGTAAAAGTCTTTCAGAAACTGATAAGTAAGACATGATTAAACTCATTCGTGATTACATCGATGTCTTCGCTTGGAGTTATGAAGATATGCCAGGACTTGATCCACAAATCGCAACTCACAAGCTCAATATCTTGTCGAATGCTAAACCGGTCAAACAACAACAGCGACGATTTCGTCCAGACATTATGGATGCAATTGAAGCTAAAGTCAATAAACTCATGGCCTCCGGGTTTATTAGAGAGGAACAACATCCCGATTGGGTGGCTAACATAGTTCCTGTTCTTAAAAAGACTGGTAAGATCAGAGTTTGCATAGACTTTCGCGACCTCAATGCGGCATGTCCTAAAGACGAATTCCCTCTACCAATCACTGATGTCATGATCGATAATACCTGTGGATTTGAATAGATGTCATTCATGGACGGGTATTCTGGATATAATCAGATTAAAATGTTTCCAGACGACGAGAAACACACTTCTTTCAGAACGCCGATCGGTACATACTGTTATACAGTGATGCCATTCGGTCTCACGAATGCAGGAGCAACTTATCAACGAGCTATGAGCATTATATTCCGTGAATATTTGCGGAAAACAGTCGAATGCTACGTTGATGATATTGCAGTCAAAAGTCGACAAAAAAAAGATCACATCCAAGATTTGAAGACTATTTTTGATCTAATGCGTAAGCATCAGTTAAAGATGAACCCTACTAAGTCCTTCTTAGGTGTCTCTAGTGGTAAATTTCTCGGCTTCGTCATTACCTCTAAAGGTATACACGTGGATCCCGAGAAGATCAAAGCCATCCAAGAGATGCGTCCTCCATGCACCTTAAAAGAGCTACGAGGATTTCAAGGAATGATCGCTTATATCAGGAGATTCATCTCTAATCTTTCAGGACGCTGCAGACCATTCAATAAACTCATGAAGAAAGGTATTTCTTTCGTTTGGAGTGATGAATGTCAGAAAGCATTCGATGATATAAAACAATATCTGATAAGCCCGCCAGTATTGGTACCTCCCGTCTCAGGAATACCATTCCTTCTGTATACCCGAGCAATGAGTCATTCACTGGGTGCATTGCTTGCTCAAAAGAATAAAAATGGTCATGAACAAGCCATTTACTATCTCAGTCGAACTATAACCGGAGCTGAACCTCGATATTCACCGGTCGAAAAAGAATGTCTAGCCTTGATGTTCGCTGTCCAAAAGACACGTCATTATATCATTGGCCAGACTATTCATGTCATTTCTAAGATCAATCCAATACGGGTCATGATGAAGAAACCTAGTGTTTTGAATTCTCGATTGGCTAATTGGGGAATCCAACTTGCTCAATATGATATGCACTATATTCCTCAAAAGTCAGTCAAAGGACAAGCTTTAGCCAATTTTCTGGCTGCTCATTCAATTCCAGAAGATTCAAAACTCTATGATGAAATCCCAAATGAAGTTCTAGATTCAAACCAAATTGCTGAAGAAGATTTTACTTGGCATCTATTCTTTGATGGAGCTTCAAGAATTGGTCCTAATGGAGACATCGTCGCTGGAGTTGGAATTGTTCTTGTATCGCCAAAAGGTCTTGCTATCCAACGAGCTTATTCTCTTGATCAACCATGTTCAAACAATGTAGCTGAGTACAATGCATTGCTCATTGGTCTTCAACTCGCTAAACATCTGAATATTCAACATTTAGAGGCATACGGAGACTCTAAACTCATTGTCAATCAGATAAGGGGTACTTATGAAGTTCGCCATCAAGATCTGGTTCCTTATCATAGATCAGCTATATATATGGCATCTTCGTTTGAAGAATTCTTCATTGAACATGTTAGGCGAGCTTGTAACACAGAAGCTGATGCTCTAGCTAATCTTGCGACGGTGTTGGCTATTCCGATTAGACGGCAACAAATGATTGTTGTTCGCAATCGAGAATTGTTTCATCTCGAAAACAATCTGACTCTAGGACTTCCAATTGACATTGAAGAATCAACGTCTCATGACGTCAATATAACAAGAGGATTTGGATTTAGTCGTAAATCTTTATCATCTTCATCTGATTCTACCATGGAATTCATCTTCAGTAATTCAACTGAGACTCAGAATACGGATAAAGATTGGAGACTTCCTTTCTTAGATTTCGTATTGTATGATATTCTTCCGGATGATCCGAGTGAGGCAGCATCTATCAGACGACGATCACTCAGATTCTATTACAATCATACTACAAAAACCTTATATCGTCGAGCTTATGACGGTCTACTTCTTCGATGTGTTGCCGGTGATGAGGCTCAGCAGATCATTCGCGAAGCACATGATGGAATTTGTGGAGCACATCAGCCTGGCCCAAAACTTCAGGACCGTATTCGAAGTATGGGTTATTATTGGCCCACTATGGTATCAGACGCCATCAAATATGCAAAGAAGTGTAAAGCTTGTCAAATCTATGCAGATTTTATTCATCAACCCTCGGAATTTCTACATCCGACGGCAGCATCATGGCCCTTCGAAGCTTGGGGCATGGACATTATCGGTCCGATCAATCCGCCGTTATCCAAAGGTCATCGGTTTATTCTCGCAATAACCGATTACTTCTCCAAATGGTCCGAAGCTATTCCTTTATCTGAAGTTAAAACGTCCAATGTCATCAGCTTTATTAAGCATCATGTCATCTACAGATTTGGTGTTCCTCGACGCATTATTCATGATAACGGACCACAGTTCGTCAGTCAGAAGTTTACTCGATTCTGTGACGATCACCGGATTAATAATGTGGCTTCTACCGCGTATAATCCGGCAGCTAACGGATTAGCAGAAGCTTTCAACAAGACCATCATCAAACTCCTAAAGAAGTTTGTCTCTACTAACAAACGTAATTGGAGTGAGAAGCTCGGTGAATGCTTGTGGGCCTACCGTACTACAGTTCGTAATGCTACTAAATGTACACCCTTCTCTCTAGTGTATGGTTGCGAAGCTGTTCTTCCATTAGAGATTCAAATTCCTTCTTTAAGGATAGCAATCGCTAATGAACTCACTGCCAAAAATAATGATCGTCTTCGACTTCAGGAATTAGAAGCTCTGGATGAAAAGCGATTATCTGCTCAACAGAATATTGAATTCTATCAAGCTAGAATCTCAAGAGCTTTTAATAAGAAAGTCAGAGTTCGAGCGTATCAAAAAGGAGAACTTGTTCTAACAGTCAGACGTCCTATGACTATGACTCATATGAGCAAGGGCAAATTTGACGCAAAATGGGAAGGTCCCTATATCGTAAGCAGAGTTTTCTCAAATGGAGCTTATCAACTCTCAGAACTGGATGGCCGAAAAGTTATGATGCCTATTAATGGCAAATTCCTTAAAAAATATTATGTATAAATGTAAATGCTTGTAATCATCAGACAAGTTCATGTTTAGAAATAAAATTTTTATTTTATTTTTAATCATGAATGATGGTACATGATATTAAGAAAAATCACTATCATCCTTCTCTACGTTTGGACGTGGGCCACTGCCGTCCTTCTCGAAAATGTGATCAGCAAAAGAACTGAGGACCTCCTTGCTGGAACCCACGAGGAACTTACAAGCGACTATCCTCATGGCTTCTTCTTCTTCAGTCCTTCCTGGTTCGAGCAGAAAGTCCAAAATGTCTCTTGGTGGCTTGGGTGCAGACGAACCTTCGCCTGCTGCCGCCTTCTTCGATTGAACTGGATCAGCAGGGCGTTCTTCAGTGCCTTTCTGAATCTTCATGGCGATTTCAGCCTTCTTGGATGATTCTTCAGACGACATTTTTATGTTGAGGAATAGAAGTATTCGTTCTTTTCAGATTTCTGCTATATTTATAGGCAGAAGTTCTTTAAATAATGAAACGTCACGTTCATCCAACGGTTCACACATTCATTAATGTTTGACGGTTCATCCGTTCATTTCTCATATTCATCAGACGGTTCGCCCATTCATTAATACTTGACGGTTCATTCTTCATTTATTACATTCATCCGATGGTTCGTCCGTTCATAATCTTCTATCGATTTTGGGGATTCGTTACTTACCTTTGGATCAATTCCGAATCTACTTACTTGTCATTTTTGACCTCTGCATAGAAATCAATCTATTTTCTTTGGAGTTCCTACATATTATCATGTCCATATTACCTGTGATAATATTATATACTCTAAATCAGAAAAGAAGATTTTATTATCTATCATGTCCACAATTCATCCACAAATACAAATTTTTGAGCATAGAAGAATTATCATTTCCATTCTCATTTCACCACAAAAAGTCTATTACATTCTCTTAGACTTTCTTACAAATCATAATGGAAATCTATTACAAATTTTGGATTTTCATTCTACACCACAACAATAACCTAATAGAGATCTATCTTCTTCTTTGGATCTTCTCCGTCGGACCTTCTCCGTCAGGTTCGTTGTTGGTGGCAGTTCCTGACTGTCTGGGTCCCAGACACGACCAGATCAGCAGAAATCAAACTCTGGTCTTCTCTCTCAGACGAGAGGAGAACCACAGAGTAGGGCAGCACGAAGACGTGTTGCTGCTAATACAACTGGTGGATTGGGAGCGACCTTTCAAAGGAGATAGGAATGTATCCAACATTGGGATACAATTCCTAGTTCTGCCCTGAAAGGAACTCTACTACCCGATTTCTCGGGGTAGAGTTGACTCCACTATCCAACTCTCGTGTATAAAGGCTCTTCCTACCATCTGAGGAAGACCCTTCTATCCCACGAAGAGTTCTGAGTTGTCTGATTTACGCGTCAAAAGCGTATGAGCTCCCTGATGTAGGTGTCAGAGGAATATTCTCCACAGCATCCAAATCACCAATGCCAGTTCTGAAGAAAATTTTTAGCCGAGCTTCTGCAGAAAAAGCAAGGAAAAAGATATTAAATCAACAGAAATATGATTATCATTAAGCGTGCATTTGTCAAACAGAGACATGCGTGTATTATTCAGTCAGAAACAAAAGCCCATCTTCAACAGTAAAAAAATGGTACGCGTACTTACCATCGAGTTTGGTGCTAAGGATTGGCAAACCAATGTTTGATATAGTGCACAGAAATCGAACATTAGAAAGCATTGCTTTCCTGTTTGAGAATGAAATCACATAAAAAAATTCATTCTCAGAGAAGAAGAAGAAGAAGAAGAAGATGAGTATGCATGGAACTCACCTATCTATTTAAAGGACAAAGTGCAGGCCTATTCTTGGAACAGATCCGAGTAAAAAGCGCTCATAAACCATGGAATGAGTGTCACGTGTGCTTTGGAAAATAGCACAATATTTGAAACATTCAAAGAGTGCCACTTAATATTCTTCATTAATGTACGCTGTTCAGCATAAAAGTTGTACTACATTTTTCAAGGCAAAAGCAGGCACTGATGACCTTACATAGGAAAAGAAGTACAACATTTCTCAAAAAGAAAACAAAAGCATAAAAGACATGCTCTATTTTGCAGAGTGACTGAGCTTGGCGCCCAATTCTTCTACGTTCTTGACCCCCATACGGTGTAACAGAACATTGAACGTTTTACGCTGCTCTGCGAGGCTGCGCCCATTGGAAGAAGACGAGCCGTCCAGGTCAAAATAGCTCAAGAAATTCTTGGCTAGTTGTGTAGGGTCATCTTTGAACTCGAAAACAAAAGGCTCCGGTTCCTTACCCCCAAAAGTAGGGTCGCCATGGGCACAAAAACCCAACTTTCTTGCTTCTTCTTCAGCTTCTTCCTTAGGAGTCATGTTGACGTAAGATGAACATCAAAGCTGAATTTTTTCCCTGTTTATATAACAGAGCTTACCGGCGGTTCATATTCCATCATAAATTGGATGCAATCAGTCTCGAAAAATGAAGAGTCATCATGACATTTAATAAAGTTCATTTGCATGTTTATCTTTTTCAAAGTATTTCGAAATTTTGAAGTCTTTTCAAATTTTGAAAACTTTGAAGGGGGTTTTGTAGGCCTTAAAAATGAACAGTCACGCTGAGTTGATAAGAACAAGGTCCAAAAGTCACGCTGAGTTGATCAGGACAATATTAAAAAAGTCACGCTGGGTGACAGCTCATCATTTGTCAGAAATTTCATCATGACTGACAGCACGACAGTCGAAGAATGTCTCCTCGCATGCCACGTATTCACAGAACTCGAGAGATCACAGCCGACTATTGCGTGATTTTCAAAATCTTCTTCAACAAGACTCAGCCTTCGTCAAGTTGGCGTACCAAAAGAGCTTCTTGTCATTTAATGCGACTGACAAAAGTAATCACTGTCAGAGATTTTGTGTCAGTCAAGGCACGTCGGATCAAGATAGCTGGCAGTCCTACCTCAATCGAGCGTGTATTATGTTCCTTCCCAAAGTCTGCATATATTTTGAGCTTTCTGTCTCAAGTTTGCGTGGATTCTGAAGTTTCCTCCCTCAAGTCTGCGTAGATTTTGAAGCTTTTTGCCTTAAGTCTGCGTGGATCCTGAAGCTTCTTGCCCCAAGTTTGCGTGAATTTTGAAGCTTTCTGCTCCGAGTCTGCGTGGATTTCGTCTTCAACAAGTCTGCGTGGATTTCATCAAATTAGAGTACGTGGCAGCCGTGCCACTGATCTCTCGCCTGCGTGTCCTGTAACTTGCACACGACTCATGCATGATTGCCATGTGTCCAACAGTTATATGCCACGTCCAGTAACTGCTCACAACCTTGCGTATGTTAAATCCTGCGTGATTTTCAACTAGGCAAAGGCTGTGAAGACAGTTATCCTTTCAGTTATTTTTGACTCTATAAATAGAGTTCTTTTTCTCATTTATTGTACAGATACATAGTTATCTAACTTACTGTCAAAATTTTGAGAGCTTTTCTTCTTCGCATAGTCTAAGGGATAAAGCGATCGTCTTCTAGATCGGATTCCTACAGTTGTAATTTTCCCAGAAACACAATAAATAAAGTGAATTTATTTATGGAAAACAATCATGCATAAAATAAAGTAACGACTAATAAAGTTGCTTGCACCCAAGTATGGCTTGGACGCGCAGTTTATAACAAATAAAAATAACAAATATGAAACAAGTAAATAAATGCTGAAGATAAATAATATGACAGTTTAATTAGTTAGGTATACTTGCCTGTTGAGTCACCTGGTGAGCTGCCTGGTGTGGTACAATAAAGATGGTACAAGATCGACTTCGGTGTACAACTACGCAAAGGAGCCTCTGTTGACGACTCAGAGTATTCCATCGGCCCAGAATGGTCAACTTTAGTTAGGTTTGACATAATGAAGTGCAGAATTGGAGAGGAAATAGGAATGTCGGGATTAGTCATGATTGGTGATGATAACAAAGAGAGTTTGAGTGAGAGATACGTCTACTATTTTAAAGAAATAATTTATACTATTTAACAATAGGTTTCAGTTAATCTAAATATAACTACAAAATCTAAGAAAATTATTTTAATTAAAAATAATTCTAAGTTTGTCAACATATATTTTTGAGATATTAATTATATATATTTAATAAAGAATAAAATAATAATAATTATAACAATATATATTTACATATGTACATAGTATAAACAATATCTCTGGATGTACAAAATAAGTTTTTAGGAAATTATTTACTCCATATATATTTATTTTTAATGGAACAATATAAATAACTAATAGTAATCGTAATATAATATTTATACATTAATAATAATAATTATAACTATAACAACCGAATAAATAATAATAATAATAATGTTAATGAATATTGATAATAATAATAAATTTGATAATAATAATAATAATAATAATAATAATAATAATAATAATAATAATAATAATAATAATAATAATTAAATTAATAAAAAACATAAATTATAAAACAGCTACACTGCTGTTGTTCTCCTCGTTTTGAGGGAATAACAAACAGTTAAACACAAAAAAAAGAATCAGAAGAAGGGAAAGAAGAGAAAGGGAGCAGGTTCGATAGGGGTTTCGCCGCCGGCGGTCGGGCTCTGCGGGGGCGCGCGGCGGAGCACTGGGCGGCGGCTCAGAATTCGAAGGAGGAGGAGTAGAGCGGAGATTGAGGGGGAATGGGGGAAGCCGCCGGGGCTTGTCGCGGCGGAGGACGGCAGCTCGCGGGATGGAGGCTAGGGCGGCGAGGTAGAGGAAGCGGTAGCGCGGTGGCGCAGATCTGGGGCGGCATCGGCGGGTTTAGTGGAGGCAGATGGTCGGGCGTTCGAGAGGGGTCGGCCGAGAGAAAGGGAGGCGGCGAAGGAAGGCGGTCCAGGCGGGCGACGGACCGGAGGATGAGGCCAGGTCGGTGGCGGCGGTCGACGACAAGAGGCGAGGGAGCTCGCACGGGGAGGTGGGTTTTTGGTCGAGGCGGACGGCAGGATCGGGGGTTCGAGCGGGACGGACGGCTTTTGGGAGCACGGGACTAGGTCCCACAGTGGTCCTGGCAGCGGATGGCGCCGTCATGGAGACCGTCGACTCCGGTCCGGTCGGAGGTGGTCGAACGCGGGAACAGTGGATCCCGTGGAGAGGTCAGCCTCGGATGGGGTAAGTTGGTGGTGTTTAATGGTGGTGTTGTTGTAAGTATTGGACACGGTAGTGGTGGTGGTGGACACAGACACTACGACACATTGTTTTGTATATCTGGCTGCTGCGATGTTTGATGGTGTTGGATTTTTCTGCGGCGTAGTTTGTGATGGGGGTGGTGACAAGGATGATGATGGTGGTAGTGGTGGCGTTCGGCTGTGGTGGTGGTTTTGATGGCCGGAAGTGTCGGGATGGTGCTGAGGGTGTTGGCACTGGTGTTGGTTGCAGTGGAGTCAGGGGTCGGGTTTGGCTAGGGCGTCGGGAACTTGGGCACGGGTTAGGGATTCGTTAGTGTCGGGTGTGTCCGACACGGAAGATGAATTTGTTTGTGTAAAAAAAAAGTGGAATAAGACTTTGGATGGACACCGACACGATGCACGGACTTGGTGGGAAAATTTGTGGATGTTAAAAATTCATGGAAGAGTACCTGCCTATTTATAGGATGTGAGAATTTCCAGTTGGACAAGGATTGGACACAATTTAATTATTTAAATTCAAATTGGGTTCAATCTACAAATTAAATCTAATTTTTGATAAATTACCATATACGTTTTAAAACAAAAATTAAATCCAATCAAATCCAAATCCAAGTCGAATTAGATAAATCTAATCTAAATTAATATAGGTACATTTTCAAATAAAAGCTATTTAAAAATCATTTCAAATGTAACATATCACAATTAATTAAATTTAAACCAAACACTATTTTTAAAATACCTTTTTTGAAAAATAATAAAATATAAATATTAATTAATTTCAAAAATAGAATTATATTTATAAATTTAAATTTTTTGAACCTCATATGAAATAAATATTTTCATAAAACATTGTTTTCAAAATTACCATTTAAATTATCACCATTTAATTCAAAATATCTTTTTATAAATAATAGTAATTAATGAATTTCGAAAATCGTAATAAATATTTACTTATTAATCGGAGATAAATTTTAAACTACATTTTTTTTATAATTTAGATAAAACAACTTAGAAAATAAACATAAATAATCAAATCTTTAAAATACCTTCTTGCTAAATTACTTTTAATAAAATAATTATTATATTATTTTGAAACCATCATCAAAAATAAAATCAAAAATATTTTTCTAAAAATGTGTACCTCGCACATATTCGCACTCGACGAGTAAATACGAAAAAAATAAAATTCTCGTACGACATACAATACGACTATGCAATGTATAAATAAAAAAAATCAGTACTAAAAATATAGTAAAAATTTAGGGGTTTTACACACTTGCCGATTTCATCTACTGGACGTCGTCAAAAAATCTTCCAACCACCAAGCAAGTATACCTTGCTACATTTACTGTCATATTACTTATTTTCAGCATTTATTTACTTTGTTTTATTTTTTTGTTTTATTTTTTTTATAAACTATGCGTCCAAGCCACACTTGGGTGCAAGCGACTCTATTAGTCATTTTTTCTTTGCTTTACTTTGTTTGTGCATGTTGACTTAGTTTTAGAGGACTACCTTCTTATTGTGGGATATCCTTATATCTCCATTGGCCATGACACTCACGCTACACGATTTGAGACAACTTGCTAGGGGCATGGCTTGTATATTGACTGGCCATCTTTATGTAAGAAGTCGTGTGACGGATAGATGGTCGTAACTGCTATGACTAGGGTATAGAGACTCAAGAAGTTACAAAACTGGACGAGTTATGGACATGACTTGGTCAGTGTGGGATATCTTGGGGAAGGACAGTCGCTTGTGCGTATGGGAAGCCAAACAGGTAAACCATAGTTTTTAAAAGGAACTATGGCGATATATATTTGCAGATACCTCTGGCGTTTTGGACGTTATGGCCGGATATGTATGACTGGATGCCAGTTGCGTACTTTTAGCCTAAATTCCACCCATGCGCATGAAAGTTGTCCTCTAAATTGCACAATAGATGTTTAGAATTCCCTTTGCATATTGGTGTCTAGGAGAGTCGTTGCATATTTTTATTATTCTGATAATTCATATTAGCATGTTCTTAATGTATCTTGTTACGTCCCTTTGAGGACATGGTTATCTCTCCAGGTATAGACGACGAGCAGTATCCTGAGGAGTACGGTTCCGAACTAAACTCTACATTTGCAGCTGAGGAGGTCTCGCCTTCAGAGCCTATTTGATTCTATTCTTAGTTGATGGACTTATGTAGTTGATACTCTTTTTCATTCATTTCAGATGATTTCTTTCAGTAGCTCGGTAGTGGATTTGTTTCCGCCCGACAGATATTTCTTTTTATTTTTAATTGAGACATTTGGTTTGTTATTTATCTTATTTATCATTATGGATGAGATATAGATACTGCCTGTGACCATGTTATATTGTTATGAGCTGGAGCTCTTTTATTACAGCTTATGTGTGTATACGTAGATTCTATATATTGGAGTAGTCTGTGTATACATATAGCTGGCATGTATGTATTCCTAGTCCTATGTATATTGGAACTAGGGCATTACAGCCGAGCTTCACACCATACCGCGCTCTTCTGCTTCCAGTTCTTCAGAAGAGCTGGTTGGCATGATTAGAGATCTGCGCGAGTGCTTTGAAGCACGAAACAAGCAGGAAGAACTTTAGAATATTGGAATCCCGCAACCTTACCCGCTCGAGTGGAACAAAGTGGTTTACCCTCCTAAGTATAAACCATAAACATTGACGCCATTTGATGGAAAATATTCTCCTCGCCGGTATCTGACCTACATCCAGTCTCAAATGGGACATCTTCAATAAGAAGACGCCCTACTCACTAGCCTATTTGTCGGGGCATTAAAGGGAGTCGCTTACGACTGGTACTACAGTCTTTCTGACCACTCCATATCACCCTTCGATGATTTGACACGCCTCTTCTTCGACCGATTCTATGACGGTGGAAAGGACATAACCATGTAACCTCTTATAAAAGTGAGCCAGACAGAGAAGGAGACTGTTCGAGTCTTCATCGAACGTTTCCGACAAGCATGCTTAAGGTTGCCTCCGGGTATGCCAGAACATGCACTATGCCTGCAGCATGAACATGACTCCTGCAATCAAGCTCTGGCTCGACTCTATCCTGCCTCACGATTGGAGTTCATTGATCATCGGTACCGAAGCTGCTGAGAAGAAGGCACGTAATGGTCACCTTCTGCGAGTTAACTTCTCCGCCTTTGATGATAAAGGAAAATGGTCTGCTACCAACAACGGTTGGCGTGAGGCAAAAGGAAAGTAGGCATTGACTGTCAATGCTTCGAAAAGCACGCAGGGGCCTGCTCAGAAGCCTCCACCAGCACCGAGACCGAAGGAGGTCTACTCCTTCAATGACGAGGACACCTTACAACTCTTCAAGATGCTGAAACAGAACAACAAGATCAAGTTGCCAGACCCTAAACGTCTTGACGGGGTGGGCAGAGTGGATGACCCGAGGTACAGTCACTACCATCGGTTCGTTGGACATCAAACTCAAGACTTCTACATCCTCAAAAACTACATACAACGCATGATCAATGCAAATATCATCACAGTCGATTACGAAGAGAAGACAGTCTCGACAAATATGGTGTCGCTACAGTTCGACACCTTACCGCCTACTACAACTCAACATGGTGTTGTCCCTATCCTGAAGGCGAAATTGGAGGTGGTCATCCTTCCGTCGACTAGTGATAACGCGAGTGGACAGATTCCACTCACCACATCTCGAGGGGAGATCATGTGGGTTCAGCTAGATCTCGCTCGGTAACTGACTCAACCGGGGGTATGTTCTACCTCCAAAGCTAAAGACAAGAAGACCAAGTCTTGCCGAATGGTGACTTCCTCCTCCGATGAGGTACTTCCTGTATAAACGCGTTCAGAACAAAATGCTCTGCCTGAGAAAGCCCCTGTCGAAGTGGTACCTCCCATCACCACCTCAGCTGCTCAAGGTGAAGGTCCTTCCCGACTTCTAGCAGCTGACAAATAGAAGCATAAGAAGGCCCGCTTCGACATGCCTCTACGAAGAGACAAGACTTCGGGGTTAATCAAACCCCACAACTTCGATATACTGGTAAAACTTGCCAGTACCCCAGCTCGGTTGTCCTTATTCGAGATCCTCCGCCTGTCTAAAGATAATCGAGAGGCTCTCTACGAATCCTTGAAAGATGCTGAGTCTTTCATCAGTCAGGTCTAGCAGCCTGAGAATGATCCAGCAGCACATCTACACTGCCATAGTGTGGGAGAGATCATCCCCAACATCGCATTCACTCAACAAAACATGCTGATCAAGAACAATTGGCAAACAGACCACTGTATTATACAGGGTACGTCGGCGCCATCAAGGTGGATCGAATGCAGATCGACCCAGGGTCTTCTCTCAGCATTATCCCCTGAGATCTGCTCCAGATGTTGGGGATCCCGATGCATCGACTGACAGCGTCCCATACTACAATCAGTGGCTTCAATGCGAGCAAGAGTGAGCCATTGGGGAAGATTCGGCTGAAGTGTCATATCGGTGATCTCCAGACCAAAGTGACCTATTATGTTGTGGATACGAACGTCAACTATAACATCTTGTTAGGGAGGCCATGGCTACACGAATACATGGTGGTACCATCCACTCTCCATCAATGTATAAAGTACAAATCCACCAACAGCATAGTCCGAACAGAGTTCGCTGATGTCGATCCTTTCAGAGGGTTTGAGGCCTTCTTCACCGACTCTGATCTGAACAAGTCGATTCTTCTCGAAGATGAAGCCAACGATGCCGATGATGAAGCCGAAGCCGAAGCTGACTTGGAGGCAAAAATGATAAATGACGCTCCCGTGAAAGTGCGACTCAAGGGAAAGCCGTCTCAAATACCGTCTCCTATAGTGGTCAAACTTTGTGGGAGGGCATCGACTTCTCTAGACAGAGCATCCACTGAAGCCCCTTGAAGATATGACTCAAGGGGAAGCCTCCCCAAATATCGGCTCCTCTCGCAGCAAAACTACGTAGGAAGGCACCAGTCGCCGGAACACCAACTGAGGCACCTCTCAAGGTGCAGCTTAAAGGCAGACCTCCTCAGTCTTCAGCCCCTCTTAAGATTCAAGAGAAGGTTCACGTATCTCTATCGGCACCAAAGCGGACAAAAGGCCAAGCTCCCAATAGGTTCTCCTGAACCACCTCAGGCTGCTCCAGTACTCACTGACAAAAAACTGGAAGAGTACATATCCGCCAATGTGGACGTACCGTCCCTTGATGATGTAATCCCTCGAGACAAGATTCCGTATTTAATCATGTAAATCGAGTCATCCTATACCAAGGAGTCTGTTATATAGTCCCACCTCGGAACCAGGACGACAAATCTATCATCTTCGACAAAGTCCAGCGTCACCAAGACCTTCCACCGACGGAGACAGAACCCGACGCCGACAGAATACAAATTTACCGGTACAATAATCGAGCCAAGTATCTCATCCAAAAGATGGACTATAACCTAAAAAGCGGCCAGAGTCTAAACTATGGCAAGGGCCGAGGTCTTCCCTTACGACTCCTTATTCCGAAAGGGAATCCACAAGACCATTATCACCGTAATCGACGGGGTGTAGGCTACATTACGCCTCTAACAACTCCAGAAAGTTCAGAAGCAGAAGACATCGCACACTCTCACTCGTCTGAGGCTTCAACATGGGACTCCGATACCAGCGTCACCCCAATCTTCAGGAAGGTGCCGTCAGCCAACATGACATCTACATATCCTTCAAAAGATGAATACGACAATCAAACAATAGAGTTCTTCGAAGAAGAACCCAGGCTCAATGCCTAGGCGTATAATAGGAATCTCGCTTTGAATTACGAGAATGCCCTAACGAAGACAAAGTCGAGCAGATCGACCTCGGGGTTGGATCATCATCAAAACCTATTTTCATCAACAAGAGCTTAGCGGGAAAGGGCCGAGAATCTTTGGTCCAAACAGGTCAAAGAATACATCGACGTCTTCGCCTAGAGTTATGAAGACATGCCGGGACTCGACCCATAAGTCGTAATGCACAAGCTTAATATCTTACCTGATGCTAAGCCTGTTAAGTAGCAACAATGACGCTTCCATCCCAATATTATGGACGCTATTGACAAAGAAGGAGATAAACTCCTGGACAGCGGGTTTATTCACGAAGAGCAAGATCCGGAGTGGGTAGCCAATGTCGTTCCTGTCACCAAGAAGAACAGAAAGATTTTGGTCTACATTGCCTTCCAGGACCTCAACTCGGCTTTCCCGAAGGACGAGTTTCCATTCCCGATCACCGACGTAATGATCGATAATACATGTGGCTTCGAGCGCATGTCCTTCATGGACGGGTACTCGGGCTACAACCAAATTAAGATGTTCCCAGACGATGAGAAGCACACATCGTTCAGGACTCCCAAGGGAGTTTACTGCTACAAAGTAATGCCCTTTGGCCTGAAGAATGCAGGTGCCACATACCAAAGAGCTATGAGCACCACTTTTTGCCAGCACCTTTCGCAAAACAGTCAAATACTATGTTGATGATATCCCCGTCAAGAGCCATCTTCGAGGCGATCAACTACTATGTTGATGATATCCCCATCAAGAGCCATCTTCGAGGCGATCAACTACAAGATCTGAAGACAGTCGTTGATCTCATGGGGGCACATCAGCTATAGATGAACCCCGCCAAATCCTTTCTTGTGGTTTCCAGTAGAAAGTTTTTGGGCCTCATTATCACTGCAAAAGACATCCATGTCAACCCTAAGAAGACTAAAGCCATCCTTGACATGGACCCTCTGAAGAACCTTAGAGAACTTCGAGGCCTGCAGGGACGTCTCACATACATCCGAAGGTTTATCACGAACCATTCCGGGAAATGCCAACCCTTCACAAGCTCATGAAGAAAGGAGGCTCCTATGTCTGGACGGAAGAATGTCAGAAAGCTTTCGACAACATCAAAGCTTATCTGACGAGCCCCCCAAGTCTTGGTGGCACCCATCGCAGGCAAACCATTTCTACTCTATGTCCGCACAATAGACCATTCCCTTGGCGCTTTGTTAGCCCAGAACAATGATGCGGGCCACGCGCAAGCCATCTACTACCTCAGCAGGACAATGGTCGGGGCCGAACACCGGTACAACCCCATCGAAAAAGAATGTCTAGCTCTGGTATTCGCCATCCAGAAGACTCGCCATTATGTCTCGGGACAGACAATTCATGTCATCTCCTGAGTCAATCCACTCAGAGTTCTCATGACAAATCCGGGAGCGCTATATTCCCGATTAGCTACTTGGGCGATACTATTGACACCATATGGCATGGTATTCATCCCATAAAAGGCTGTCAAGGGCCAAGCACTGGCTGACTTCCTAGTCGCGCATCCAATTCCAGAATCGTCTAGACCCTATAAAGATATTCTAGATGAAGTACGAGAATCAAATATTGCCGAAGAGAATATCGTTTGGCGGATGTTCTTCGACGGCGCTTCAAGAACAGGCCCCAAAGGACAGATCATCGCAAGAGTGGGGTTAGTCCTGATCTCTTCCGACAAGCTGGTCATCCAGCGTACCTATTCCTTATATCAGAGTCGTGCTCTAATAATGTTTTATAGTACAATGCCCTCATCATGGGACTCCAGTTAGCAAAATATCTAGGGATAGAATATGTAGATTCTTATGGCGACTCAAAGCTTATCGTCAATCAAGTTCGAAGACAGTACAAAGTCCGCCATAAAGACCTGATCTTTTATCACAAAGCAGCGTTGGACATCATCTCAACCTCCACTGATTCTTCATAGAACATGTGCCTCGGCTACAAAACTTACAAGCTGACGCTCTGGACGGACTCGCAGCCTCATTAGCAGCACCAGTCGGCACACAACACTTCATTATAGTGGTGGGCCGGGATATTGTATGCCCCAGAAACAGTCTGTGTATACAGACAACTTATGTCATGGATACAGATACCAGCATCAACGTCAGAGACTGGAGGTTCCCGTTTATCTACTTTGCCGTCTACAGAATCCTCCCGTAGGACCCATAAGAAGCAGTCTCAGTCAGAAGGCCCTCGCTCTGGTTCTATTAAGATACGACCACTAAAATGTCATACCAATGCTCCTACGATGGATTTCTCCATCGATGTCTATCAAATGAAAAAGCAGCCAAAGCTCTTCGAGAAGCTCATGACGCAACATGCGGAGCCCATCAACCAGGTCCTAAACTACAGGATCAACTTCGACGTATGGCCTATTATTGGCCCAGTATGATGGCCGACGCTGTTGAGTATACAAAGAAATATCGTGCTTACCAGCTACACGCCCACTTCATCCACAGACCTCAGAGCCTCTACATCCTGCGGTTGCCTCTTGGCTATTTGAAGCCTGGGGCATGGATATAGTGGGATCTATCACCCCTCCCTCATCTAGGGGACACTGCTATATCCTAGCAATCACCGACTACTTCTCTAAATGGGCAGAAGCAGTACCATTGATAGAGGTAAAAAGCTCAAAGGTGATCAGTTTCATCAAGCATCATGTCATCTACCGTTTTGGGGTACCCCGAAGGATCATCCACGACAACAGTCCATAATTCATTAGCCATGCGTTCAGTAGATTCTACGATAAGAATCGTATTCAGAATATAGAATCAACCGCCTACAATCCAGCACCAAACGGATTGGCTGAAGCTTTTAATAAAACCATCGTCAAGCTACTCAAAAAGGTCGTGTCATCCAACAAGCATGACTGGGACGAGAAGCTCGGTGAATGCCTTTGGGCCTATCGCACGACGGTATGAACCCCGACGGATAACATACCTTTCTCTTTGGTCTATGGAAGTGAAGCAGTACTACCTCTAGAGATACAGATACCCTCACTTCGAGTGGCGATCACGAACCAGCTGACGGAAGAATACAATCAATGTCCCGTCTGCAAGAGTTGGAAGCGTTGGATAAAAAATGCCTCTTGGCTCAACGGCGCATCGAACTTTATCAAGCCCGTATTTCACATGCTTTCAACTGAAGAGTCAAACAAAGGACTTTCCAAGAAGGCGACCTGGTTCTGGCAGTCAGGAGACCGATGGTGATGTCTCACAAGACACCGGGAAAGTTTGAACCCAAATGGGAAGGACCCTTCATCGTAGAGACGGTATACTCAAACGATGCTTACCGTCTTGCTCAACCTAATGGAGACTTATCCATGATGCCCATCAACGGCAAGTTCCTAAAGAAGTACTATTTTTGACATCCTTCAACATGTACTTCCTTTTCTCCAACAAGAGAATTTGTGAACTTGATAAACCGAGTTCGTCCCATTCTTTAATAATCCTATGCTTCTGGAGCCCAGTTGTTCCATTACATCTTTTCTCCAGTAGAAGAACAACCATGTTCATATCACCTCTGAGTTTCTTCTCTACACCCCATAAAGAAGAATTTATATTACGTAAGATCACGCTAGTTACCATGTTTACCATGTCCGTGTTACCTCTGAGTAAACATCTCGTGCAACAACTCCCGCGTTGTTGCACATCAATCATAGAACATCCACGTCCATATCACCTCTGAGTTGTTCTATATGTCCCTACCGAGTTCACTCCTACCACATCCATATCGCCTCTGAGTAGGAAAGCTCTATGATTAACCCATATTTACCACGTCTATATCACCTCTGAGTAAATATGACGGTTTTCTCATTTCGTACTTATTATCTGTACCTAAAAAACAAGGTACGCCAAGGATGATAAGTCCACATAAAATCTCCAGTAGAAGTATCCAAATCTGTCATGTCCATACTACCTCTGATAGGATAGTCGCACCTAAACAGCTCTATTGTCCATGCTTCTTGTTCAAGGTATTTCAAAACTTGTCCAAAAGTTTTAAAAACTTTGAAGGGGGTCTTATACAAGCATGAAAAAAGAATATTACTTTTAATCATACATTGTAAAGGAGAAGAGGAGAAGTCTCATTCCACTAAATATAAAGAGCCCCTTTGCCTCCGTTGAAAGGGGGCACCAAAAAAAAGGCAGCCCGTTTCCAAGGAGCCCGTTCGAGCCACAAAAAGTTGCAACATTGCCTCTTCTTCTTCTGGATCGGCTTCAAGTTCTTCATTTGCCATCTTGGCAAGAAAAAGTTGGGGTACTACGAAGAAATCCAAGACGGCACGGGCCATGCGCCCTTAATGTGCTATGCCAGCAACCAGCCAGAAATGTGTGCTGAAAAACACGCGCACGACTAATAACAGGATGTACAGAAGTTGACTCAGGTACTTTCGTACCCGGAATGGGTCAATACTTAAAGTCCTCCTAACACTTGGGTGCATTTCATGCGCTTGAACCAAGTCAGGGAAAAATCTTGTGGTGTCAAACACATGCACCTACGTGGGCTATGCGCATAAAGTGGGTTCCACTCTCAATACGTGTTGCTCTCCTAGAAATGATCTGGGTGCATTTTATGCACTAAAACTGGATCAGGGGGAGCATCACTCATACACTCACCCAGACGCTTGGCTTTGCCATGAGCCTAAAGAGGGTGCAAGTGTGAACTTCTCCTCACACGATTTACGTAATATGATCGCTCATAGACGTAGATCGGGGGAGACGACCACCATTCACAACTCGTCCCTCGCGAGGCAAACTTGTGCTACGGTCTCCATCAACTGCTGCTGCCACAAAATAGTGGCTCCACCACCAAGGCAGTCTGTGTTCCAACGACTTCTGTCATGACCCACACCCAGTGTAGGGGCACAAAAAGTGGGTATGTCCAGCCTACACCGCAAGGTCGACGGTAGAACATTATCCTAGGTCACATACATCTAACACAGTATAAATGTACCTGTACAAGATATACTCTCCAATCGGAGGACAATACAAAAGGTACAACTCAATCATAATTCTAAGGTAGAAATAACATGATGTGATGGATATGAAATCTTAAAAGAGAACATACAAATAGAAGAAAATAAGTCTAAGTGTCTAAATGACACAACATCTCAACATTCAAAAATAAATACAACTTAGATGTCAAATACAAATAGCATAATGAAATAAGATAAAGCATAGCTATCTAGTCTAGACTATAGGGAAGATCTCTTTAACTAGAGCTGGATCCTCAAGTGGGTCCGGCTCACAGGTGTCATCTAGGCCTGCTCCAAAATAAGTAGGGCAAAACTTCTCGGTGTTATTTGTAATATTTTCAACAGGTCCAGTCAGGATAGGAACGAGCTCGTAACTCTCACCCAGTTCATATCATGACAGGAAATGTAAAACAAACAATAGAATAATATACATAAAGTGTTGTAAGAAATGTACGTAAAAGATAAGAGAGAGATTTATAAATTGAAGATATCTATATGGTAAGTAAGAACTGTAAGTGACTAAGTGATTTAGAGCACAAGATGGTTATGTAGTCGGCTTGGGTTGCACATGCCCAAGTTAACTGAGTTGTATATGTATAAGTAACATGATTGCACATGATGGGAAAAGATCATATAACCATTTATAATCATCCATACCCCAAATGAATACACAAGGATCCAGTCAAGTTACGTTACGTACATGAGTTTTTGGTTATATACGAGGCACATGTGAGAACCTGACGTACATTAGAGCACATGAATGTACATGATTGCACATGAGAGTACATGAATAACAAGAATGCATAGAGCACAGGATGTACATGAAACACATGACATGAAGTACCCGAGGCACCCGTTAAGGGGGATAACATCTCAAAAAAAGATCCATATAGTACCAATCCATGATAACAATGTGTCAGCATCAAGTAATGTAGAGCAGCAGTATACATCCTAGCAAGTATGAAACGATCAAAAAATATACTCGCTTGAGATCCTGAATGACTTAAGAGAATAGATGTCCATACATGAGTAACTTAGTCCTATTTAGAACAACACAGGTCACAATTTATCCAAGATGATAATAATGAAGTTTAAAATGCATTCTATATGATTCTAGGTCATTCTAGGCTAAAGTCAACTCTTGGTCAACTCTGGTTAACAAGTTCAATTGGGCTATTTGGTCAATTCTAGGTCATTCTATAGGTAACACAATGTATAGGCTAAGAAATACTAAAAACAAAAAATAAAAAATAAAATATTACATATATATATATATACATCTATATATCACAACTGTTGCTTCAACCAATATAGTCTCACACATACATATATATCCCTCAACCTATAACCTATACTGAATCATATAACAGACAACTGAATAACCTATCTTCATGTATACAAACATATGCAAACCTACACATCCCATAAATCCTCATAGAAACTCATGCCTCAAACTCACATATAGATATGTACATCTCATCTATATGCCTAAGGACTAACACAGTGTACCCTCTCATATATATCTCTGTAACCTAACTCAATATCCTACACTCTTATATATATAACCACAACTAAATATATAACCCAATCCCATACATATCTGATAACTGAGTTCTCAACTCAGAGCTCCAGTAGCTAATAACTCAAACTCCCCAACAACAAACTGAACCAAACCTAGAATCTATATATATTAATACATATATAAACCATATATTACCAAATCAGTAAACTGTAAACCCAAATTCTATATATCTACAACATAACCCCAGGTAAGTAAACCCAATAGCATACATAAAACCCACTGCAAACAGCAAGGGGGTGAGTGTTCTCAGGAAAAGGGAAAGGGCTATAGGTCAGTGTCACATAGGGTGTGAAGTGCTCAGTGTATCTGGAAATTGTGAATGATTGTGCTCGAGTGTCTAGTGTGCAAGCAAGGTGTCGTATGTCACATGTTAGGGTGTGTGTGTGTTATGTGTGTGTGACAAGAGTGTGTGAGTGTACAGAGGGCCTGTGTGTGTGCAGGTGTGTGAGTGTACATCAGTATTCAGTGAGTGAGTGTCAATACATAGTGTCACATAGTATTAAGTGTCAATATGAGGTGTGTCTAACATGTGTCTAACCAAGTGGAAGTGAGGGTGTCTCATTGGTGTCCATGAAGTGTCCAAACAAGTGTGAAAATAATGTATAATGCATGGTATCAGAAACTGCAGTGAGAAGAGGGCTCGTACGGCCATGTCGAGGGGTCTAAGACAAGACACGCGACACGAGGAGCCTCATGCTCGTGCATATAGCAAGGTGGGTTCTAGGTCTAGGTGTCCAACACCCTGATACATGTCCACGTCATGTCTACGTGTCACACGAACTGCATATCAGTGGGTGTCTATGCGTGTGTACAGTGCAGGCTCGAACCCGTGCGGGCTCGATTGTGTGTCCGACACGACAGCAATGTCACGACCTGCACCCGAATAATCGAACACAAGTCGGACACGCCCAGCCTACGTTGGAAGACTCAATGTAGTAAGATGTATTAAGCTAGGGAAACTAACAAGTTAATATGAGTAAGTACAAATCACAGCATCTATAAACGATCCCAGAAAGATCACCATAATTTACAAGTCCATAAAACATAAAGGTACCAGAGTCAACATGAATAAATACGCTATGAACTCAAAAAAACAACATCTAGGAGTAAAGCTAAACAGTCTAAACGTAAAGCCTCTAGCTAAGTCATGTCTCTATCCTGCTCAGCTAAGATCCTGGGCTCTGGCCCATAAGGTAGAATAATATCCTGCAAGTACACCTGCAATATATCCAGTCAAGAACGGAGCAAAGTAAAATTCTAGGTAATGAACAAGTACAACATGAGATGGAAATGAGCACAGGGTACATAAAATTTAGAGTACAGGAAATAAGAACATGAATGCTGAAAAGTAAATACAGGGAACATAAAATGAAGCCTGAACATGAAACGTACAAGGAACCTGACATGTGTAATATATCAAAATACCTCCAGAATGTTTGACCGACTTGGGTAGCACAGGGTACAGGGCACATGAATAATGGTACGGCTTAGGTCCCACATACATAGTGCGAGGACTAAGCTATTAACATGAATTTATTTGGGTTTAGTCACACATCTGTAGTATTTTTCCTCCCCAGACACAAGTAAAGTACATGGAACATGAAAGTACAAGAGTACATGATATCGTGTCATGACGTGTCACAAGAAAAGTACAGGACATGAATGTAAATGAATATAAACCATAGAATGTACTTACCTTGCTCGGGGTGATCGGAAATATGAAGTAAAGCGGGATGTCCTCCTGATAATAGGTATATGTTGGTTAAGTTCTAATTAACTATACTAGCTATTTTATGATTAACTAAAGTAATCTAGTAAATTTTCAAGTAATCTCTTACTAATAAAACTAATCTTTAGGATATAATAGTTCTTTAACAATAATAACCAATAGATGTCTCTTAATAAAATAACTCTTATGCCTATTACTAGCCTTGACAAAAATTGATGTCAAGAAATTAGCATTCATAATGGTATACCCTTAATAATACTAATTGATAACAACATTTTAAAGGAAGGTACTGCGATTAGTTGGAAAATAAAACCAATCCTAACTCACTTCCCTGCAATGGACCACAATATTCAACCCATGCCAGATTTAATAAACTATGCCAACACAAGAGTCAATGATCAGCTAATTTGAGTATCACATACACTCTTGAATCTTGCTGCTACTTCATAATTTCTTCCAATCCTTGCTAAACTGACAGCCCAATATTTAATGCAAATCCAACAGAGCAGGTACATATTCAAATGGAATACAACTAGAGCTGACAACACCTATATATATGTGTATAACATTAGCATAATAGAAATTAACTGTAAACAATAGCATATACTCTATTAACCAAAACTTAAACAAAACTTTAGATATAAAGAACCCAACACCATTCAAAACTAGTCCAGCACAACTGTGTGCTCAAACCCAATACCACACAAGTCAGTCTATAACCCATCCGAGCATTTAACCGAGCATTTCGTTCAAACAATCAATTGTAGTTTAACTCATCAATTGATTACAGCAAAATAACTACAATGATTCCTTCCTGTGCAACCCACACCCAGATATTGAAATTCCTCCGACACGATGATGGACATGAACACTCTAAGACACGAACAATTCCTAGAGAACAGCTGCAATTGACAATTCTCTTTAAAATCAAACAGAATCCATTCCCGCGCCAACACACATAGCTAAGTTTGCTTTACTTAGCAAACCATATACAACCCCGACCCTACAATTCAATCTCAGTAAAATAATACAAGCCAAACTGGATCATAAATTTGAATAGGAAAAATATACAATGAACTGAAACTAAAATCAAATAGGAACACTGCCCCTGACTAATTCCTATTCCTGCCGATCCCTTTAGCACGGCCCCATTGTCGAGCATGACAAGCTAGACACATCCAACACCCGGACACGTGCACACGACACCACCTTGGACATGTACACACAAACACAGCTACGCAACTACTAACCTGTTCAATATTACATCCATTCCAAACTTAAGACAATAAACGCTAAACATAACAAAATTGAGACAATACCAGAGGGAAAGATTTGCAAACACAATCAAATCATTGGATACTTCTTTTTTTGTTCGTCTGCTAACTCGAGTTCTTCTCATCACCTCATCAAAAAGACCAGAACGGAAACAAAGAAGAAATCTCAGAACAATCATAGTAGATTCTACTGAATTTAATGAACTGTCGATCATCAAGTAGATCGATCGATCCGAAGGCTGATAATTAATAAAACATGCCAAACTCCCTTGACTTGACCAACTAACCCTCTGATCCGATCGATCGGCTCAAAAGAGAATTTAGGAAGGAGACACTCACCACTGTTGTCGACCGCCGGGAGAATGGAGAAGTGCCACCACTCGAAGAAGATCCAATCATCGAGAATAGCAGATCGGTCGTCGTCGCTTTGGAAGTCATCACTGGATGAAGGGATCTGAACACAGGCGTCGAAGGAACGCTTGGTCGTCTCTGCTGTGGGGATGAGTCTTACGCCGTCGAAGAAGTTCGCGTCGCTGAGACCAACGTCTGGCCGCTTGGCTCTCCTCATCGTCGCCGTCGGACATGCGCAATCGAGCGCCACCGGGGATGTCTAGCTGCCGCTAACCAACCGAGATGCTCCCGCCTTGGCCTCAAAATCTAGGGTTAGGGTTACTCGATTTGAGGAGAAAAGTAAATTAAGGGTTTGAGTCGAGGAAAAATTTAGAGAAAGGAAAAATCGGGGAAGAGCTTGATTTCTTCTCCACAGGAGAACTGAGAATGGTTTCACATTCTCTCTCCTCTCAACAGTATATAATAAAAGGAGGAAACTTATACTTAACCCCCTGAAAAATTGATTAATACAATTTGTTATTAAATTAGTTAGGAAATGGTTATGGTTAGTTAGGAAATTGTTAGAATTCTTGGAAAACACTCCACTAGTGTTGCTAGAGACTCAAACAAAGATACTTTCATGGAACATAGTGATAAAACTATTAAGGAAGGTAGTACTAAACAATATTAAAGTAATTATTTTCCAAATTTTCAAAAGTACTAGGAAAATACCAAAATTCAATAAATCAGGGAAAGCGGGGATACAAATCTACCCCTTGGAAAAATTGTCCTCGAAATTCAAGGAGTACGGCACGATACGGAAATGATACGTAGTTAAAAATTGGTTAGGCACGAGTGTGAATACACTCGATGACCAAGTACGTAAATCGTAACGATTTGAAATAACTTAGCATGACAAAATAAATGGGTGAAATGGCATGATTAACGATGATAAAAATTAGTCAAGCACAGAGTGAAACAAACTTTAGTTAAGGCCAAGTACGATAATTACGTACAAATAGTTGAAATAACATGATTTAATAACGATCGAGATTTGATTAGGCACGAAGTGAATGAATTTTAATTAGGACTCAGAAAGGTAAAATCATTATGGCACGAACTTGAAAGCATGATCAAATAAATTTTTTAGCATGATTAAAATAAAAAAATAAGAAAACCACGGTTAGATTGGCATGATCAGAACAAAAACACGATCAAAATATATGTACGATTTTAAAAATCTAGTGAAACAGAATCAAAATTTGGAAATGTGTATTTATTGAGAAAATCAAATGATCCAAAAATAAAATGCAAGAGTTGATTGTGAAAATGTATGGAAACTACCTAGGAGGTATTAGTATCAAATCAAGAAAAATGTGCAAGGATTTATGATTCTCGAAAAACCAATAATTATATGAAAAGAGAATATAGTCTCCAAGGTATTCGAGAACATATAGATATTTGAAGTCACTTTACTTAGAATCCCTGTCCCGCCAGTGTATATCTGGCTGCAGTTAACTTTCAGCTCCGTGACTTGAATAACGATATGTTACCAAATATTCTATCAACTTTATCCATTTTAAACAAATATTATCGAAGCAACTCAAGAGATCAAAATATGAAGAATTTAGGACAAAGTCTCAATAATACCCGAAAACCTATGAATACCTGAAATCACTTCAACTTAGAGTCCTGCCTCGCCAGTGCGCAGCTAGGTGCAGTGAACCCGCAGTCTCCATAACCCAAATAAATGGCCTCAGTGCGTACTGCCCCACCATAGTAGGTCATCGAATAGTCTCTCCACCTTATCCATAGGACTTACAAAAGAGTTTCAGAGAACTCCAAAGGAGTTCCAATAATCCAAATTATGATAGAAGGTGATGTTATTGATCATTTAGAAAATGAACGATTTTATTGGGTACTAAGAAACAAAAAGGTGATTTTTTTAGAAAATAAATCTCGAACACGAAATGAAGTTTCGAATAGTAATCGGGATCTCAAAGGTAAAATCTCAAATGGCAACCAAATTTCGTATAGGGAACATAATTTCGAATATGTAACAAAGTCTCAAAGGTTGAATAGAGGCAAGGTATTGAGTAGGGAACAAAGACTCAAAATAAGAAAAAATCTTGTACAGGAAACAAAATCAAATAAAATCTCGAATAATAACCAAAATCTCGAACAAACTCTCGAATGGGATTGAAATAGGAAACAAAGTCTCAATTAGAAAGTCAAATATCAACAAAGTCACGAATAGGAAACAAAAGCTCGAATATGAGACAAGGTTACTTATAGAAAACATAGTATCATTTTGCGAATACGAGATAAGTAACGAATCATGAATATGAAACAAAGCAAAATCTCAATTAGTAAACAAGGTCTAAGCAAAGTTGCGAATAGAGAACAATTCTCAAATAGAAACAAAATCATGAATAGAAAGCAAAATCTCATATAAAGAACGAGTCAAAATCTCAAATAGGAAACAAAATTTTCAAACAAAATCTCGAATAGGGACTAAATCTCAAACAAGTCTCGAATAGAAGGGAAAGTTCAAACAAGGTTTTGAATGGAAGCAAGTTTCGAATAGGAATGAAATCTTGAATAGAACAAAATCTTGAAGCGCAACAAATTTAAATAGTACAAAATCTTGAAATAGGAAATGAGTCACGAATAATGAGTAGAAAACAGAGTAGCAAATAGTGAATATGAAACAAAATATCGAACAGTGGATGTGAAACAAGTCTCGAATAGAAAACAAAATCTTGAATAAAGAACAGAGTTTAGAATATGAACAAGATCTAGGATAGGAAACAATATCTCGAAATAAATCTTGAACATAAACATACTTTATGATAGAGAACAAGTCTAACAATTCTTGAATATGAAACAGGGAAGTTTAGGTGCTAAGAGAAAATCTAAAGGGGATTGGAATCTGAATTACGATCCATGGTCTCCTCCAACCTTGCAAGAAAAACCTTCTGTCTTCAGTTCGTCTTCAGCATTCCTCCGGGACTGGAATCGTTTCAATTTCTTCAGCAGTCCTAACGTAGGCTGGTCCTTCCGACAGATCTCCATGCAACTGCTGAGTCTGGAGAGGTGAATCCTTCTACTGTAGTAATTGTGCTCCTCGTCCTCATCCTTGGCAGTACGATCAGTGGTCTCCGGGTAATCTTTAATCTGTTGGGCGAGCGATCTGCAGAATAAGCATAGCTTCAATCTCTTGCTGCACTCATCGTAGTGATGTCCTGGGCGGCGATAATAAGCAAAAATATTCGTCGACTGAGTCTATCTCTGATGATGCAGCTGATGATGCGACTGAAGAGACGATGTCTGAAAGTTGTGACGCTTTGCTGCTCCAAAATAGTTGCTACTTCCATCATAAGTCATTATGTCTCCCTTGGGCTTCAACTTCCCGTCTCGTTCTATTGTTCGTGCTACGTTCAGAATCTTCTTGCTGGTGACTTCAATCAGAGGAGTCGGATCCTCAGAGACTTGGGCGATTTCCAGAAATGGCGGCTCCAGGTTCTCGTTCTGCTCCTCGGTGCAAGGAATGCGCACGGTGTCGAAAAAGTCCACGGATCTGAGAGTCTAGAAGTCAGAGGTCCTCCCTAGCTCAGAGAGCGCATCTACAAGTATAGCTTGAAAAAGAATGGCTTGCTCCCTTTGGCATCGAAGAACTCCTAAAACATCTCCATCAACAGGGTGCTATCAATGGTGATAGTAGAGGCGACAGGGGGTGGTGGAAGCTCAGAAGCGTCAAGTGCAGGTGAATCGATTGTTACTATGTTGTGTGTCTTATCCATTTAAAAAATAGAAAAATGTTAAAACGGCCTAACTATTAATAAGTTAACCTAGTACATAATATGTATAACCAGACTTAGTAATAACCATAATCATTCCCACGATCCTATGCTGTGATGAGTTTTCCCTAGATTAACAAGTCCTCTAATAGTACTCTATAGCCTAAGTGATACTAGGACAGACCAGCATGGCCACCACTAAAAAACATGTCACGATCCGCTTCCGAATAATCGGACACGAGTCGGATACGCCCAACCTACGTTGGAAGACTCAACGTAGTAAGCTGTACTACGTTGGAAACTAACAAGTCAATTTGAGTAAGTACAAATCACAGCATCTATAAACGATCCCAAAAGATCATCATAATCCACAAGTCCATATAACGTAAAGGTACCAGAGTCAACAAGAATAAAATACGCTATGAACTCTAAAAAATATTATCTAGGGGTAAAGCTAAACAGTCTAAACCTGAAACCTCTAGCTAAGTCATGTCTCCATCCTGCTCAGCTAAGATCCCAGGCTCTGGCCCGTATGGTAGAACAATATCCTATAAATATACCTGCAACATATTCAGTCAGGAGCGGAGCAAAGTACAATTCTAGGTAATGAACAAGTATAACATGAGATAGAAATGAGCACAGAATACATGAAATGTAAAGTACAGGAAATAAGAACATGAATGCTGAAAAGTAAATACAGAAATAACATGGAACATGAAATAAAGCCTGAACATGAAAAGTACAAGGAACATGACATGTGCAATATATCGAAATACATCCAGAATATGTGACCGGCTTGGGTAGCACAGGGTACAGGGCACATGAATAATGGTTTGACTTAGGTCCCGCGTACACAGTACGAGGATTAAGCTATTACCATAAATTTATTTGGGTTTGGTCACGTATCTGTATTATTTTCCCTCCCCAAACACAAGTAAAGTACATAGAACATAAAAGTACAAGAGTACATGATATCGTGTCATGACGTGTCACAAGAAAAACACAGGATATGAATATAAATGAACATTAACCATAGAATGTACTTGCCCTGCTTGGGATGATCGAAAATATAAAGTAAAACGGAATGTCCTCCTGATAATCGGTACAAGTTGGTTAAGTTCTAATTAACTATACTAGCTATTTTATGATTAACTAAAGTAATCTAGTAAATTTTCAAGTAATATCTTACTAATAAAACTAATCTTTAGGATATAATAGTTCTTTAACAATAATAACCAATAGATGTCTCTTAATAAAATAACTCTTATGCCTATTACTAGCCATGACAAAACCTGATGTCAAGAAATTAGCATTCATAATAGGATACCGTTAATAATACTAATTGATAACAACATTTTACGGGAAGGTACTGCAATTAGTTTGAAAACAAAACCAATCCTAACTCAATTCCCAGTTATGGACCATAATATTCAACCCATGCCAGATTTAATAAATTATGCCAATACAAGAGTCAATGATCAGCTAATTTGAGTATCATATACACTCTTGAATCTTGCTGCCACTTCATAATTTCTTCCAATCCTTGCTAAACTGACAGCCTAATATTTCAAGAAAATCCAACAGAGCAGGTACATACTCAAATGGAATAGAACTAGAGTTGACAACACCTATATATATGTGTATAACATTAGCATAATAGAAATCAACTGTAAACAACAGCATATATTCTATTAACCAAAACTTAAACAAAAGTTTAGCTATAAAGAACCCAACACCATCCGAACCTAGTCCAGCACAATTGTGTGCTCAAACCCAATACCACACAAGTCAGTCTACAACCCATCCGAGCATTTAACCGAGCATTTCGCTCAAACAATCAATTGTAGTTTAACCCATTAATTGATTACAGCAAAACAACTACATTGATTCCTTCCTGTGCAACCCACACCCAGATATTAAAATTCTTCGGACATGGTGCTGGACATGAACACTCCCAGACACAAACAATCCCTAGAGAACATCTGCAATTGACAATTCTCTTTAAAATCATACAGAATCCATTCCCGCATCAACACACAGAGCTAGGATTGCTTTACTCAGCAAACCATACAACCCCGACCCTACAATTCAATCTCAGTAAAATAATAGAAGCCAAACTGGATCATAAATTTGAATAGAAAAAATATACAATGAACTGATACTAAAATCAAATAGGACATTGCCCCTGACTAATTCCTATTCCTGTCGATCCTTTTAGCACGACCCTATTGTCGAGCATCACAAGCTGGACACAACCAACACCCGGACACGCGCACACGATACCACCTTGGACACGTACACACGAACACAGCTATGCAACAACTAACTTTTTCAATATTACATCCATTCCAAACTTAAGACAACAAACGCTAAATATAACAAAATTGAGACAATACCTGAGGGAAAGATTTGCAGACACAATCAAATGATTAGACACGTCTCTTTGTGTCCGTTTGCTAACTCGAGTTATTCTCATCACCTAGTCGAACAAACCAGAATAAAAACAAAGAAGAAATCTCAGAACAATCATTGTAGATTCTACTGAATTTAAAGAACTGTCGATCATCAAGTAGATCGATCAATCCGAAGGCTGATGATCAATAAAAATTGCCAAACTTCCTTGACTCGATCAACTAACCCTCTGATCCGATCGATCGGCTCAAAAGAGAATTTAGGAATGAGACACTCACCACTGTCGTCGATCATCGGGATAACGGAGAAATGTCGTAGACGATCCAATCATCGGGAACAGCAGATCGGACGTCGTCGCTTTGGAAGTCATCACTGGAAGAAAGGATCTAAACACAGGCGTCGAAGGAATGCCTGGCCGTCTCTGCTATAGGGATGAACCGTACGCCGCCGGAGAAGTTTTCGTCGCTAAGACCAACGTTTGGCCACTTGGCTCTGCTCATCGTCGCCGTCGGACATGCGCAATCAAGCACCGCCGGGGATGTCTAGCTGTCGCTCATTAATCGAGATGCTTCTACCTTGGCCTAAAAATCTAGGGTTAGGGTTACTCGATTTGAGGAGAAAAGAAAATTAAGGGTTTGAGTCGAGGAAAAATAGGAAAAATTGGGGAAGAGCTTGATTTCTTCTCCACAGGAGAAGTGGGAATGGTTTCACATTCTCTCTCCTCTCAGTAGTATATTATAAAAGGAGGAAACTTACACTTAATCCCCTCAAGAATTGATTAATACAATTTGTTATTAAAGTTAGTTAGGACATGGTTATGGTTAGTTAAGAAATTGTTAGAATTCTTGGAAAACACTCCACTAGTGTTGCTAGAGACTCAAGCAAAGATTCTTTCATGGAACATAGTGATAAAACAATTAAGGAAGTTAGTAATCAAAAATATTAAGGTAATTATTTTCCAAAATTTCAAAAATACTGGGAAAATACCAAAATTTAATAAATCGGGGAAAGCAGGGTTGCAACCAATCTACCTCGAACTTGGAGGTAAGCCTGACAGTGATGGCCCCAACCTCCATGCCAAGTGGCACGTGTCCACATATTCAAAATAGAGAGAAAACAGTGTCGGGTAGCAGGGGACAGTGCAAGGGTCTCGTATTGAGTCCCGTATCCACTTTTGGACATAAAAATGACATGAATCTTAACTCAGAGTTCCAGAATATTAAATCAACATAAATGGCTACATGAATATGAAATTAGTTTTAAAAAACATTAACAAACAGTTCATTGGGGTATTTCATCAAACACCTTACACAATACTTCGATACGCTTCCGATACGCGTATCAAATGGACACAAAATCCTACCAAACTTGGTCTATAGGTCTATGGTGCCTAGATGCATGCATCTATGAAGAGAAAACATAAAAATAAATAAGTTTAGGGCTATTACTTATTGAGAGTTAGATCTCAATGCAAATACCTAGAAATGAGGTCCTTCTTCAATTGTTATGGTCCAATTAGCTCTCAATCCTTGTTAGCTAGCCTCTAATGATCTCTTCTACAGCAAGGGGGTGCAATGCAAAAGACTAGGCTCAATTTGGAGGTGATTTGGAGAAAAGGGGGTGATTTGGGAAGAACACAAATTAGGTTTAAAGGAGGCTATGAAAAAGAGGCAAGATGTAATAAATGTGAACCTTTATAGGGGGAGGCTTCTTGGCCGATCACTATAGCTAGGGTTAAGGTTTAGGTACAATTTTAGGTCATGGGCTCTCTAACAATGAAATTTCTAAGCCTCTAGCTAAAGGCCCAAGTAGATATTAGGTTGACCTAAAATATCTAACTAAGCTAAATATCTATATATTTCTAACTTAGCCATTCAGTTTGTAATCCTCTAACTTAGTCTCTAGGATCGTGACTAACATCTAGGTTAGGGCAAAACTAGGTCAAGGCTCAACACAAAGATTAACACAATATTAATTATCACAAATTCAAATTAATTCCAATAAATCACAAATGACTAAAATACCCTTAGGCTAAAAATGTGGTAGTGACAAGTCTACCCTCCTTAAAATAATTTTGTCCTCAAAATTAAAGGCAAAACTAAACTAATGAGAAGGATAGAAAATTATACCTCAAGGTCCAAAAAGATAAGGGTATCGCTCGCGCATCTCATCATCCCTCTCCCAGGTAGACTCTCCTGGAGAATGATGCCTCCATGCGACGCGAACCAAAGGTATAGTCTGGTTCCTCAATACCTTCTCTCGTTGATCCAGAATCTCCACAAGCTGTTCTGGATAGCTAAGAGTAGATCCCACCTCGATCTCCGAATGATCGAGTACATGGCTAGGGTCTGCCACATACCATCTCAACTGTGACACGTGAAATACGTTATAGACTCCCTCCAATACTGGTGGCAAGCCTAGCCTGTATGACATGTCACCGATTCTTCCACTGATAACGAAAGGTCCGATGAAGCCCGGGCTAAGCTTCATACCTCCATTAAAGCGTATAGTACCACGTGTCGGAGATATCCTCAAGAATAGCAGACCTCCAACCTATAACAAACAAGGTCTCAAATTAACTATAATAATCAAACATGATCAAACAAAATCATAAAATCAAACCAAACCTAATTCTAATCCTATCTTTAAGCTGTACCTCAAACTCCAAAGATCTGCGGTGGCTATCGACTCAATGTCGATGTCTATCCTTTGCCATGCGAAGTCGATCCCTGATAAGCTTCACCTTTTCGGCTGCGTCCACAACTATCTCAGGTCCCAATAAATCTCGCTCTCCAACGTTATCCCAAGACAAGGGAGTACAACATCTGTGCCCGTATAACGCCTCAAACGGTGACATATGAATGCTGGGTTAGAAACTGTTGTTGTATGCAAACTCTACCAAGTACAAATGATCCTCCTAGGAACCTCCAAAGTTCATGACACAAGTTTACAGCATGTCCTCGAGTGTCTGGATAGTCCTCTCTGACATTCCGTCCGTTTGAGGGTGGTATGTAGTACTAAACTTGAGTTGAGTGCCCAAACTAATATACAGACTCTGCCATAAATAGAAAGTAAAGTGACTATCCCGATCCGAGATAATGCTCACCGAAACTCTATGAAGTCTGACAATCTGTCGCACGTACATCTCTGCTAGCTTCTCCGTAGACAAACCCTTTTGAATGACAAAAAGTAGGCTGATTTGGTCAACCTATCTATGATGACCTAAATCGCGTCTTTTCCTTCTAGTGTACACGACAATCCCGAAACAAAGTCCATCATAATATACTCCTACTTCCATTTTGGATTGGGCAATGGTTGTAACAGTCCTCCTGGCCTCTGCCTCTCTGCCTTTACCTGCTGGAATACCAAACATCTGGCTACGAAGTGTGCTACCTCCTGCTTCATCCCATACCACCAAACATGCTCCTTCAGATCTCTATATATCTTGTTAACACCTGCATGCATAGAGTACTGAGAACGGTGGGCCTCCTACATAACCTACTTCTGAAGGTCTCCACTGGGCACACACAGTATGGAACCGTGCCTAAATGTGCCATCCTCTGCAATGACAAACTCATCAACCAGTCCTGCTCGAACCTGCTCTCGGATATACCGCAGAGCAACATCATCGAACTGAGTCTACTTGATCCTCTCCATCAAGTCTGACTGAATCTGCCGACCCCACATCTGCATCTCAACTCCCGGCACTATCACCTCAATTTACAGGCTCTCCAGATCTGCTAACAAGTGACGATCTACCGTCAAATACATGGTTGTCGGATACCTACTTGAGGCATCGGTAACTATGTTGGCCTTTCCTGGATGATACTGTAATAAAATGTCGAAGTCCTTTATCAACTCCAACTATCTCTACTGTCTCATGTTGAGCTCTTTCTGTGCAAACACATATTTCAAGCTCTTGTGGTCTATGAAAATCTGCACTCCCTCTCTGTATAAATAGTGTTCTTATAACTTCAGGGCAAAGATAACTGCTACTAACTCCAGGTCGTGGGTAGTATAGTTCTTTTCATGCAGACGTAACTGCCTGGAAGCATAGACAATTACCTTCCCATGCTGCTGCAAGACACAACCCAAACCCTTTCCTGAGACGTTACTGTAGATAGTGAAGCCGCCTGATCATGATGGCAATGTCAGAATTGGAGCTATCGTCAACCACTTCTTCAATGCATCAAAAGCGACCTGACACTCCTCTGACCAGATAAACTCTGCGTCCTTCCAGGTCAGCCTAGTCAATGGCTTTACAACTCAAGAGAAATCCTGAACGAACCTCCTGTTGTATCTTTCTAATCCCAAGAAACTCCTGATCTCCGCAACTGAACTCGGTGCTGTCCACGCCTCAACTACCATGATCTTCCTCGGGTCAACTAAGATCCCATCCCCAGTCACCACATGACCCAGGAAATCAACCCGATCCAGGAAGAACTCATACTTTGAGAGCTTACCATAAAGTTCTTCCTTTCTGAGAGTCTCCAGGACCACTCTTAAGTGCTCCTCATGCTCCTCTACAGTCTTCGAGTACACCAAGATATCATCGATGAACACCACCACAAACTTATCCAAGTACTAGTGGAATACCTTGTTCACCAGGTTCATGAACTTCGTCGAGGCATTAGTCAACCCAAACGGCATCACCATAAACTCAAACTGGCTATACCGCGTCTTGAATGATATCTTCAGGATGTCCTCCCTCTTCACCTTCACCTGATGGTAGCCTGACCTTAGATCAATTTTAGAAAATACCCTCGCTCCACTCAACTGAATGAAGAGATCATCGATCCTCGGCAGCGGGTACTTGTTCTTGATTGTAAGGTTGTTGAGTGCCCTGTGGTCAATACACATCCATACCGACCCATCCTTCTCCGGCACAAAAAGTACCGGTGCACCCCATGGTGAAGAACTCGATCGGATGAAGCCCGTGTCTTGTAACTCATCCACCTGTTTTTTTAACTCCACCAACTCGTTGTTGTTCACCCTATAGACGTGCTGAGATATCGGCTCTGCGCCGGGTACTAAGTCTATAGAGAACTCCACATCTCAGTCCGGTGGTAGTCATGGCAATTTCTTCCGAAAGACATCCATTAACTCTTCTATCAATGGATGTGGCACCGTCTGCTCCTCCACTAAAACTCTGTAGAAGACTCTGCTGCTCTACTTCCGCCTCCCGTCTGGCAAACTCGAACTATGGCTCTCCTAGCACTCTGAAAAGAACTCTGCCTCCATGATAATCTATGCTGACATGATGTCTGCTCAACCAACCCATACCGAGTACAATATTGTAGTTCGGTAGTGGCATTACGAGCAAACTCACATCCAGCTCTCGACCTCCCAAAACAACTGTCACGACCCGCACCCGCTTTCAGACGCGAGAGTGTGAGCAAGCCAGCTACATATCGAAGAGGACTCCAGCCCGACTCGAATATGTAAACGCTGTCAAGGCTATGGTATACTGCCAAATCATGGCAAAGGTAAATCTATATCTCAATCCACAATAATGTACGAAACATGAATGAACAAGGATGGGTCGTGGTCTGCAACCTACTAGCATATATGTTCGATAATACTCTAAAGGAAATAACAAGAGTCTAAAACTGAATCAAGAAACAGGATATCTCATGATAAGGTATGAAAGCACGAGTGGACAATAAACACAATAACGATACCTGAATCCCGCAAGCGTATTATCACGTCTGTCATCCAGAACCACTAGCTAACTCCATGCAATCGCTAAACCTGAAGAGATCATCAGGTCCTTAGGGGACATAGCAAGATACATAATATACATGCCTATCTAGCAGTTTATCATGCAATAAAGAAAATACAGGAAATAAACAGAAAAAGACCAATCAGTACGAAAATACGACTATATACGACTGGAAGAACCACTACGCCTAAACGAACTGCTGGAGAAAAATAAGAGAACACGATATCACGATGTCAATGGATAACCAATCGAATACTCAAACCCTCGCCCCTAGTGTGGACTCGCAGGTTTGAACAACTACTAACCCTTGTCTCTAGTGTGGACTCGCAGGCTAGCATCACCCTCGTCCTTAGTGTGGACTCGCAGGTGTGAACCATATACTACTAACCCTCGTCCCTAGCGTGGACTCGCAGGCTAGCATCACCCTTGTCCCTAGTGTGGACTCGCAGGTGTGGACAGATAACTACTAACCCTCGACCCTAATGTGGACTCACAGGCTAGCCTAACTACTAGCCCTCACCCCTGATGTGGGCTCGCAAGTTAGCTTAACTACTAACCCTCGCCCCTGATGTGAACTCGCAGGTTAGCTTCAAGATTTCAAGACAGGGAGGTAAAGTACTTCCGTTATGACTTATTCATCCTATGACACGATACGACTCAGTCCATGTACAAGTGATGACACGACACGACCCAATCACGATACACGAGAAAACCAATCCAATATGAACTACAAAGCTAATTATAAACAAGGCTATATATACTAGCTGGCATGATATACAAATCATATATAAATAATCAACAAGTAAAACTGTATAATAACATAAATATGCATGTAAATAAGCTGTAGAGGGAGGCAAGGTATCTTGCCTGGAGGTTGCACGCAGATCCAATAACAATCTAGTCCACTACTAAGCCATAAAGTCCAAATCATCACAACTGTCTCCGAAAGCTGAAACAGACATTGCCAACGTTCTCAGAATAGTCAAATTAGCTAGGATTGTTTATCCTTAAGTCCAATTCTGGAAACAGGGGCAAAACGGTAATTTTGGGCCAAAATGGTGTCCACCGTTGGACCCGCTTTGCACTGAAAAGCGTGCCAGAGTCAATGGTCTCTAAAGTTGTCAAACTACATGTCTATGAATTCGTTTTGATGATACAAACCCAATGGTATGTCCAATTGTGGATTCCGGCGGACCGTGCACAAAATCACTCGTTGAGTCGGACCGTAGGGTACGCAAAACGGTGGTCCGATTCCACTATCTCAGAATTGGACCAAACTTGGCTTGCAGGCCCAGAAAAATGATACGGTCCTGTTGGCATAAGTTTTGTCTCAATCTGACGAGCGTGCAAAAACTAATTGGGAAACTTACACAGAGGCCGATACGGTGAATTTCGACGGATACGTATCAAATTTGTCGCGCACACGCGACCAATTTGAATTCCGTCAAAGCCCACACGACCACGAAGCCGTTACGCACCTTTCAATGTTTGCAGTTCATGACCACGTCGTCCGGATTGGCGGAACGCACGTCGTATCGAGGGAATTTCTAGTTTTCGAAACATGTTTTTCATGATTTTCAATCTGATTTCTACTACTGTCTAAACCACAATAAATAAAAGTATTAATGAGGTTTCCATGCCCTATATATTGTCTTCAAGTGTGTCTAATTAGATTTTTGAAAAGCTTAATAGGTAGTTCAAAAATAGGCTTCCAATATGGATGATTGGTCTGTTTTTCTGTTTCGAATCCGAACAGTTTTTCGAGATTTTCCAATCGATTTCCCGAGAAATCTAGTCCAGTATTTTAGAATCTAAAAGAAGGGACATGTAGATGGTCATATAGGCTACGTGCTGGGTTTTGTAGATCGTAAAACGATAAACTAGAAAGAGAGAAAAACAGAGAAGAACACGGTTACCTGTGCGGGTTGCTGCCGTTGCTATCCGCGTGCTCAGTCAGCCCGGCGGCGCTCCGGCCGGCCGGCAGCCCCCCATGGCGGCGTGGACAGGTATCCATGGTATGGGCGCGGGTATAGCTAGGGTTTCTCGATATTTTACTCGATCTCCCCCTCACAGTTCCGCTCGGGTTGCATATATATTGCGTGTATATACATGGCTCGATCGGGCTGTGGGGTTTCTCGGCCTGGGCTGAAGGCTGCTGGTGTGGGGACTTGGCTTCGGGCTTGGTAATCCCTTCACTGTTGGGCTGTGGAGGTTTCGGTATGGGGTTCTCTTTATTAGCATACATAAATATATATATCTACATATATACATGTACCCTTGTACATATATACATATATGTATATATAATATATTTATATATACATCTACATACACAAGTATACAATATATATTTATATATACATACTGACATATATAATATATATTTATATATACATATACATACACACGTATTCAATATATATTCCTATATACATACTCACATATATACGTATTATCCTCTATATATAGATATATACATATACGCATAAATTTACGCATATATATATATATATATATATATATATATATATATATATATATATATATATATATATATATATATATATATATATATATATATATATACTAACTATCGTATACATGCATTATATAAATAGGTCTATATTTTTTTTTTTTTTATATAAATAGGTCTATATATATATATATAAATATATATATATATATATATATATATATATATATATATATATATATATATATATATATATATATATATATATAATATAATGCATGTATACGATAGTTAGTATATATATATATATATAAAAATATATATATATATATATATATATATATATATATATATATATATATATATATATATATAATATATATATATATATATATATATATATATATATATATATTTATATATATATATATACTAACTATCGTATACATGCATTATATAAAAAAAATATATATATAAATATATATATATATATATATATATATATATATATATATATATATATATATATATATATATATAAATATAGACCTATTTATATAATGCATGTATACGATAGTTAGTATATAGATGTACATATTTAATACAACCTACAAAATATTCATGCATATAAAATAGTATACATTATAGTTTTTCAAGAGAAAATATAATTATCCTATACATATTTATGGAAAATATATAGTCTCAAACACATCCCAAATGCACATTTATATATTTATAATAATCTCCAAAAATCCAATTAAAACTCATGATTATCTATTCCTAGGATATGGCCCACTCCTAGGAGTATATATATATATATATATATATATATATATATATATATATATATATATATATATATATATATATATATATATATATATATATATATATATATGGGTAATTTTATTTAACCATGAAATAATAAAATATACAATAATAATAAATAACAATCCTAATAACAAATAAAATAGACTGGTGGTCATTATTGGTGGATATAGTCATGCACACTACTTATCTGGCTCCAGAAGATCATAGAAAAATTTGTAAAACATTATTTAATAATGATAATACCTATAATCTACCTACAACAAATATTCTTAGAAAATAATTGAAAATTCCTAAAAATATATTCAAAAATACTTGCACTTACCAAACATGTCTGCAAGGCCGTACTTGGTCCTACTACATGCCTACCTTGGCTTGGATTTGGTTCGGCCCAGTTCGGACTAACTTGGTTCAACCGGGTTCCTGCAAAGTCAATAAATCTAATAATAATTAATAAAACTGATTTATAATGGTCATGCTATAACTTGGCCTGGTTTTCCTAGTTATGATACTCCTATGGCTCGGCATTCCCCTACCATGGCTAAACGCTAGTCAAAGCATGCCACTGCACTATCCGTACCATGATTCCTAGTCGTCTGGTACTTCAAAACTCAACCATGGCTACAATCATCTACAGTAATAATTAAATAAATAATCATTTATAAATTCTAAAATCACTATTTAAATCAAATAAAAAAATATTTAAAAAATTCTCCGGAAAGGGAAGCTACAAATCTACCCACCTTAAAAATAATTTCGTCCTCGAAATTCTAATTCATAATTATTCCTTGAAAATCAAAGTCTACTATCACCTTAATCTCCTCAAATTTAATTTTTCTAAAAATATTTTATAACCTTCTTTAGCCGTTTTATAACTCCGAATAATTGAGGACTTCTACCCACCTTTGGTCACACTACTCCCCAAAATACGGTCACTAAAATATTATAATCTTCTAACTTGTTGCTAACAATTCTATCGGCAGATATCTAGGCATATGTCAACTATAGTCCTCATATCTATAAACAACCAATATTCAATAGTCAAGCAATATATACTATAATTTAAGGATTTCTAATGGATTCTAGACAGCACGATCATTCGTCACCCCAAAATAAAGAGGGACGAGAATCAATTGTACGGAAAGCAAGGAAGTATAATCGAGAGCAATTATAGAGTTTTCAAGGACGTAGAGAATTTCTAGGAGAATTTTCAAGACAGTGTGGATTGAGATTTTAAAGGTTTAGTCAAATGCGCAGGCTCGTACCAGTACAGTTGCGTAACCGGTACGATATGCTCTGACCTCCATGGGCCACCAAAAAAACTTGTCACGACCCGCACCCGTTTTCGGGCGCGGAGAGCGTGAGCAAGCCTGCTGCGTATCAAAGCGGACTCCAGCCCGACTCAAATACGAAAATGCTGTCAAGGCCTATGGTGTACTGCCAAATCACGGCAAAGGTAAATCTATGTCTCAATCCACAATAATGTACGAAACATGAATGAACAAGTATGGGTTGTGGTCTGCAGCCCACTAGCATATATATTCGATAAGACTCTAAAGGAAATAACAAGAGTCTAAAACTGAATCAAGAAACAGGATATCTCATGATAAGGTATGAAAGCACGAGTGGACAATAAATACAATAACGATACCTGAATCCCGCAAGCGTATCATCACGTCTGTCATCCAGAACCACTAGCTAACTCCATGCAATCGCTAAACCTGAAGAGATCATCAAGATACATAATATACATGCCTATTTAGCAGTTTATCATGCAATAAAGAAAATACAGGAAATAAACGGAAAAAGCCCAATCAGCATGAAAATACGACTATACACGACTGGAAGAACCACTACGCCTAAACGAACTGCTGGGGAAGAACAAGAGAACACGATATCACGATGTCAATGGATAACCAATCGAATACTCAAATCCTCGCCCCTAGTGTGGACTTGCAGGTTTGAACAACTACTAACCCTCGTCCCTAGTGTGGACTCGCAGTCTAGCATCACCCTCGTCCCTAGTATGGACTCGCAGGTATGAACCATATACTACTAACCCTCGTCCCTAGCGTGGACTCACAGGTTAGCATCAACCTCGTCCCTAGTGTGGACTCACAGGTGTGGACAAATAACTACTAACCCTCGCCCCTAATGTGGACTCGCAGGATAGCTTAACTACTAACCCTCGTCCTTGATGTGGGCTCGTAAGTTAGCTTAACTACTAACCCTCGCCCCTGATGTGGACTCACAGGTTAGCTTCAAGATTTCAAGACAAGGAGGTAAGTAGTTCCGTTATGACTTATTCATCCTATGACACGATGCGACTCAGTCCAAGTACAAGTGATGACACGACACGACCCAATCACGATACACGAGAAAACCAATCCAATATGAACTACAAAGCTAATTATAAACAAGGCTATATATATACTAGCAGGCATGATATACAAATCATATATAAATAATCAACTAGTAAAAATGTATATATATCAATATGCATGTAAATAAGCTGTAGAGGGAGGCAAGGTATCTTGCTTGGAGGTTGCACGCAGATCCAATAACAATCTAGTCCACTGCTAAGCCATAATGTCCAAATATCACAACAGTCTCCGAAAGCTGAAACAGATATTGCCAAATTCTCAGAATAGTCAAATTAGAGGATTGCTTGTCCTTAAGTCTAATTCTGGACATAGGAGTAAAACGGTAATTTTAATTTCGGACCAAAACGGTATCCGCTATTGGGCCTGCTTTGCACCGAAAAGCGTGCCAGAGTTAATGGTCTCTAAAGTCATCAAACTACATGTCTACAAATTCGTTTGATGATACGAACCCAAAGGTATGTCCAATTGTGGATTTCGGCTGGCCGTGCACAAAATCACCTGTTGAGTCGGACCATGGGTCCGTAAAAACGGCGATCCGACACGTCTCAGAATTGGACCAACTTGGCATGCAGGACCAAA
>JANAVB010017360.1:0-104380 GCA_029216955.1 Iris pallida | reverse complement strand
ATATATATATGACTGTGTATATATAACTTAATATATATATATTATATAATATTATATATATATAGTGTGTGTGTGTTGTGTGTATATATATATATATATATATATATATATATATATATATATATATATATATATAATATATATTATATATATATATATATATTATATATATGACTGTGTATATAACTACTAGTCATAACCCGTGCCCATAGGGCATGGTTCAGTTAAGGTATTCCCCCTCAAAATCTTGGACCCCCAATTTTAAACGAACAATAATAATTTTGAGGCCCCATCAAATATAAATTCAACCACTGTGGATGTGAATTTTCTTTGGATTCCCCATAAAACCCCACTCACATAATGCTCATCCACAACCATGAGTCCCCATCAAAATATTTTAAATATATATATAGATATATATATTATATATATATATAATATATTATATATATTTTAAAAAAATAATAATTATTTAACCATCAGGTAAATACACTAACAATAATAATTTAAGTAAATATTTAAATAATAAAATAATGTAAATGACTATAATAGCCCTATCTAGGATTGTGGGGGTGACATCTATTCCAGATTTTTATGTCACCGTACCCATGATTATTTACAGTACATTATTACCATGACATGCTCACATGATTTCCTGCTTTTCCACTGTTCAGTTCTACTTATCCGTCATGTATTTCATTGCTTTCTGTTATTTATAGTTTTGTCAATTTAAATAAACTGCTGTTGGTTTTTGTACTTCGCTCAATCCTAACTGGATAACCAAAATTTTAGAAGTTGTTATGCCCCACTTGTTTGGACTACACGACAATGCTAGCTGATACAAATTTGATGTTCCATTTACCATGAGTTGTTTCTGGGAAGTCTAGGCTATTTCCTTATTTTAGATTCATTTTTGTTGTCGGATTTGTCTCCGACACATTCCTAATATGTATGATCATTTGTAGACTCTAGTGGATTTAGTAATACCATTATCTCTTCTTATTCATATCTTCTTAGATGTCTGATTTGAGTATATTGTTGTTATAGATCATTTAGATATTGAGATATTTGCTGGGCACTTGACAGCGCTCTACCATCGATACTGCGACGTAGGCTGGCGTGGCCCACGTACTTATGTCTGAATATCCGGGTGCAGGTCGTGACAACGCCCAGTCCCAATATATATAGGAAATGAATACGTAAGCATGTCAGCTGTATGTATACGTAGGCTACTACAATATATGTGTCACGCCCCAGAACCAGAATACTGGAGAGCGGGGGAATGACTCAGCCAGCTACGTATTACGGGTAGATGAATACCGTATAATACGATCAATGCTGTCTAACCAGACGAGGGGGTGCATACTACATAAAAGTCTTGCTATGGTCATTAACATCTATTGTCTCAATCATTCAATCAAGGAAACAGAAATAGAGAACATGTAAGATAAAGCAGGAAGGCGTCCCAAACGCTCAGTCAAAATGTTCTTGAGATCTGGCTTTACAAAATATAGCCAGATGGCATAGCAAGTATACACAATTGTTATCAGCTGCAGTCTGACTTAATTACAATTAGTAAAAGTAAGTACAAGACGATCCGACCAACATGTCGGTGCCAAACGGCTAAGTATAAAGGTAAATAACAAAACGAGCGGTGAAGTAAGGAACCCACTCGAGTCCTCCTGCAATCATGCCTCTAGTATTGACCATCTTGGAGGTAGAAGTACGCTGGATCCTCGGGAACCGGCTCTAAATCTGGCCATGCAAAACCAGAGAGGTTAGACCTCTAATAGCAAGTACCACAAGGAAGGACGATATGAAGGACATAAACCAGTAAGTAAAAAATATAATAATAGATCTCTGCTTGCTACTAGGATTCACATCACATCACGACACTTCGAACCAACCTCCAACCAAACAAGGAAGAAGGACCCGTCATGTCCTGACATTCTGATCATCCCAGTTAGGTAACAGAGTAGTACAGTACACAAAAAATCATCTTGAACGGCCAATCAAATTCTACGGCTTGCTATTGTGGGTCCCAAGTTATCCTGGAATAATGCAATAAAGATTCCTCAGTTCTTACTATGTGCGAGCAAGGCTAGTCTATCCAGTCAATCATGTGCGCCACATGAATTAGACGAGTCCTAGCAGGACGTCGTCAATATACATATACAATAATAATAAAAGCAGATATGTTCCCTGCCCGTTGGCAATTTTACAGTATCTGTGGGAACCAGCCGGCCCGTCGGGTACTACTCGTCCCAAGGGGGCTGCCATGTAAGAACTCGGGAATCCATTCTCTCCATGTAATCATTATTTTATTTAACTTAATAGTCCCTATGTTGAGTGAAATCCCATGCCGTGGATCATGGTCATTCAAATGAGTACTTTCATACGGGGTACGATATGCACAACTCTACAACAATACCAGTGCGGTTAGGTTGCAGGTCTTACATAGCGTAATGCAACAATCAAATCTAACCACGGTAGTCATGCCTTGACCATAAGTACACATGCTTCTTTGTAAAAAAATAACTAAATAAATAATTAAATAAATAGATTGAAGCCTGCATGTGCATGTATGTCAATATTCGGGATCAGCCAGTCGATTGCAATAGTTCAAAACATGAACGTGTCTCATTCATTCATTTTAATAAGACGACTAGCCAGTCTCTTAGTTCCAACTAGGAACGCATGATCAATTAGTCAAATAACCATCGTCATTAATGGTGACAAGGCATGAAAGTCATTAGCATTAAATAGGGTCGAGTCTATAACTCTCGAGGTCAAGTTCCAGTCTCACTGGATATCCATATACCAATCCAGACATTTGGCACTAATACACAACCGTAGGTATTAAAATATTAACATGCTAAGATTTTCGGGTTCATACAAAAAGGCGTAAGGATATAATAGGGAATTATCATGCTACTATTAAATGAATAAAGTATGGAACAGAATAAAAACACCCAAGCCAGGAAGTCACGTCAACAAGTCTAAGCTAAGTCCAAAAGTCACGCAAGAAGTCTCTGCTAAGACCAACAAGTCACGCTAAGTCTAGCATGGAGGAGTGAGCGTATAACATAATACACGCTGGCAAGTGTGGGTGTGAAAAGTGAAGCGTGACAAGTGATTCACGCACGCACTCTCAATGTGAGGGTGAAAAAGTCACGCACGCCAAAAGTCACGCACAATGTGATCGTGAAAAGTCACGCACGCAAGCTCATGGACATGAGCGTGAAAAGTCACGCACGCAGCACAAAGACAGGAGCGTGACTCAAAATACATGCATGCAAATGCGGGCGTGACTGAAAATACACGCACGCTCATGAGAACGTTAGCGTGACTGAAAATACACGGACGCTCATGAGAACGTTAGCGTGACTGAAAATACACGCACGCTTATGAGAACGTTAGCGTGACTGAAAATACACGCACGCTCATGAGAACGTTAGCGTGACTGAAAATACACGCACGCTCATGAGAACGTTAGCGTGACTGAAAATACACGCAAACACGTATAGACGTGTGCGTGACTGGGCTGATGTTTACGCGAGCACGTAAGAACGTGTGCGTGAAACATCACCCAAACTCCAAGTCCCATGGAGCCTTCGCTCCAGTGCCAAAATACACGCTAAGTTGGTAGACCAAGAACCCATGAACAGCCGAAATACTATAACTTAGATCTAGAGAAAACCAGCCGTAGAAATCAAAAATGCCAAACACTAAACTCTCTCAGGATCATGAGAGGAAGAATAATGATCCATAAAAATGGGTGATTGAGAAGCAAGTTTGTACTTGCCTTCTCCTGCTGCTGGTAGGTGGTGGAGAGTAATGAGAGGAAGAAGAAGAAGTAATGGTGAGAATGAAGTAATGAGGAGAGAGAAGAAGGAGGAAACTTTAAATAGGAAGGGTGGTGGTAGGTGGGAGTTAGTGGGCCGGGTTGCACAGATCCATCCAAGCCGAAACCCAATAAGACTAAAGCAATAGATAAAATGCAGGTAATAAAATTACAGAAATATAATTGCAGAAATAAAATTACAGGAAATAAATTAACATGGAATTTAAAGAGCAGATAATTAATTAACATGAAAATTTAAATACAGAATACTACATGATAAATACTAAATAAATACTCATGAGTTGTACATATATAAAAATACGCATTCCGGGAACGGGGAGTGACATCTCTACCCACCTTAGAAAAATTCCGTCCTCGGAATTTCAAATCCAAGCAGGATAGAAACATCGGGGCTAAACTAATACAAGCAATTCTTGTGATCAAGCAATTCTAGTGAGCAAGTAATCATTTTTACCATATCAGAAGCAAGTACTATATATGTAAATCCATCAATCTACGATATCAAGTAGCTCTACCCATAAAGTGATAAGCATGAGAAATCAAGACAATCAAGGTATACAGAAAGAAATATACCTTGTGAGTCAAACAGGTATGGATACCGTGATCGGATATCATCCTCACGTTCCCACGTTGACTCTCCCAAGGAGTGATGACCCCAAGCAACACGAACAAGATTAATTGTTCGATTCTTGAGTATCTTCTCTCTTCGGTCCAAAATGGACACAGGCTGTTCCTCGTAAGACAGGTTGGTACCAACAACCAGCTCAGAGTGATCGAGGACATGGCTTGGGTCCGATACATACCTACGTAATTGAGATACATGAAACACGTCATGCACCTCTCGTAACGAAGGTGGGAGTGATAAACGATAAGCAACATCGCCTATCCGATCAAGGATAACAAATGGGCCCACGTACCGCGGACTCAATTTCTCGCGAACGCCAAATCTAATGACCCCACGAGTAGGTGAGATCCGCAAGAATACGTGGTCCCCAACAGAGAATTCTAACGGCCTACGATGCTGGTCCGCCCAATGACGATGTCGGTCCTGCGCAACTCGAAGTCGCTCTCTAATCCTTTTAACTACTTCAACCGTCTGAACAATCATTTCTGGGCCTAGCATCTTCCTCTCCCCGATATCATCCCATGCAAGCGGTGACCTGCACTTCTTACCATATAATGCTTCGAATGGTGCCATCTGGATACTGGCTTGATAACTATTGTTGTATGAGAACTCGACCAAGTGCAGGTGACTCTCCCAAGACCCTCCAAAATCTAGAGTGCAAGCTCGTAACATATCTTCTAAAGTCTGAATCGTTCTTTCTGATTGCCCATCCGTCTGTGGATGGTAAGCCGTGCTAAATCTTAACTTGGTACCCAGACTATGATGTAAGCTCTTCCAGAAATATGATATAAAGCGGGTATCTCGATCCGACACAATACTGACAGGGACTCCATGCTGCCTGACTATCTGTTGCATATATAATTCTGCCAACTTTTCTGTAGATTGCCCTACTCTGAAAGGAAGAAAGTGTGCTACCTTCGTAAGTCGGTCTACTATCACCCAAATAGCATCCTTACCACTTGGTGATCTCGGTAAACCGGTCACAAAGTCCATTGTAATATGCTCCCATTTCTATTCCGGGATAGGAAGCGGTTGCAATAACCCAGCTGGCCTCTGCTGTTCTGCCTTCACCTGCTGACATACCAAGCAACGGGAAACAAATCTAGCTATCTCTCTCTTCATTCCGTTCCACCAGAAATGCTGCTTGATATCTTGGTACATCTTGGTCCCTCCAGGGTGAATAGAATACTGAGAACTGTGAGCTTCTGCCATGACCTCCTGTCTGATATCTCCACTAGGCACACATAAACGCGATCCAAACCTAAGTGTACCATCTTCATGAATTCTTATCTCCTTCCTGAGCCCTGACTCACATTCTGCCCTAAGCTTCTGAATCCTTGGGTCCTGTGCCTGAGCTGCCTTGATCCTGTCTACTAAGTCAGATTGGACTTGTAGACTAGTTAGAACTCCTACATCACTAGGAAATATAACTTTGATGCCCATCTCCTGAAGGTCTTCTAAGATATGCTTCTGCGTTGTCAACATAAATGTGCCGCCTCTCCTGCTGAGAGCGTCTGCCACTACATTAGCCTTGCCTGGGTGATACTGAAGCTCCACGTCATAATCCTTGATCAACTCCAACCACCTTCTCTGCCTCATGTTCAGTTCCTTCTGAGTAAAGATGTACTTCAGACTTTTGTGGTCTGTGTACATCTCCACTCGGTCACCATATAAGTAATGCCTCCATAGCTTCAGAGTAAACACTACTGCCGCCAACTCTAAATCATGAGTTGGGTAATTCTTCTCGTGGTCCCGAAGCTGCCTAGATGCATATGCTATCACCTTCCCATGTTGCATAAGGACACATCCAAGTCCTTTACCTGACGCATCACAATATACTGTAAAACCTCCGGGTCCAACTGGCAATGTAAGGATAGGTGCTGATATCAACTTCTGCTTCAAAGTCTCGAATGATGCTTGACATTCTGTCGACCAAACAAATGGCACATCCTTCTGGGTCAAACGGGTCATGGGCGCTGAAAGCCTTGCAAAGTCTGACACAAACCTTCTGTAATATCCTACCAATCCCAAGAAACTTCGCACATCTGCTACGGTCTTGGGTACTGGCCAACTCTCTACTGCTTCTACCTTCTTAGGATCTACTGCCACTCCAGCTCCTGATATGATATGACCCAAAAATAAAATGTGATCCGACCAAAACTCACACTTGCTGAGCTTGGCATACAACTGGTTCTCTCTCAGAACCTGCAACACTTTCCTGAGGTGGTCTTCATGCTCCTCTTCACTAGCAGAGTATACGAGAATGTCGTCAAGAAACACAATGACAAACTGGTCTAAATATGGCATAAAGATGCGGTTCATCAAATCCATAAATATAGCTGGAGCATTGGTCAAACCAAATGGTATTACTAAGAATTCGTAATGCCCATACTTCGACCTGAATGCTGTCTTGGGAATATCCTCCTTCTGAACCCTCATCTGATGGTACCCTGAACGAAGATCTATCTTGGAGAAAACTCTAGCCTTGCTCAACTGATCAAATAAGTCGTCGATCCTGGGTAATGGGTACTTGTTCTTCACTGTTGCCGCGTTAAGCTTCCTGTAGTCAATGCACAACCTGGATGACCCGTCCTTCTTTCCCATAAGTACCACTGGTGCTGCCCATGGTGATATGCTAGCTTGGATGAACTTCTTCTCCTTCAGTTCCTCTATATGTTGATATACCTTGGCCTGCTCTGAATCTGCCATTCTGTAAACCCGATCTGATATCGGTTTAGTTTCTGGTGCCAATTCTATACTGAACTCAATATCTCTAACTGGTGGTAGACCTGGCAGTTCTTCGAGAAATACGTCTAGAAACTCTTCAACTACCTTCGGAATCTGAACTTCCTCCATTGCCGTCACTACTCCCTGCTCTTGCTGAGTTGCCTCTGATCTGACTAAGGTAAATATCTTCATGCCTGGAATATCAAAAGATACATTCCCTCTACGATAATCTATTGTCGCATGACTGTCTTTCAGCCAGTCCATGCCTAAGATAACGTCGAAATTTCCAACAGGAAATTCTATCAATCGGGCAGGTAAGGAATGCCCGCAAACTACAATGCTACATGCTAAAATAACTCTACTAACTCCTACGAGCCCATTACCAGTGAGTATATTCAACCTCCCTGGCAATGCTTCGAACTCCATTCCTAGTCATGTCGCAAATTGTGCAGATATAAATGAATGGGATGCTCCCGAATCAAACAATGCTACTGCGGGATATGAGGCGACGAGAATGTTACCTGCCACAACATCTCCCGATGCCAATGCCTCTTCCAAGGACAGAGTGAATGCCTGCCCTCGACCTCCTTGCTGATTCCCATGCTGCGGCCTAGCCTGATGTTGCTACTGGCCCCTTCCTTGATGATGCTGGGGTGGTCTATGCTGGTGTTGCTGCATCGGCGGTCCCTGCTGCCGAACATTTGAGCCTACGGTACTAACGGACGCTGTGCCAATGGCCTAACTGCCACCGCTGGTCCTCAATACTGGCCTGTCCCTGGTGCTGGCAGAGCAGGAAACTGCTGCCCTGGTCCTCCTGACCTCAAATTCATGGGACATATGGTAACCCGATGGTCTGGATTTCCACATATCAGACATAGTCCATTTAATGTCCGACACACATCTCTAGTGTGTCCCATCTTCCCACAATAAGTGCAGCCCACCGGGGGTTGCTGGTTCTTCCTCTGTTGCTGCTGCTGCTGCTGCCTGGGTGGTGCTGGTCCTCGTATCGCCACATCGTGGATACGAATGCCAGTGGATGGTGCTGTTGTTCGGGGCGCTGCTCCCCCTCCTCCTTCTATCTGACTGTGGGATCTCTTCTGACCCCCAGTCCTTGTCGCAAGCCTCTGAATGGTGAGCTCATGCCTTCGAGTTGCCGTCAATATCTCATCAAAAGTCTGGTAGTTGTGCCCCTCTATCAATTGCAAGAGCTCGAGATGAAACCCTTGCTGAAACCTCATGGCCCTATGGCGCTCTGTTGCTACCATCTCTGGGGCGAATCTACTCAATCTGTAGAACTCTGCTGCATAAACATCTACCGTCTTGCCGGCCTGCCTGAGGTTGATAAACTTCTGTTGTAGCTCAAACTGCGCCACAACTCCATAGTACTTAGTCATGAATCTTGCAGTGAAATCGTCCCAAGCCACAGGACGACTGATGCCTACTTCCTCTGCTTCCCACCAATCACGTGCAAGATCCTGAAGTAACAACTTCACTAGATCCACACGCTCTTCTGCCGGTACCTTAGCTGCTGTCAGAATAGCCTCCATATCCTTAAGCCATGCATCTGCTGAGATGGCATCCTCCGTGCCCTCGAAACGACGGGGGTTGTACTTACAAAACCTGGCTGATGCTCCTGAATCAGCCCTCACTCCTCTTTCCAAAGCCGTCTGCAATCCTTGGTTGAGCAACACATTCTGCTTTTGTAGCTGAGTGTGCATGTGCTGCTGGGCCAACATCTGATGTTGCTGAGCAGCCATCATTCCTCTCATGATCTCCAGAAGGGCTGGTGTGTCCACTTCCATAGGGGTAGGTGGAACTATGGGTGGGTTTGGAATATCTGGATACTGCGGCCCAACCGCTGGTTCTACTATCACTTCTTCCTGGATAGTCTCCTGAGGTGAGACTGGCCCTTGTTGCTGACCAACCTGGTCATGTTGCCCATGTTGTTGCTGTCCAGCTCTGACCGGTGCGGACGAAGTGCCCCTAAGAAAAGGGACAAGAGAACAATCAAACGACCGAACATGAAGGATTAATGAAGTCAAAGGATACCGGAATGTCAAGCAAGGGTTGAGAATAACGAATCAGGAGATCAAGGGGAAACATGTGTGATTGAGACATCCTATAAATCAAAACACCCCACAAGTCTGAAATCAGACCTGCATGGGCCACCACTAAAATCTTGTCACGCCCCAGAACCGGAATACTAGAGAGCGGGGGAATGACTCAGCCAGCTACGTATTACGGGTAGATGAATACCGTATAATACGATCAATGTTGTCTAACCAGATGAGAGGGTGCATACTACATAAAAGTCTTGCTATGGTCATTACACATCTATTGTCTCAATCATTCAATCAAGGAAACAGAAATAGAGAACATGTAAAATAAAGCAGTAAGGCATCCCAAACGCTCTGTCAAAATGTTCTTGAGATCTGGCTTTACAAAATATAGCCAGATGGCATAGCAAGTATACACAATTGTTATCAGCTGCAGTCTGACTTAATTACAATTATGTAAAAGTAAGTACAAGACGATCCGACTAACATGTCGGTGCCAAACGACTAAGTATAAAGGTAAATAACAAAACGAGCGGTGAAGTAAGGAACCCACTCGAGTCCTCCTGCAATCATGCCTCTAGTATTGACCATCTTGGAGGTAGAAGTACGCTGAATCCTCGGGAACCGGCTCTAAATCTAGCCATGCAAAACCAGAGAGGTTAGACCTCTAATAGCAAGTACCACAAGGAAGGACGATATGAAGGACATAAACCAGTAAGTAAAAGAATATAATAATAGATCTCTGCTTGCTACTAGGATTTACATCACATCACGACACTTCCAACCAACCTCCCAACCAAACAAGGACAGAAGTTGACCCGTCATGTCCTGACATTCTGATCATCCCAGTTAGGTAACAGAGTAGTACAGTACACAAACAAATCATCTTGAACGGCCAATAAAATTCTACGGCTTGCTATTGTGGGTCCCAAGTTATCCTGGAATAATGCAATAAAGATTCCTCAGTTCTTACTATGTGCGAGCAAGGCTAGTCTATCCAGTCAATCATGTGCGCCATGCATGAATTAGACGAGTCCTAGCAGGACGCCCGTCAATATACAATATACAATAATAATAAAAGCAGATACTGTTCCCTACCAGTGTGGCAGATTTACAGTATCTGTGGGAACCAGCCGGCCCGTCGGGTACTACTCGTCCCAAGGAGGCTGCCATGTAAGAACTCGGGAATCCATTCTCTCTATGTAATCATTATTTTATTTAACTTAATAGTCCCTATGTTGAGTGAAATCCCATGCCGTGGATCATGGTCATTCAAATGAGTACTTTCGTACGGGGTACGATATGCACAACTCTACAACGATACCAGTGCGGTTAGGTTGCAGGTCTTACGTAGCGTAATGCAACAATCAAATCTAACCACGGTAGTCATGCCTTGACCATAAGTACACATGCTTCTTTGTAGAAAAATAACTAAATAAATAATTAAATAAATAGATTGAAGCCTGCATGTGCATGTATGTCAATATTCGGGATCAGCCAGTCGATTGCAATAGTTCAAAACACGAACGTGTCTCATTCATTCATTTTAATAAGACGACTAGCCAGTCTCTTAGTTCCAACTAGGAACGTATGATCAATTAGTCAAATAACCATCGTCATTAATGGTGACAAGGCATGAAAGTCATTAGCATTAAATAGGGTTGAGTCTATAACTCTCGAGGTCAAGTTCCAGTATCACTGGATATCCATATACCAATCCAGACATTTGGCACTAATACACAACCATAGGTATTAAAATATTAATATGCTAAGATTTTCGGGTTCATGCTACTATTAAATGAATAAAGTATGGAACAGAATAAAAACACCCAAGCCAGGAAGTCACGTCAACAAGTCTAAGCTAAGTCCAAAAGTCACGCAAGAAGTCTCTGCTAAGACCAACAAGTCACGCTAAGTCTAGCATGGAGGAGTGAGCGTATAACATAATACACGCTGGCAAGTGTGGGTGTGAAAAGTGAAGCGTGACAAGTGATTCATGCACGCACTCTCAACGTGAGGGTAAAAAAGTCACGCACACCAAAAGTCACGCACAATGTGATCGTGAAAAGTCACGCACGAAAGCTCATGGACATGAGCATGAAAAGTCACGCACGCAGCACAAATACAGGAGCGTGACTCAAAATACACGCATGCAAATGCGGGCGTGACTGAAAATACACGCACGCTCATGAGAACGTTAGCGTGACTGAAAATACACGCACGCTCATGAGAATGTTAGCGTGACTGAAAATACACGCACGCTCATAAGAACGTTAGCGTGACTGAAAATATACGCACGCTCATGAGAACGTTAGCGTGACTGAAAATAGACGCACGTTCATGAGAACGTTAGCGTGACTGAAAATATACGCACGCTCATGAGAACGTTAGCGTGACTGAAAATACACACAAACACGTATAGACGTGTGCGTGACTGGGCTTATGTTTACGCGAGCACGTAAGAACGTGTGCGTGAAACATCTCCCAAACTCCAAGTCCCATGGAGCCTTCGCTCCAGTGCCAAAATACACGCTAAGTTGGTGGACCAAGAACCCATGAACAGCCGAAATACTATAACTTAGATCTAGAAAAAACCAGCCGTAGAAATCAAAAATGCTAAACACTAAACTCTCTCAGGATCATGAGAGGAAGAATAATGATCCATAAAAATGGGTGACTGAGAAGCAAGTTTGCACTTGCCTTCTCCTGCTGCTGGTAGGTGGTGGAGAGTAATGAGAGGAAGAAGAAGAAGTAATGGTGAGAATGAAGTAATGAGGAGAGAGAAGAAGGGTGAAGCTTTAAATAGGAAGGGTGGTGGTAGGTGGGAGTTAGTGGACCGGGTTGCACAGATCCATCCAAGCCGAAACCCAATAAGACTAACGCAACAGATAAAATACAGGTAATAAAATTGCAGAAATATAATTGCAGAAATAAAATTGCAGGAAATAAATTAACATGGAATTTAAAGAGCAGATAATTAATTAACATGAAAATTTAAATACAGAATACTACATGATAAATACTAAATAAATACTCATGAGTTGTACATATATAAAAATACGCATTCCGGGAACGGGGAGTGACAATATGAAACCCACGAATACATACATAAGCTGTAATATGAACAACAGCTCATAACACAAATATGTCACAGTCAAAGGCAATAACCAGATCTCATCCACAATATAAGTAAAGGAAATAACTACTCAATAGATTAACATAATCAACGAATAGTTAAATGAAATTAATAGCTGGTGGAGACAAATCAACTGCCAAGCGACTATATCAAAACTAGAATAAAAATGGAGTTCAAACTCCAAAATAAATAAAAGAAATAGCGGCAACTAAATAGGTTCATCATCTAAAAAGAAATCAAATAAACTCAAACGGTAAGACCTCCTCGACAGAGAACGAAAAATCTTGTACTGTTCCGTACTCATGCGAAAAGTCCTGATTGTCTACACCTGAAGAGATAACCAGGTTCTCAGAGAGACATAACAAGATACATAATAACATGTCAAGATACACTGAATATAAACAAACAACTAAAAGGTCGCCTAACCATTATATGTGAAATATGCACTTTTAATGACAACTTTTAACGCATGGGCTCTCAGGCTAAATGGGATCGACATAGACTTATCCTAGGCTAGTGTCCTCAAAATACACAGTGTATATATGCATTAGTATAGACCACAAAGTGTGCATGGATGCCAAAGGCTAACTACTGATATATATAACCTTAGTCGTCACCCCGCATCTCTGTCGGAGCATAAAATATTCCATAGTAGCCCATACGCCAAATAATTGTCTTTTCTATCCTATGTTGTAAACCCTTGAACCCCAATAATTAATTTCTTAATAAATTATAATTTTTCAATCCGTCAAATTGTAATTAGTTTATTAGTGGAAGGGTGGCTTATGTAAATTCATTTAGTAGAAAGGGGATTATTCTCAATAGGTCAAAATACATAGTAGCCCATACTCTAGTAATTGTCTTTTCCATCCTATGATACATTACAGGAGGTATCGTCACCTGTGACGGAGAGCCTTCCTCCTCCACCTCCAACCAACCCACTCCAAAGAGGCATACAGGCTAATGACACACCCGTTCACAAGCTCATTAGAGGCATGATCGAGGCACATAAGGCACATGCAGAAGCCCTATGACAGAAGGCAGACGTGATGCAGAGAGGTATGGAGCATGCTCAACAAGTCGCCTTAACATCCATGGAGAGGGTTGCTCAGCAACCGCAGCAACCCACTCAACCGAGAGAGGGGAACATCTAGAATTTCAAAAAGATAAACCCCTAGGAGTTCAAGGGGAACGATGGAATCCTGTACGCTGACGAATGGCTCAAGGATATTGAGCAGGTTACGACGGTTTTCTGAATCTCTGAAGACCTGAAGATCGAAGCCGTTGGCTTGCAGCTTCACAACAATGTTCGTACCTGGTTCAGGAATGAGCCTCGAATTGCAGATCCAATACTGACTTGGGATGAGTTCAAGAACCTCTTTAAGAGGAAATTCTTTCCTGTGGTGGCCAAATGCTTTTTAGACTCTCGTAGATATTTTGATTCTAGCCAACGATGACGAAGCAGTTCCAAAAGTTGGAGCAGGGTAGCTTGTCTGTAGACGAGTATGCCGCGAAGTACGACTGATTGAGTCAATTTACGGAGTATATAGTTAGAGACCCGGAGGATCGAGCATGAAGATTCCGACAAAGACTGGCCAAAAAGATCAGGGTATACATTTCTTCCAGTACTATGACATGTACATGAATCATAGGCGAGGCCTGGAGGATAGATGTAGACCTAGACCTCAGACCTTAGAGGGACCATAATACAGCAGGAGATGGTGTTAGTGCCGTACCAGCCAAGCATCTCCAATTTTTGTCGATGACCTTTCAGCACCAGCATAATCGTACCCCGACTAGAGCACCTATACACAGATGCAGCAGCCTCAGAGCCAGTTATAGTAGGCTTCGTATTGTACTCACTATGGAAAGACCAGACAAATCTGGGACAACTGCAGAAAGAAGCTCGGAGCATGTTTGTACTGCGGATCAACTTCACATCATCTAAAGGAATGCCTTCTAGCTTCTATTTAGCCGAAACAGAAGGTAGCACTATCACAGAGAGGACCAATTAGGTAACCAGCAGCTCTGTAACCACGAGAACCACCACTCCCCACTCAGCAACAGCTGTTAGTCCAATACCAATATAGGGAGCACCTCAGCAGGATAGAGCCTTTGCTATGACTGTCGAGAAGCCCGAGCCTACCAATGATGTGATAGAAGGTTCTATACTCCTCGATTCTTTTTCATCTATAGCTTTGTTCAATTCTGGTGCATCTCATAGATTTATTTCTGTAGCATTCTTGTTTAAGCATAGCATAGTATCTAAGCCCTTAGATAGTTATTGCAAAATCATGACGGGTGGAAGCATTAGCCTAGCCAAGGATATTTGTATTATGCGTCGTATCACCTTGGGAGGTAGAGAATTACACACCGATCTACTTGTGATGCCACTTTCAGAGAGTCTGTATCGAATTTGCTAGAGGAGTAGTGTAGCAGCATGGCATGGCTATTTGTGGAGCTATGATTGAGGAAAAAGAGATGCTATATCCAATCATCACAGAATTCTTAGACATATTTCTCAAAGAATTATCGAGATTGGTACCTGATAGGCATGTCGAGTTCACTATTGATCTTGTGCCAGGCACAGAACCAGTAGCACAACATGTATACCAGATCAATAACAAAGAGACAGGGGAGTTGAAGAAGTAGCTCAATGAATTGCTAGAGAAAGAATTCATCAGATCGAGTTCTTCGCCATGGGGAGCCCCAATTCTATTTGTGTCGAAGAAGGATGGGACGGTACAGATGTGTATTGACTATAGTGCCTTGAACAACCTTATAATTAAGAATAAGTACCTATTGTCAAAAATTGATGACTTCTTCGATTAGTTGACCGACATAAAGGTATTTTCAAAAATTGGCTTGAGGGCGGGCTACCATCAGTTGAAAGTGAAGAAGGAGGATATCCCGAAGACCACCTTTCGGACCAAATATGGCCAGTATGAGTTCATGGTGATGCCGTTCTGGTTGACTAATGCCCGACCGTCTTCATGAACTTAATAAACAAGGTATTCCATCCATACCTTGACAAGTTCATGGTAATTTTTATCGATAATATACTTATCTATTCTAAGACATCGAAAGAGCATGAGGAGAACCTGAGGATCGTGCTAAAAATCCTTAGGAAGGAGAAACTCTACGGAAAGCTCTCGAAATGTTTCTTTTTCTTAGATAAGGTAGAATTCCTTGGACACATGGTGGTAGGAGATAGTATATCCGTTGATCCAAAGAAGATTGCTGCCGTAGAATCTTAGACTACTCCGACTACTGTAGCAGAGATCCGAAGCTTCTTAGGATTGGCAGGGTACTACAGGAAGTTCATGCAGGACTTCGCTCGAATCGTAGAGCCATTGACTAGGATCACGCAGAAGGCCATAGAATTCATATGGACAGAGGACTGCCCTGCCATATTTGATAAGGTGAAGAAGAGGTTGACGACAACTCCCATATTGACGTTACCATCGGGGTCCGGTGGTTTCGCCATTTATAGTAACGTGTCAGAAAAGGTTTGGGATATGTCTTAGAACAAAATAAGGGGTGATAGCATATGCGTCCAGACTGCTGTGGCCGTATAAGAAGAACTATCCCACCCATGACCTAGAGTTAGCAGCAGTGATCTTCGCCTTGAAGTTGTGGAGACACTACTTGTACGGAGAGCGAGTAGAAATTTTTACTGACCATAAAATCTTGAAGTACATCTTGACACAAAAGGAGTTGAACATGAGACAGCACATGTGGCTAAAACTGATGAGTTACTTTGACATTTTTTAGGGAAAGCAAATATAGTTATGGATGCCTTGAGCAGGTATCCAGTAGCTATATGGTTGACTCGAGACCGTCACTTGTTAGCGGATTTGGAGAACCTGGTATAAAGATTATTATTTTGGGAGTAGAGACGCAGATGATAGCTATACAGATTCAGTTCGGATTAATAGACAAGATCCAAAGACACAGTATCAAGACGAGAACCTGAGTAGTATCAGAAAGCAAGTGTAGGCTAGATTGCTAGATAATTTCTTCCTCGTAGAGGATGGCTCATTGAGTTGACACTAGGTTATGTGTACCTAGTGGTGATATACAAGAAAAAGTTATGCATGAGGCACATCGTTCTCAGTATTCTATATATCCGGGAGACAACAAGATGTACAAGGATCTGAGGGATCATGTGAAGTGGTATGGTATAAGGCGAGAGATGGCATGCTTCGTTGCTAGATATCTGGTGTGCCAGTAAGTCAAAGCCGAAAGGCAGTGACCAGGAGGGTTGGTTCAACCATTACCGATCCCCGAGTGGAAGTGGAAACATATTACGATGGATTTTGTGTCCGGTCTTCCACGTTCACCAGGAGGGAATGATTCAATTTGGGTCATCATTGATAGGTTGACCAAATTGGCCCACTTTATACCATTCAAGGTGGGATTGTCCACGGAGAGGTTGGCTGAGCTATACATAAAGAAAATCGTCAGGTTGTACGGGATTCCAGTGAGTATCATCTCCGATCAGGATAACAGGTTCAATTCCCACTTTTGAAGGAGTCTGCAGGCTAGCTTGGCTACACAGCTCAAGTTTAGCACTACAGACCACCCTCAGATGGACGAACTGTCAGAGAAGACTATTCAGATGCTTAAGGATATGCTGTAGACTTGTGTACTAGATTTAGGTAGCTAATGGGAGGACCATCTTCACCTGGTAGAGTTTGCATACAATAATAGCTACCAGGCCAGTATAGAGATGTATCCATTCAAAGTTCTGTATGGACGAAGATGTCGAACTGTATTATCTTGGGATGACGTGGTAAAAGAGCACATTTGGGACCAAAAATGGTAGATGACGCTACGGAAAAAGTGAAGCAGATTAGCGAGTGACTTCGTATGGCTTAGGACAGACAAACGCACTGCACCAACAGTCACCAAAGATCGTTAGAGTTCGAGGTATAGATTTTTCTTATTTTGGATACGTATATACTTATAGGTTATGTAATAATATACTATATGATTCTAGGTCGACAATTTGGTGTTCTTGAAGATATCTCTGATACGTGGCACGATTCGTTGCGATGGAGGATATAAGTTCAGTCCAAGGTTCATTGGGCCATTCCGTATCCTCGAGAGGATCAATGTAGTGGCATACCGATTGGCCTTGCCCCCTACATTAAAAGGAGTGCATAATGTATTCTATGTGTCCCACCTGCGATGATACATGGCAGACCCCAACCACGTATTAGATCACTCGGAGATCGAGGTGGGACTGAGCCTTAGCTATCAGGAGCAGCCTTTGGAAATTTTGGACCACAGAGAGAAGGTGCTGCGTAACCATACAATTTTATTGGTTCACGTCTATTTGCCATTAAAAAGTGTTTGAAGAAAACATTTATAAAAATAGAGTACAATTTTGGATCCGATGGAATCCTTCAAGTACACTTTTATTTTTATCTGAGAACTATGGCGATAGAGTCGATTTTTCACTCCGTTGATGATTTGACGACGATATCAAGCTCTCTGAATGTTTGAGTTGCTCTGGGGGAAATTGAAGAGTTGATGAAGATTGAATGAAGGAATGATCCTTTTATTTTTAGGCAGTGGAATGATCCACTCATGCGTGCATATGTGATGCAGGCATCAAAAATTTGCAGGTAAGGATGCTACGTGCATGAATTTTTTTTTGGGCGCAGGGGTGCTGCACCAGGAAGCTTGAACTAAATCTGTTTGAAACTGCACTATTGAGATGCGGAGGAGCTCACACGTGATATTTGTTGAGATTCATTTGTTGTTGAGATCTTGGGTGGTTAGCACCTGTTTGTGAGGAGAACTAAGTCAATGACACGTGGCACGTGCACATTACTCAAAGATATTTAATTTGTTATTGGATGATTTGTTTAGATGCGCCTAGGATCTGGCGCATGAGTAAACTTAGCGTATGACTTCTGGGGATCCATAGCATGTCTGGGAGCATAGCTATAAGGGTGCATGCTAAGCTCGGGAGCATGGCCGCAGAGGCACATGCAAAGTATGGGTAAGCCACGTGACAGAGCACAGCTGTAACCGACAAAAAGATAATGATTGTCTCTTTGTTTTCTGAAAATGTTGTCATCATTACTTTCTTCGAGTGGTGTGCTGCTGACTTCTGTCATTCAGTATTAAATACAGGATGGGCAGAGAGCTATGTGGGACGCATACATCGATGGGCGCATCGAATGTGAGGCACATGAAACTGAGGGCCACATCAGCTGCGAGGTGCATCTCATTCGATCAACCTTGTTTGAGCATTTTGAGGCTCGATTTAATGACTTTGACTTGGCTGAATTTGAGATGGTAGATTCATTGCCATTAATGCTAGATTCAACGCTTTAATTTTAGGGAGAGCTGCCACTTGGCATATAGGTTTGGTTGCCCTTGCCTATATATAGTAGTATTTGTGGTAAAAAGAAGCTCGCTCTCATTTCACACAACTTTGACTTTTGAGAATGAACTCGACCTATCCTCCTCCTTGGCAATATGGTGTCCTACGAGTTGTGGATCTTCTCATTCAAAGAAGCTTTGGTTTTGACGACAGACTCGATCAGAGAACTGAGACGCGCCGAGTTAGCTGTGGACAGAGCAACGTGTGCCTTACTGGCGGTATTCTTCTATGAGACAACATCAAGTGCCAAATTTGAATGCAGGATTTGGGGTCGACGTGCCCAACCCTCGTTATGCTGGAAGAGCCTCAGGGCGACAGATGATGCGCCTGTTCGTTGACGAGGAAGTGATTCACTCGTTGACAAGGAAGTGATTCGCTCACGACAAGGAAGAGATGTGCCAATGCTGAGATGTCAGAGTGATGTGCCAATCCATAGAGATTAGACTATGCTGTGGTAGATTTTTTATGTAATGAAAAATCTATGTAGTAGATTTTCATGATTAATAAAATCTTATTTTCATGTGCTTTTAGGTGTTGTCTTTTGTGATACGCTGATATTTGTCCTACGTCTTTAGCGCATAATGTTTATGGTGCATAGAAATTTTGGCCTTTTGATGCGCCTGAAAATTTTATGCTTCTACAAGACCCCCTTCAAAGTTTTCAAAACTTTAGACAAGTTTTGGAATACTTTAAATAAGAAGCATGGATAATAGAAAGTTTAGGCGCATGCTCTGCTTGGGCGCATGACCGTTCTCGCGCATGAACGTATAGGCACATGTTGTTTGAATGAAAAGATAACGCCTCGATTCTTATGTCAGATTAATGATAATCTTTTTGAAGATTTGAAATCGCCTCTTCACGAAACTTGAAACGTCAGTTGCTGACGTCATGACTTATCGGGTTACGTGCAGCCTCAAGCATATAAATAGACACTTGGGTGGAAGAGGTAGACTCTTCTGCTCTCTTTTTTCTTCTTCTTCTTCTTCCTTAGAGTTTTTACCACTTTCCAATAAAAACTATAGTTTCTTTCTATGATGTACCCCAAAGATCCTCTTGCCGCTGCGAGCAAGGGTAGAGACAAGGGAAAAAAGCCCATTGAAGTCGACGACGATGAGGCCCAAGTCATCGACACGATGCACTCTGATGTGCAACGGGAAGTTATAGGTAGGTGGTTGTCGTTGAGAGTTATTCTCAAACACACATTCACTTGTGCACGATTTAGCGCATGGATGGGCAACCATCTTGGAACATGCATCAACCACTCTGCTGAAGCGCATGGGTGTGGCTCATCGAGTTACGTCTTGGAGATGCGCCTAAGCTTTACCATGCAGACGTGCATGGACTTCGGTCTTGGAGATGCGCCGAAGCTTTATCTTGCTAACACGCATGGACTTCGGTCTTAGATATGCGCTGAACTTTCATACCAATGCGCGTGGACTTCGGTCCTGGAGATGTACCGAGGTATAACTTAGCCAACGCGCATGGACTTCTGTCCTGATGATGCGCCAAGGCTTTGGCCTTCGCTGATGCGCATAAGTTCAGATGCGCTGACGCCAGGCCGTGCACGACTTTTTGTCTTTCTTCAAAAAATACCATATTTTTTGCTAACCCTTTTTGGCTTTTGGCTTTTTACAGTGGCTATGACTTTGCGTCGTTTGAACGAGATTTTGTTCGACTACTTCCTCTATCAGATGGGTCTGGACTTTAATGAGGAAGTGGTCAAGCCTGCCAAGGCTATGATTATGTTGGACTAGCCGCCGGAAAGGATGGCACTGATCAAGGACCAGCCCCCTTCTTTCCTCCAGGCTATGATGGAGAGTGGTCTAATCCGTGCTGTTGGGAGTGCCCCCGAAACTTACTTGAAGCCCCCAATTTTTGTTTGGGGACATAATTGCTTATTATGAAGCAAAGTTGTTGAAGATCAAGGAAGACAGGTTCTTCGAGGTGAAGGGTCGGATGTCTCTGCCGAAGATCGAGCGTCAGTTGTTGCTGACTGCCTTCGTCTGCTTGGCCTCGAAGAGGAGAATGGAATGGGACCTCACTCCATCCCAAGGAGAGGGGCAGTTTTAGGTCTTTCAAGATTGACTCATGTTCCAATCAGAAAGACACCATCACCTTCGTACGAGGTGGACCGTCTTTATCTCTGTGGGTTCTGCATCCTCGGAGCATATATAGTGATGTTCCTCCTCAAACGTTCACATTCAGTGCTTCGACTTTTGCCAATCGTACGTTGGCTGCTAAGATTTTGTACCCGAAAGAGGAATTATAGGTTGGAAGTTGGTGTCATTACATGTCAAAGTGGGACGATCTGACACTTTGGATCATGACAAAGTATAAAAACGAGCTCAAGGATATTGGTTTGACTTCTGCCATACGTGCAACCCAAGATGGCGTTGAGTTGAACCGGCCTATGTTTCTAGCCATCTTGGAGCTGTACAATTATCTTACCGGGGTATTTTATATGCCCGTAGGGGAACTGGGATTAGCGCTCCACGAGATGTTCGAAGTCTCAAGACTCCCTTGGGGGACTGAGGCATATGAAGAGTATTTTCCCATGAACGAGGTGCTCTTTGCTTTGGAAGAAAAGAACCCACAAATGATGATGGTCTTCATGGAATCGTTGTTCCACTATTATATGAATCAGCGGAAGGATACGACTAGGGCATCCCCTCATGTGACCGTTTGGAGGAATTGTCTTTACTCAGGGCAAAAGCGACCCGATGAAGGTTCGCTTCACTACTCCTCAAGGTTTCACAAGTGATGAAGTCGTCAAGAAAATGAAGGAAGTAGATGAAAGAAATCCGTGAGAGGATGAACAGTAGAAGCCAGCTGATAACATCTATAGTAGTTTCTGGCATTGCACACATAGGATGTCTCCGAAAGGTGTGCTAGCTGAAGAACAGTATGGCAACTCTAGAGGGGGGTGAATAGAGTTTATATAGAAAATAGCCAATTAAAAATAACTCTTTCACCAACAATAAATAATCAGAGTAAAGTGCGGAAAATAAATGAAAAGCAGAAGAGCATACGCAAACACAGCGATTTTAACCTAGTTTCCCTCGTGGAGGACTAGTCCAGGCCTGAGAACTCTAGCTCAGGATTAAATCCACTATTTGTGAAATAGTAGTTTACAACCCGTGCCTTTTCTTCAGAAGAGCACGTCAACTTCTAACAGATGATCGCAGTGGCGATTTGCTTGGAATTGTCCAAGCGACTTCTTCGACTCTTGCACAAGAATCCTAACTGAGAGATGCTGAGCACTCGACACTTAGGAGGCTTGTGGCTAGTAGATGGGAAGGGTATGGCTTACTTGAGCTTATAAGAGAGAAGAGAAAAGAAGATTGGATGGATTGGAATGAGAGAATTCATGCCCTATTTATAGTGTTTTTATAGGCAGAATTCGGCCAGAATTCGGGTAGAAAAATTCAAAAATTTGGCCGTTGGACAATTAGCAACCAGCTAACCCTAAAATTAGGGTTCCTGATTTCTAGGGGACAGAGTTCGGCCCGAACTCTGTATGGAGGCAGGGTTCGGCCCGAACTCTGTCTCCAGAGCACAGAGTGGTTCTAAGGGGATTTTTGGGCAGTGTTTGGTTCAGTGGAGCTTGGGATTTTGGGTAAGCTGTAGACTAAGTGTCAAGAGCTCAGCAAGACTCAGAGTACACAAGTCTAGACTCAATGAAAATATAAAATACAGACTCGAAAACACACTGAGAGCCGGAGACTGAGCTGTCGTCTGTCTTGAACTGATATGCAGACGTCGTGTGTCGTATTGAATTAATACAGATATTATTTAGTCAATGTAGTCAATATTTGGTTGACTGTGACTTTGTGTCAACAATCTCCCCCATATTGATAATTGACAAAATAATATATGTATATTCAATATTCATACCTGGACACAGTTGATTATAGCAACATAGCTCCCCCATACTTGATGCCGAGCTAGAATGTAATAGCTCCCCCGTTATCAGTGAATGGTGCTGAGCTAGAAGCAATAGCTCCCCCGTAAATAGTGCATGGAACCTGTATAATATCTCCCAAAAAGCACAAACAAGCACAGAAATACGAAAAGATAGGATCTGATACCAAACAAGTATATCCAGCCATATATATCCAGACAGAATATACATAGTTCTCCCCCTTTTGGCAGTTAGCAATATAGACTGCAGATGAATAAATAATAAAAGAAAACTGTAGTAGACAATTAATAGTAATACAACCACACCAAGCAGAGAAGAAACAGTATAGAAATAATCAAAAGAAGTACTAGCATAAAGTGTCATAATCAAATGTCAAACACACAACCAGAGTTTAAAAGCATCCAAGTACATAAAACTGAAACTAACTAACTAGAAATGAAAATGCATCAACTAATGTCATCATCAGCAGCAACAGCAGCAGATAGTAGCCAATCTCCATCATGGAGCACGAGATGGTCCAGGAGTGTCAGAACGTCTGGGATCCACAAAAGCAGCACCCGGATCCAGGTAACGTATGACCCACGGATCATCAATGCGATAGCCCTCACGATCGGGATCCCGCTGCATGGGAATGGGCAGAGTAGGACAATGGGACATGGAGTACCGAATATCATGCAGCGAGTTGCTGAGTGCACTCATCTGCAGGGTAGTGCGGTAGTCCATCTGAGCCCACCGATCGTCCTCTAAGTCGAAACGATCCCGGAGCATGGTCTGGATGGAGTCAAGAGTGGCAGGTGGAGGAGGTGCAGCCTGACCGAAAAGAGGGGGGTCAGACTCCGCATCATCAGAATGCTCAGAAGCCTCAGGAGAGGCGACAACTGCCTGAGTACGTCGTGCCTTGGACAGGAAAGCAGGAGCAGGCAAGAACGGACATATATCAAGTGGTATGTTAAATGCACGAAAGATCATAGGAAGGTACAAAGGATAAACCAGAGCTCGTGGTTTCTTCCTACAGTGAATCATCTAGTCCATCATTGTACGTGGAAGATTGAAAGAAATTCCAAAGTGAAGATGATAAAGAGCAGATATCTCAAGATAAGTGATGTCATCATGGGAACCTGTTTTAGGTAGAATGGTGTTAGAGATAATCCAATGAAGATCAGAAAAATATGGGTTGAGATATTTAGCCATGAGCTTGCGAGGACGTGTGTATGGAGTACACAAATCATCCTTGAAGCTCTCAAAGGAAATTCTGTCGGGAAAACGGAACGAGCGAGCGTCAACTAGCTTTTCCCAAGAATTGGGCTCTTGAAGATCAAGATATTCGGCTAAGTCAAAGTCATCAAAAGATATATTGATACCTGCAACTCGGGAATAAATATGGAGATCATCAAAGGTCATATTGCAGTAGAACATTTGGACAGCATGACGATAGATAGCAGAAGTGGTAGTGATAAGCTCATCAAAACAGAGGTCATGAAATAAAGCATCATATTGAGAGAAGATAGAAAAATTAATAGGATGTCCTGCGAATACCTGACGATTCCGATAGTCACTAAACCAGTTGTTTGAGGCATCTAGTGAGACAAATAATCGGTTGTCATAGGTAGAAGGATTTCGAGGACGAGGTGGGTTGAACAATGGATGAGGTGGTTGAAGTTGTTCAATGATCTGTTCATTCGTTGGAGGAGAATCCAAAGAGGAAACACTCTCAGTTCGAATCCTCTTTCCACGATTGAACAAGTGAGGAGCCAAAAAAAAACTTGATAGTGTGAAGTATAGAAGACAAGAATGATACCTCAAATAATCAATAAACAGTAGAAGAGAATGATGAGAAACTCCTTTCCCTTGATTTTGAGGAGTAATGGAGCACTCTAGATCAAAAACTAGGGTTAGGGTTTGAAGGAAAGAGTTTGAAGAGGTGAGGAAGGAGGCAATAGTGAAGGAGAGAGAAGAAAACCCGAAATATAAGAGAGGGTTTTCTTTGGTCGGAAGAAATTCTGACCGTATGATCTAAAATGATCCAACGGCAGAGGCTGATCCCGACTCTGGAACAATGGGACCGAACTCGGCCCGAACTCTGTTGGGGGCAGAGTTCGGCCCGAGTTCTGGATTAGTGGTCCAGAACAGAAAACAGGCTGAAAAGATAGAAAAATTGATTAAGTGTTGAAGAAAAGTGATAGTTGAGGATAAAAGTTTGATGAAATCAATGAAGTACATAGAGAGGTACTCAAAAGTCAGAATGAACTTTAGAATGTAATAATTAGACAGTATTAAGTCGAAACAAGCCATATAATAAACAAGGAAATATATTGTAATTCAATATTTCAAATTTGCCATGGGTTAGCTGCAGGGGCCGGATCCCAGCTAGCGGTAGTCCTGAGGACTAGTGCACCGTGTCGCTTAGGCTTTTACGCCTTGTTGTCAGAAGGACCCTTTCGGCTTGTACCCATACCAAATTTGTCGTAAAAGAATCAAAATATACTCGATATTTACGCAGGCGAGTCTCAACTTATAACTGCTTCATCCAAAATTTCGAGTTCACGACATAGGAAATTGAAGCGCTCTTCGGATAATGGCTTAGTAAAGAAATCTGCTAGCTGATGATCAGTGTCGACAAACTCTAAGTTAATCGTGCCATTTTGCTGATGATCACGCAAAAAGTGGTGTCTGATCTCAATGTGTTTAGTACGTGAGTGACAGACAGGGTTCTTAGTCAAATTAATGGCACTAGTATTGTCACAGAATATAGGAATATGCATAAAAGATAACTTATAGTCTTCAAGGGTTTGCTTCATCCACAGAATTTGTGTACAACAACGCCCAGCTGCTATGTATTCAGCTTCTGTTGTGGATAGTGCGACAGAGTTCCGTTTCTTGCTAAACCAGGAGACTAAAGCTTTTCCTAATAAATGACACGTACCGCTCGTACTTTTACGGTCGACCTTGCATCCAGCGAAGTCAGCATCGAAATAACCAATAAGATCAAATGATGTTGACTTGGGATACCATAGGCCCACTGTAACCGTACCCTTAAGGTATCGAAAGATACGCTTAACCGCGGTCATGTATGATTCCTTAGGATTAGCTTGATATCTAGCACATAGGCAAACACTGAACATGATATCGGGACGACTAGCAGTTAAATAAAGTAAGCTGCCTATCATACCTCGATACTTACGTTGATCAACGGGTTTGCCGCTCTCATCTGGTTCGAGTTTGGTTGAAGTAGCCATTGGCGTGCTGATTGGTTTGACGTTGTCAAGATCGAACTTCTTCAGCATGTCCTTGGTATACTTCGATTGGCAGATGAAAGTTCCATTAGCCATTTGTTTCACTTGCAGACCAAGAAAGTAGTTGAGCTCTCCCATCATGCTCATCTCAAATTCTGTCTGCATACACTTGGCAAATTCTTGACAGAGGGTTTCATCAGTAGAACCAAAAATGATATCATCAACATAAATTTGAATCAACAGAATAGTGTCTTTAAAAGATTTTATAAACAGTGTAGTATCAATTTTCCCTTTTGAAAAACCTTTCTCAAGTAAGAAGCTACTTAGCCTTTCATACCAAGCTCTGGGGGCTTGTTTGAGGCCATAAAGCGCTTTCTTTAGCTTGAACACGTGGTCGGGAAATTTGTGATTTTCAAAGCCAGGAGGTTGTTTCACATAAACTTCCTCCTTAATAAAACCATTCAAGAAAGCACTTTTCACATCCATTTGAAATAATTTAAAGTTTTGAAAATTAGCAAAAGCACAAAGCATCCGAATGGATTCTAGTCTAGCAACAGGAGCATACGTCTCATCGTAGTCGATACCTTCCTCTTGGTTGTATCCTTGAGCTACTAGACGAGCTTTGTTACGTGTGACTGAACCATCTTCATTTACTTTGTTTCTAAAAACCCATTTAGTATCAATCATCGAGTGATTAACCGGTCTAGGAACGAGTTTCCATACTTGGCTTCTCTCGAATTGGTTGAGTTCTTCTTGCATAGCAGAAATCCAAAATTCATCATTAAAAGCTTCAGAAATGTTTTTAGGCTCTACTTGTGAAATGAAGACAGTGCTAGCAACGGAGTCTCTTAGTGATGATCTAGTAGTTACTCCACGTGAAACTTCTCCTATAACTAAATTTTCTGGATGAAAAGGTTTGAAAGAGAATTTCTTAGGCAAACCCTCCAGAGAATTAGTTTCGGTTGAAGTATTCATTGGAGTAGAAGTTGATGGCTCAACGTCATCATCAAGAGTACTTACTGCACTGTTGTCTTCATCAAAAGTCATATTTGTTGACTCTTCCACAATAAGTGAGCGTTTATTAAAAACTCTATATCCCTTACTCTTGGCGGCATAACCAAGAAAGATACCATCGTCAGCTTTGGCTCAAATTTGCCTAAGTTGTCTTTGGTGTTAAGGATAAAACATCTACAACCAAAAACTTTAAAATAAGAAACATTGGGAGTTCTCCCAAACCAAAGCTCATAGGGTATTTTCTTCGTAATGGGACGAATTAGCACCCTATTCAAAATGTGGCATGCTGTACTGACAGCTTCTGCCCAAAAGTATTTCGGAAGTGAAAATTTATTCAACATGACTCTGGCCATATCGCCGAGAGTTCTATTCTTCCGCTCCACAACACCATTTTGTTGAGGAGTTCTAGGACAAGAAAATTCATGATCAAAACCATTTGCATTACAAAAATTTTCAAAATCATAATTTACGAAGTCGCCTCCATGATCACTTCGGATTCGAGTAATCATGTAGCCTTTTTCGTTTTGAACTTTCTTCACAAAAACTTTGAAAACAGAAATAGCATCGCTCTTATTAGCGAGAAAGAAAACCCAAGTAAATCTTAAAAAATCATCAACAATAACAAATGCATAAAGTTTGCCACCAAGGCTAGCTATTCTACTAGGACCAAATAAATCCATATGAAGTAATTGCAAGGGTCTAGTAGTACATACAGAGTTGATAGAATGAAACGAGGATTTAGTTGCCTTGTTTAGTTCATATTCGGCACATACCGTGTCCTTTTTGAATGTGATGTCAGGCAATCCTCTCACTAGCTTCTTGGTAGAAAGCTTGGATATAGCATCCATGTTGGCATGACCAAGACGCTGGTACCAAAGTAGTCGTTCGTCTTTGTGGGCATATAGACATCTATTTGCATTGTTAGTATTTATAGAAAGATAAAAAATATATATGTTGTCCTCTCTTTTCCCTTCAAAAGCAATGTCTCCTGTTGACCTATCATAGATGTAGCAACTGTTTTGTCCAAAGTTAATATCATATCCATGATCAGCAAGATGACTAATGCTGAGCAGGTTATGCTTTAACTCGGTCACTAGGCAGACATCCTTTATTACAGGAGAAGGAGGATGACCAATGATACCATTACCTATTATGTGCCCTTTGAGATTGTTACCGAAGGATACATATCCTTCTCTCTTCATCGATAGTGATGCAAAAAGATTTGCGTCTCCCGTCATATGTCGCGAGCATCCACTATCGAGAATCCACTTACTTTCAGTTGAAGAGGGAAGGTCCACCTACATCAAGAGTAGATGTGACCTTTGGTACCCGAGTTCTTGAGGGTCCTGAAAAGTTAGTCTTTGGAAACCAAGTATATATCTTTTTATCTACAAGTCTTCTAAATTTGCACTGTGGTGAGATGTGTCCATGTAATCCACAGTAAGTACAGATAGCATTCTTATTTATACTAGGAGTATGAGAATAATATCTATAAGCAACAGGATGAGGATGGTCATGATGTAAAGAGTTAGTATGGTGATGATGATTATGCATAGAATGAGTGGCATGGTGATGGTGTCTTTGAGGCATATCATGATGGTATTGTCTATGATGTGTGACATGCTGATATTGTCTATATGGCATGGCATGATGATTTTGTCTATATGGCATATGATGATCTTGTCTATATGGCATTGCATGATGATCTTGTCTATATGGCATGGCATGATGATTCCTATGTGTGGAGTGATGTTAATTGTGTCTTTGTGCATGATGATTGTGTACTGAGTAAGAATTATTCTTACGTGCACGTGGTTTGTAAAAGTTTGTGTATATAAATGCATGGTTATGTGCTGCATGAGAATGATGTGGTTGACTAGCATGAGTGGTGTTGTGCCCATGTGATTGGGTTTGAGGTTGAACAACCTGTTTACCCAATTTGGTTTCTAATCTTTTAGAAACAGCTTGCAGTTCATCAACCTTAATATTTAAGCCATATATCTTAGTCATGGAAATCTTGTGTCTACTCTTTTCTTCAGCAAGCAACGTGTTGAGTGTAGTGATTTCTTGAGTTTGTTGCTCAATACGTACTTCAGCATCATGTAAGCTTAATTTAAGCTTGGATACTTCATCAGTGTCATTAGTGGGTGTCGTGTTTCTAACATTATCAAGAAGTAAAGAAACTCTTTGTATCTCATCTTCAAGACTTTTGATTTTATCCTTGGCATGTTTGTATTTACCGATGACCTTTTTGTGATCATCGAGTAAATCAGTGAAAGAATCGCCAAGTTCATCAAAAGAGAAGTCATCTAGAGTTTCGTTAGATACCTTGTTGGAAGTTGCCATTAGGCACACATTAGCTGTATCTTGAGGAGAGTCCTTTTCTTCCTCGGAGTCACTCGCTTCACTTTCATGCCAAATGCCTGTGTTGGCATATTTCCTTGATGAGTTCCTTTTGTATGGCTTCTCATGGCGGTTGCTCTTCTTCAGGAATGGGCAGTCTTTTCGGACATGTCCAGTTTTCTTGCAACCGTAACAAGTTGGCTCTTCTTCATCGTCTTCTTGAGATTCCTTCTTTCTTCGATTGAAGCGAAGGAATTTCCTGAAGTTGCGAACCATGAGAGCTTGGTCTTCATCATCCGAATTATCTTCTTCGGTCTCATCATGATTAGCTCTTCGTTGATGAGCTTTGAGTGCGATCTCCCTGGTCTTCGGAGCGGGCTCTTCGAAGTCCTTGAGGTCAAGCTCGTGAGTCATGAGTTTATCCATCAAGGTCTCCATTGACATTATTGTGAGATCGTTCCCTTCTATGATGGCTGTCACCTTAGGGTTCCAAATCTTTGGTAGCCCTCTGAGCAACTTACGAATCTTCTCGTGGTTTGAGTACTGCTTTCCAAGCGAGGATAGAGGATTGATGATGTCGAGGAATCTGGTGAACATTTGAGTGATCGTCTCACTTAGCTTCATCTTGAAGGCTTCATATTCTTGAGTGAGACGGCTTATTTTAGATTCCTTGACCTGTGTGGTTCCTTCATGCGTCACTTCTAGAAGTCTCTATACTTCATGAGCAGTGGTGCATGTAGAGACCCTGTTGAACTCATTCCTGTCTATAGCACAGAATAAAGCATTAATAGCCCTAGCATCTAGACTTGCCTGTTTCTTCTCCTCGACAGAATATTTGTCGTGTGGTTTCTCAATGAGGTCACCATCGACAACTATCCTGGCGGGCTTTTTGTAACCGTCAGTGACGACAGTCCACAGGTCAAAGTCTAGAGACTTAAGATAGAAGCTCATCCTTGTTTTCCAATATGTATAGTTAGTTCCATCAAATAGGGGAGGCCTATGAGTGGACTGACCTTCACCATGATTGGAAATCAAGGATTGTGTGGTTGCCATGGATCAGCTCTTAGGATGTTAGTCCTTATAAAGAGAACAGAGCTCTGATACCAATTGAAGAACAGTATGGCAACTCTAGAGGGGGGTGAATAGAGTTTATATAGAAAAATAGCCAATTAAAAATAACTCTTTCACCAACAATAAATAATCAGAGTAAAGTACGGAAAATAAATGAAGAGCAGAAGAGCATACGCAAACACATCGATTTTAACCTGGTTTCCCTCGTGGAGGACTAGTCCAGGCCTGAGAACTCTAGCTCAGGATTAAATCTACTATTTGTGAAATAGTAGTTTACAACCCGTGCCTTTTCTTCAGAAGAGCACGTCAACTTCTAACAGATGATCGCAGTGGCAATTTGCTTGGAATTGTCCAAGCGACTTCTTCGACTCTTGCACAAGAATCCTAACTGAGAGATGCTGAGCACTCGACACTTAGGAGGCTTGTGGCTAGTAGATGGGAAGGGTATGGCTTACTTGAGCTTATAAGAGAGAAGAGAAAAGAAGATTGGATGGATTGGAATGAGAGAATTCATGCCCTATTTATAGTGTTTTTATAGGCAGAATTCGGCCAGAATTCGGGTAGGAAAATTTAAAAATTTGGCCGTTGGACAACTAGCAACCAGCTAACCCTAAAATTAGGGTTCCTGATTTCTAGGGGACAGAGTTCGGCCCGAACTCTGTGTGGAGGCAGGGTTCGGCCCGAACTCTGTCTCCAGAGCACATAGTGGTTCTAAGGGAATTTTTGGGCAGTGTTTGGTTCAGTGGAGCTTGGAATTTTGGGTAGGCTGTAGACTAAGTGTCAAGAGCTCAGCAAGACTCAGAGTACACAAGTCTAGACTCAATGAAAATATAAAATACAGACTCGAAAACACACTGAGAGCCGGAGACTGAGCTGTCGTCTGTCTTGAACTGATATACAGATGTCGTGTGTCGTATTGAATTAATACAGATATTATTTAGTCAATGTAGTCAATATTTGGTTGACTGTGACTTTGTGTCAACACTAGCTACCTATTTAATGATATGGCTTCGAGACTATATGCTTTCTGGTGGTTCAGGCTCCGTGGAGAGGGTAGCTAGGAACCTTATCTTGTCTACTGTGAATCTGGTATTTGGCCGTCATTTTGGCCCTGTTCCTCATGAAGGTGTGCAACCTACAGCGGGGCCACGAGAGTTTATAGCAGAGGTGCTAGCCATGAAGGGAAAAAGAAAGAACTTTCTCTGAGTGGAGCTGCCTTATTACTATCTGATGGGGTGGTTGACATTATATCACCCCAATATGATGAGCCCTGGAACAAATGGGGGGCACGTTGTAGGTGACGCTTTTATCTGCTGCTGCAGAAGGAAGTGGCTACATACTGGCATCTACGTTTGTCGAAAGATTCTGTCCCAGCTCCAAGGGTAGGACATTACTAAACTTGGCCCATACTTTCTGGGTTTTAAAGCTGATGAGAAGTTAGAGGATACATGCGTAGATGTTGTCCATCTTCCGGATTGGGGGTTTCATAGGCTGTAATGCATCCGACCCTCGTATTTGGTATACCGGAACATGAACCATTGTATCCTGGAGCCGTATCTACCGAGCCGTTTTGCTTGTCAATTCGGTTACAACCAACTGATGTTGGACAACCAGAGTACCTGTTTGGGGAAAATCGGAAGCCTGTTAGATGGAGCCCGGGCCTGGAAGTATTACAATACTGGGTGCACGGGGGTGCAATTTACAACCCTTCTTCTGAACCCCAAGCCGCATATCCTATATTCTGTCGTCAACCTCTATTGTTCGACGAATACCCTATGTCTTGGCTATGATAGGGAGACGAGCTTTATCGTCGGGCCCCAGCTTGAGGCGTCCGACCTCGTGATCACGAAAGCCCAAACGTATCGCCCGTTGGATGCTCCAGTACTGGCAGCTACTCCAGTACTGGTAGCTGTTCCGGTCGACAGGACAGAAGATCCACCGAAGGAGTCCACAGGTAGTCAATTGAAAAGGCGTGCCCCGACAAGAGCAGGGTCTTCTGCACTGAAAAGGTAAAGAAATGTTCTGGCTACCAATTTTGGGGCCACAATATCTCTTTCCGCGGGTAGACCGTCGAAGATTTCTCCCGAAAAGGTAAACAAGTTGTCATTAATTCTACCATATAGTAGTTCTCAGGCTCTCACTTGCATGCCTTTTTGTCTGTAGGGTGCAAAGAAAAGGAAACCAAGGTCTTCAAAATAAGACTTGGATGAACTCATTAAGAAGGAAGTTGCCATCTCGCCTGAAGAGCGTATACCTCTAGTTGTGGAGTCTCCGGTCGAGGAAGTCCAAGAAGACATTGTCCGGGTTGATACTACTGCCGCCTTTGACTATGCGGAGGATGACTTAAGTAATTTGATGGCATCACAGAATTCTGAACAGCCCTCGACGAGCGTCTTAGGTAATTTTGCTTATACTTGTTTATATATGTTGGCAGCATTAATGATCATGTTCTATTTGTAGATACGCACCAAGTGGGGCCCTCGCAGGTCGTGGAAGAACCGACTATGGGCAATAGTAAAGAAACTGTTGTCCAGCCTCAGGAGGGGAAGTTATGAAGGGCCCTCTCGAGGATGAGGAGGATTGGGACTCGCCTCCTTCGGATGACGTCCCAGATGATACTGTTGGGGATATCGAGGGGGACTTAATGACGGGTGGGGATAGACAGTCCAGGGTAGCTGAAGGAGTGGTCGTAGCCGAGTCCTCCCCTAGACATGGTAGGGAGGAACCTGTTTCGATGCCAAGTACTCTACTTTCCCTAGTGACAGAGTTCAAGATGGAGAGCTAGGCTCTGCTGCTGAGTCCTACGCCTGCCCCGTGTTTGCCAGGAACAAAAGTTGGAGAACTTTTTTCTATTTCAAATATATAAAATAGTACAGAAAACTCCTAAATAGGAGATCTAGGTATAAATTTTTTTTAGAAAAGTGTGACAGTGGAGATCGAGTACTATAGCGGCTCCTTTACTCCATTGACGATCTAAAGACGAACTGAACTTGCTCTGACTTTCTGATGCCTATGAGGGGCAATCTGCGTTGCTAATCAAGAAGACATCAAAGCCTCTTAAATGAAGGAAGACTGCTTCTATTTATAGGTGACAAATATAGGATGTGCAAGAGGATTTTTGATGTGCAGGAGTGCTGCGCGTGCAGGATTTCAGAGAAATCTGTTGTAACTGCTCCGTGAGGGCTGTTGCTGAGCTGACACGTTGCAGTTGTTGGAGTTATCAGTTATCGAGGTCTAGGATGGTTAGCATCCTTCATCAATATGATCGAGTGACTGACACGTGGCGCGTGTCCATTGCTCAACTATCTTTTTCGGATGAAATTGAATAGGTTTTGCTCCTATTAAAAGAACAACAGCTTAAACAAACTGAATTCTGATCTTATTTCAGGAGCGGCAGTTTGAAGAAATTGAATTTGATTGTATCTAAAAAGATATAATTATTTAAACAAACTAAACCCGATTGTATCAGGAGGAGATGTGATTGTATCTAAAGAGATAAGATTGTATCTTAGAGAGATACGACTGTTTGAACAAACCAGATGTGACTATATCTGAAGGGATACGACTGCCATACAGGCTACATGGCATGATGCCACGTTTGTGGAGAAGCTGCGCTTCTGGGGAGCGACGAAGTCACTACACTTTTGGGGGACGAGGAGACTGTGCTTCTGAGGCAACAAAGTCGTTGTGCTTTTGGGCGATAAAGTCACTACACTTTTGGGTGACGAGGAGACTATGCTTCTGGGGTGATGAAGTCACTGCACTTTTTGGGCGACGAGTGACTATCCTCTTGAGGCGATGAAGTCACTGCGCTTTTAGGCGACGAGTGACTCTGCTCTTGAGTTGACGAAGTCACTACGCTTTTAGGCAACGAGTGACTCTGCTCTGGAGGCGACGAACTCACTGCACTTTTGGGCGACGAGGAGACTATGCTTCTGAGGCAACGAGGTCACTACGCTTTTGGGCGACGAGGAGACTGTGCTTCTGGGGCGACGAGGTCAGTACGCTTTTGGGCGACGAGGAGACTGTGCTTATGAGGTGACGAGGTCATTGTGCTTTTGGGCGACGAGGAGACTGTGCTTCTTGGAAGCTCTGAGATATTAATTAAGGAGCCTTTGAAGGGGCTACACTTCTGGAAGCTCTAAGAGCAATGAAGGAGCCGTTGAAGGGGCTACGCTTCTAGAAGCTCTAAAAGACCAAATGAAGGAGCCGTTGATGTCATAACCCACACCCAGTGAAAGGGCATGAGACCGTAGGTACGTCCAGCCTATGATGCAGTGTCGGCGGTAGAATGCTGTCCTAGGTCTCAACAACATCTAACACAAAATAATATATCTGACCAATAAAGATATACACTCCAAACGGAGGACAATCTCAAAAGGATACAACTCAATCACAAAGTAACTAAGATGGATAGCAGCACAAAAATAGAATAGATAGAAATATCCTCAAAGTTTAATACAAAGCCATAATTGAAAAGAGCTAAGTGTTATCAACCCCAAATAGAGTACAACTCAAATACACAACAAGAAACTAAAAGACATAATCCAACAGTCCTAGTAGTCTACTCCAAGTACTACTGGTGTCTCCTCAAGGCTAGCTGGATCCTCCAAGTTCTCTGTAAAATTTTGTCAACGTATCTAGTTAGGATTGGAGCGAATACATAACTCTGAAAGCAGTTCCAAAATATGGTAGAAAATATAGAGCTAACAATAGAATAAAATACATGACGTGCTGTAAAGAAGTACAAGAATACAGGAGATATGGATAAGTAAACTGAGTACTAAAATATAATAAGAGTCTATGAACTATAATAAATATAAGTGTTTATGAGCATAAGATGGTTATGTGATTGGTTTAGGTTGCACTTGATTATTCTACGGTAACTCTATTATACGTGAGGGTATAATCGACATGTATATTTTTACACTAGAGGGATTTAATCACATAACCACTTCTACTCCCCCTACCCCAATCAATACACAAGGATCTGGTCAAGTTACATTACGTACAAGATTTTTAGTTATACATGAAGCACATTAAAGTACATGAGAGCACATGAGTGTATATAAAGAATACGAGCACAAGGAGTACATGATGAAGTACATGAACATGGAATACCTGATACACCCAATGAAGGGATAACATCTCATGAAAAGATCCATATAGTACCAATCCATGTTAAAAACGTGTTAGCATCAAGTAAAGTATGTAAACCCCCTAAATTTCTACTTTAAATTTTTTTTATAAATTGAGTATTTAAAATTTTTTTTACTTGGTATTTGTACGTCGTATAGTCGTATTATACGTCACGTACGAGTTCGCATTTTTGTACGTCTCGTCGAGTGCGAATATGTGCGAGGTACATATTTTTGTAAAATATTTTATTTTAGAAGTTTGAAATTTTTGATAATAAATAATAAATATTTCGATTACTAAAGGTTGTAAATATGTCATATTGGAATTTTTCAAATCTTTATTTACGTCATGAAGGGTTATATAAATAGTAATTTTAAAAATGAGGTTTACGCAAATATTCATACATACGAGGTGCATAAATTTAGATTTTTTTATATTTTTGAAATTTATTTAATATTAATATTTTATTGTTCGAAAAAGTATTTTAAAATAGTGTTTTGGTTTAGGACAAGACTAAATGTTAAAATAGGTGGAACATATTATAGAAATAATTTATTTTTATTATTAGGGTTTCAGAGATCCATTTGAAAATAAGGTAGGGTCAAGCCCAATAAAATTTATAACAAAAACCTATGTAAAATGTGCTACACAGTAATCTCAATTTATAATGCCCAAATTATTCCAACCCAAAATAACTTTTAATAGAACAAAGTAATCCTTCTCATGGCTCAAGTAAATATATTATGTCTTTACACAGAAATAATAACTTCCAAAAATATTATACAATATTATTATTATTATTAAGAATAATTATAACATAAGGAAAACTTTTGTTACTGTATTTTTAAAACTAAAAGTTATGATAATAAGAAGAAAAGAATAGTAAACAAATGAAAAAAATGAAAAAAAAACAACAAAACGTAGACACCTGCTCCATATTAACAAAGAGAGAGAGAGAGAAAGTAAAGTAGGAATGAGAGGAAAGGGAGCGGGAAGAAAAGAAGTGGAAGAGAGGAAAGATCAGTAAGGGGAAGAAAGGGGAAGGGTGCGGTGGTCCGTTCGAGGCATGACGAGCAGCTGTTGGTCGTCCGCGGTGCTACAGGAAGCTCATCGTCGATGGTTGGCTGTGTGGGAAGGGGACGGTGTGGGGAGGCAGTCCAGCGCTGCGGTTGGGAGGCGGAGCTCAAGCCGGAAGAGGATCAGAGAGGAGCTAGAGGCGGTCGGGATCGGTGGTCCGACGGATTTGTTCGACCAGAGAGGTCAGGAAAAGTCGCCCGCGCTCGGATGGTCGCCGGCACGCAGGTTTCAGGAAGAGGGCGGGGCGGAGGTTTCAGTCGGGCGGAGGCGCCGGTGGAGCTGCCGGAGAGGGTCGGGAGAAGAGGAAGCGGCGGAGTCGCCGGCGGTTCACGCGGGGGTTTTGGGGTCGCGGCGGACGGAAGAGGAAGATGAAGGAGGAGAGGGTGTTCGGGGGTTCGGCCACGTGGCTCGCCGACGGACGTGCGGCTGCGCGGCACAAGGAGTCGGTGGAGCGGACGGAGGTGAGTTTTAGGGTTAGGGTTTTTGTATTTTGGTGCTCTTATGCTAGCGATGGGTTTTTTGGGGGGTCGCCAGAAATTTGGGCGCCGGTGGTGGTGTTTGCTGAGTTTGGCATGTGGTCTGGTGGTGGCGGCAGGTTGCCGGGGTTGGCTACAGCGTTTGCCGATGGTCGGGGTGGTATTGTTGGAAGTCAGGAGGCGACACGGGTGGTGTGTAGGGGTTCGTCGTTGACGGCCGATGATGGTGGTGGAGGCTGGCCACTGGTGGAGGTGCGGTGGTGAGGTGGTCGATGACGAGAACATAGGTGGTTTACTGTTGGTGGCGGTAAGGGTCGGAAGGAGATAACAAAGGTGGCTGGCCGAAAATTAGGTTTAGGGGCTAGGGTTTACTGTTGCGTGTCGGGGGTGTGTCCGACACGAAGGAGATGGGTTTGTATATGTAAACTAGATGGAATAAGAATTAGACACTGACACGGTGCACGCACTTGTGGCAAAAATTTGTGGAGAATAGCAATACATGGATGAGTACCTGCCTATTTATAGAATGTGGGAATTACAATTTGGATAGGATTAGAAAAAGATTTAAATCCCTAATAGATAATTGCTACTAATTTAAAATCAATCAATTCCAAATCCAAATACAAATCCAATTTAAATCTAATTAAATTTTTAGTTTAAAAATCAAATAGGATAAATCAAATTTCAAATATTTAACTATTTAAATAAATCCAAAATTTCAAATCAAGGTTTAAATCGCCATAATAATTTAGAAATATATTTTCCAAAAATACTAATAATAATAATTTCAAAAATTACATTATTATTTAAATAAACTAATAAATAATTACTAAATATATATATGTAGGTACAAATAATATTTACATAAATATACTTTTCTAATATACCATTTTATAGGGAAAATTACTTATTAATATAACTATATAAATGAAAGGCTTTTTATAATTAAAATCATCAACTTGAAAATGATAACTAGAAATAATTATTATCTATATTACTTCGAAAAAAAATAGAAATTTTTTTTCAAAAATATGTACGCTTGCACATATTCGCACTCGTCGAACAATTATGAAAAATAAAATTTCGCACACGACGTACAATACGACTACGTGGCGTACAATACAAAATTTTAAATCAGTACCAAATTTAAATAAAAAATAGTAGAATTTTAGGGGTTTTACACATTTATTTAAATCAAAAGTACTATATTTTCTGGGACCACGTCCCTGTCAAAAGGATGAAGAAACATAAAGGAAGAAAGGAAAAAGCCGATCATGGTTCGGCGACATATAATTCTCGGAGCTGGTCCTTCATTTTGGACATCGACCGCTCAAATCTCAGGGTAGCCCGACGCTCAGCCTCTTGCGTCAGATTCTCTGCATCTTCCAGATGCACATGTGCCTGCCAACCATCTTCAAGTTTCTTCAGGGCTTGTTCCAAAGCATCTGAGGTTCGGGTGACCTTGTCGGTCTCCCGAAAAATTAGCTCCTTGTCGTCACGAGAGGCCTGCAGCTCAGACTCCAAAGAAACCAGTTTTCTCTGAAGCTGGAGGATCTGTTCCTTGGTTTCGGCTACCCCACGAGAGGTGGCCTCTTTCCGAGCGATGCATTCCTCTCCGATGCGGCTTAATTGATCATACTTCAGTGACAAATCTCGGAGGTCCTTCATCAGAGTGGGCTTGGACGTCTCCCGTACCATTCTTACCTTTTCCATGGCAGTTAAAAGGAAGGCACGCTCCTGGTCTATTGCTGAAGACAGATCAACTTGTCGCAGTACTCGATACTAAGCCACCAACTCTAGTCAAAGCATCTTGAACTGTCTGGTGCAGGACGTCGCTTCGACGATCCTGGAAAGCTATCAAGGTTCTGATGAGGCCTACTAAGGTACCATCATCTGGCTCTGCGGGCTGGACGGGCCGAACTGGTGACTCTCCTCCAGTAGGCACAACTCTGGAGGCTACTCCGGAATGCTGAGCATGATCTCCGGGTTGCTGCTGATCCACGGGAAATGCTCTACCTCGTCGATCGGTAGGACCAGGTACAGTGCCGCTGAAGAAGACGACACAGGAAACAATAAGGAAAGGACCAGGACAGATCAACGATATAAGCACAGGATCAGGGCAAGAATCCAGGGATTCAGAAGATACGAACAGAGATCAAGGACGAGTACTGATTGAGACATATATCTGGTAAACTCCCACACATCTTGATTTACAAGACCTTCATGGGCCACCACTTAAACCATGTCACGCCCCAAAACCAGAATACTGGAGAGCGGGGACAGACATAGCCAGCTACGTATATTGAAATAGAAACCACCTCGATATACGGTCACGACTGTCTAGATATGTGAGGGTTTTCTACAAGCCAACAGTCTCGTATGGTCATGAACAAGCCTAGTGTCTCAATCACCACAAGTAAGTAAAGTTGCAAGATGTATGATCATTAAATATACATTAATAAGGCGTCCCAAATATTACATATTCAGCTGATCATGAAGCTAGTCGTTACAAAATGTTAGGACTAGCAAGAGTTTAGTCATACATGATCTACCCTAGGATTTGTTAATCATGTTTATCATGTTTACAGCCCGTAGGTAGACAGTAAGTAAAAGTGCATCGAGCTAACAGGTGCTCGTCGGCTAAACGCCTCAAAAGAATAATTTTTATAATAAAGTGGGTAAATCAAAAAGGGAAGACCCACTCTTGGCCCGGGTTCCGTCTAGTTGTCACCATTGGACTGGAAGCTTAGTAGATCCTCGGGAGCTGCTCCGAAATCTGGCCACACAAAACCAGCTGGGTCAACCCCAGAAAGAGCATGTGCCACAAGGGGGCCACGAAATAAGAACAAAAGCCAGCAATCAGCACAATAGAATCTAATATTAAAACTAGAACTTACGAAAACATGTCAGAATGATATACGACGAGATAACCATGGAACTATTCCGATAGCCAGGTTACAACCCGTAAACCAAACAAGGACCGGGGTTGTAACCCTTCATCTGAACAGAACTTGGTTTTCCACCATTTATCGGCAAGATAGTAATGTAAGAGAATCAAGATCGGAAATAATCTTGTACAGGATCAAGACATAGCTAGACTAGTTATACCTCATTCAATCAATCACGGCCAAGCAGATCCTACGGCTTACTACTTTAACTAACTAGGGTTATCACAGGCCTAATTACTAACAAGATACAGTGAGATTGACCCACAGCCACAAGCCCTGCAGACCATCCAGGCTACCCAGGACGAAAATTAGGGGTTGAATTCAGGTGGGTACATCGCCCGGGAGACAAATGTACCCTTAGGTGACTTAGAGGGTGCAACACTCGACGGCAGGCTACAGATCCCAAGAGCGCCCAGGTAACGGGATTGCCTGTAGCTGTGTCATCTCTTTATGACTACTGTGTTATTCTAGTTATTAACCTTAATTCATTTTAGTAGGTACTCCTGACCGTGGTACTTAGGAGTCCCATCGTAGACATGATGCAAGACTGGACAAGTGGATTTAACAAGCAAGCAAGAAAGAACCACCCACGGTGTCAAGACAGGTCAAGCTAGGTTATCAAGTCATGTCAAGTCAGGAGTGTGCCGCCACGGGCCACTATCAAGTTATCAAGATAAATTATGTCAGGGTACTTATCGAGAGTACGCCACGACGGGCCACTATCATGTCAGGTTGGTCATGTCAGGAGTGTACCACTACGGGTCACTGTCGTGTTATGCGAGTTCCTTGTCATACCAAGCCATGTATAATAGTCATTCCAAACATATTAAGTAAAATCAGTTCATGACAAAAGGCGTAAGGATATAAAATGGGCATAAAATATCTAATAAAATACCAATATATGGGACTATAGAAGAGCCAAGATCAAGAAATAAACAATATTCATCATAGACAAGTAGATTGCACAAGGGGGTCAGGGGTTGGGCTGCGCAGGGTATGTACTGCGCATGGAAGAGCTGCGCAAGAGTTGCCTTGCGCATAGGTAGACTGCGCATGGGGTCAAGGGGCATAGGGTAAAAGGGGCACATGGGATGTACTGTACAATGGGTCATTGCGCATGGACCAAGGGTACAGGGGCTGCCTTGCGTATGGGTTAGTTTGCACAAGGGTAGGTTGCGCAGAGTATGGACTGCACAATGGTCGAGTGCGCAGGGGTTACCTTGCGCATGGCTGGCTTGCGCATGGCTAGCTTGCTCCAGCGCAATCCAACACAGTGCAAAGCACTGGCTGAGCCTATGTGCAATCGGCCATGCGCTAAAAAGCACAGGCCGGGGTGCGCAAACGGTCAAGTGCTAAAGAGCACTAGCCGAGAGCCTTCACCAAGGCTGAGATGAACTCCTCAAGGACACCAAAACTTCAAATTTTCATAACTTAGCCAAATCAAAACCAAATCTAGATTTTCAAAGTTCTATCTTGAGTAAAATCGAATTCTCTTCCACATGGAAGCATCAAAAACCCATAAAATCCAACTAAAATAGATTAAAACCATGTAAATTTGAAAATAACTAAAACTTAGATCTAGAACAATGGAGACTCCAAATCGTAAAATGCCAAGTTCTAATGTTGTTCTCCATGACCTAATCTAGCTAATGGACAAATAAAATTGGGTCCTTATGTGGTGGCAAGGTGCACTTGCCTATGGGTTGGGGAGTTGTGTGGAAGAAGGAAGAAGAAGTTGTAGGAAATTAATAGAGTTATGGAGGAGAGAGAAAAGGTTGGTGGGTTTTAATGAGGGTGGTTGTGATGGAATGGAGGTGGAGAATAGGCTAAGGTGTTCCACTCATGATAAACCAAACCAAACCAACTCCACAAAATAAAACCAAGCCATGGTCCAAAACCCATTTACGAGAGACCAAATCCACAAGTCGAGCAAATAAAATACATACCAAAATCAATTACGAGTACAAATACGAAATACAGGAAATACTCTGGCCTTCTTCCTGCTTCACACTCTGCTCTGAGTCGCTGGATCTTGGAATCTGTTGACTGCGCCATCCGGATCCTCTCAACTATGCTGGACTGAACCTGTAGACTTGCCATCAATGCTACGCTGGTTGGAAGAACCACTTCAATTCCCATCTTCTGAAGATCTGTCAATAATTCTGGTTGCGCCGTCAGGAGATAAACTCCGGCTCTCCGGCTCAACGCATCTGCTACAACGTTGGCCTTCCCTGGATGATATTGTAAATCCACATCGTAGTCCACCAGTAGCTCGAGCCATCTTCTCTGCCACATATTAAGATCCTTCTGGGTGAAAACATACTTCAGGCTCTTATGATCAGTAAATATCTCCACTCTGTCTCCGTACAAGTAGTGCCTCCACAACTTAAGTACAAACACTACTGCTGCTAGATCCAAGTAGTGGGTCGGGTAATTCTTCTCATGATCACGAGTTAACGCGACGCATAAGCAATTACCTTCCCATGCTGCATCAAAACACATCCCAATCCTATGCCTGAAGCATCGTAATAAACTGTGAATCCTCCGGTCCCATCTGGAAGGGTGAGAATGGGAGCCGTTATCAAACCTCGCTTCAACTTCTCAAATGATTCCTGACATTCTGCTATCCAAACGAACGGCACATCCTTGCGGGTCAGCTGGGTCATCGGTGCTGAAAACCTTGCAAAATCAGAGACGAACCGCCGGTAGTAGCCGGCCAATCCAAGAAAACTGCGAACCTCTGCCACTGAGCTGGGTACCGGCCATGACTCGATAGACAATCTTCTGGGGATCCACTTCCACTCCTCCTCGGGTAATGATGTGACCCAAGTACGAAATATGATTGAGCCAGAACTCGCATTTACTGAACTTGGCGTAAAACTGATGCTCCCTAAGCGTCTGGAGGACGACTCTGAGATGTTGCTCATGCTCTGCTTCACTCTTACTGTAGACCAGGATGTCATCTAGGAACACGATCATAAACTGATCCAAGTAAGGCATGAAAATGCGATTCATGAGGTCCATGAATATGGCCGGCACATTGGTCGCTCCAAAGGGCATAACAAGGAACTCCCAATGCCCATACCTCGATCTGAATGCTGTCTTCAGGATGTCCTGCTCTCTGACTCTGATCTGATGGTACCCTGACCGCAAGTCGATCTTCGAGAACACCGAAGCCCCGTTGAGTTGATCAAACAAGTCATCTATCCTCGAAAGAGGGTATCTATTCTTGATTGTCACCGAATTCAAGGTACGATAATCAACACATAACCTAGACGTACCATCCTTCTTTTTCACAAGAAGCATCGGGGATCCCCAAGGCGATCCACTTGCACGAATGAATCCCTTGGTCCTCAGTTCTTCAATCATCTTGTATAAAATCTCCAACTCTGAAGGCGCCATCCTGTAGACTCGCTCTGATACTGGTACTGTCCCGGGAATCAAGTCTATAGTGAACTCAATCTCCCGCTCTGGCGGCATCCCTGGAAGCTCCTCTGGAAAGACATCTGGAAACTCTTCAACTATCCGGGGTAACTGCACTGCTGCTATTGCCATCCGCAATGCGGGGGAAGACGGCTCCACTGTGCCTCTGGAAAACGAAAACTCTGGCTCACTGGGGATAGTAAAGACAACTCTGCCGACATGGCAGTCTATCCTAGCATACTGGTTCCTCAACCAATCCATGCCTAGGACTACATCATAGTCTGCCATAGGAAACTCTATGAATCTAGCGGGGAACTCCCTACCGCTAACTACGATCCGACACGAGGAAAACACTCGATCTACTCCCACAAGACCATTACCAGTAAGTATATTGAGTCTCACTGATAAGGACTCGGGCTCCAATCCTATCTGTGTCGCGAATCGTGCAGACATAAATGAATGCGATGTACCAGAATCAAATAATACAGACGCTGGAGAGGAGTTGACGAGAATAGTACCTGCCACAACCTCACCTGGTGCAACTTCTTCTTCCATAGCCATCATCATGGCCTGACCTTGTCCTCTAGCTGCTGGTCCCCTCTGCTGGAAACCTCGCTGCCTATTCTGGATCTGAGCTTGGGCTTGCGCATACTGCTGGGGGTGTAGTTGCTGGAATGCCTGAGACTGAGGCGGCAAGGGCCTCGAAGATTGATACTGCTGCTGCTGAACTGGTGCTGGGGCCGGTCCTCTCACCGAAGAGCTAGAAGGGTTGGATGCTGATGAACCACCTCTATTCGGGCAAGCCCCTATCCTATGGTCTACTGCTCCACACGCCAGGCACAATCCCTGCGCCCTACGACAATCTGCCACCACATGGCCTGGCTTCCCGTAATAAGAACATCCCATTGTGGAAGCCTGCTTCTGCTTCTGCTGCTGCGGGTACGTCGAGGTCGAATGCTGAAATGACGTTACTGAGGCCACCCGCCTCGGAGTTCCAATGGTCAATCCCCTAGCTGCCGGGGCTGGAGCTGATGATTGGTGCATCTGACTGTGGGACCGCTTCCTATCTCCGGTCCTATCCACGATCCTCTAGGAGGTGTACTCATGCCTCCTAGCTGCTCTCAAGACTGCATCGAACGTCTGGTGCTCGAACTGCTCAACCGCCAACAAGATCTCCAAATGCAGTCCCTGCTGGAACCGCTGGACCCTATCAAACTCGGTCGCCACCAAGATGGGGACAAACCTACTGAGTCTAGAAAACTCCGATGCATAACTGTCGACTGATCTGCCTCCTTGCTTCAAGTTGGTAAATCTGGTCTGCAGGTCGTACCGAGCCACAGCATCAAAGTACTGTCCACCAACTGCGAGCCAAGTCCAACAACTACAAGCGTACCACCGCCACTTTCTCATTCTCGGGTGTCCTAGCTGCTTCCAGAATTACCTCGGTATCCTGAAGCCATGATCCACGGCAATCGCATCCTCGGTGCCGTCGAAGAAAGGAGGGTTCAATCGTTTGAAACCGTTCGCCGCCTGGTTCCCTGGATGTCCGCCTCTAGTCAAAGCATCTTGAACTGTCTGGTGTAGGGCGTCGCTTCGACGATCCTGGGAAGCTATCAAGGTTCTGATGAGGCCTACTAAGGTACCATCATCTGGCTCTGCGGGCTGGACGGGCCGAACTGGTGACTCTCCTCCAGTAGGCACAACTCTGGAGGCTACTCCGGAATGCTGAGCTTGATCTCCGGGTTGCTGCTGATCTACAGGAAATGCTCTACCTCGTCGATCGGTAGGACCAGGTACAGTACCGCTGAAGAAGACGACACAGGGAACAATAAGGAAAGGACCAGGACAGATCAACGATATAAGCACAGGATCAGGGCAAGAACCCAGGGATTCAGAAGATACAAACAGAGATCAAGGACGAGTACTGATTGAGACATCTATCTGGTAAACCCCCACACATCTTGATTTACAAGACCTGCATGGGCCACCACTTAAACCATGTCACGCCCCAAAACCAGAATACTGGAGAGCGGGGGCAGACATAGCCAGCTACGTATATTGAAATGGAAACCACCACGATATACGGTCACGGCTGTCTAGATATGTGAGGGTTTTCTATAAGCCAACAGTCTCTTATGGTAATGAACAAGCCTAGTGTCTCAATCACCACAAGTAAGTAAAGTCGCAAGATGTATGATCATTAAATATACAATAATAAGGCGTCCCAAATATTACATATTCAGCTGATCATGAAGCTAGTCGTTACAAAATGTTAGGACTAGCAAGAGTTTAGTCATACATGATCAACCCTAGGATTTGTTAATCATGTTTACAGCCCATAGGCAGACAGTAAGTAAAAGTGCATCGAGCTAACAGGTGCTCGTCGGCTAAATGCCTCAAAAGAATAATTTTTACAATAAAGTGGATAAATCAAAAAGGGAAGACCCACTCTTGGCCTGGGTTCCGTCTAGTTATCACCATTGGGCTGGAAGCTTGGTAGATCCTCGGGAGCTGCTCCAAAATCTGGCCACACAAAACCAGCTGGGTCAACCCCAGAAAGAGCAAGTGCCACAAGCGGGTTACGAAATAAGAACAAAAGCCAGCAATCAGCACAATAGAATCTAATATTAAAACTAGAACTTACGAAAACATGTCAGGATGATATACGACGAGATAACTATGGAACTATTCCGATAGCCAGGTTACAACCCGTAAACCAAACAAGGATCGGGATTGTAACCCTTCATCTGAACAGAACTTGGTTTCCCACCATTTATCGGCAAGATAGTAATGTAAGATAATCAAGACCGAAAACAATCTTGTACAAGATCAAGACATAGCTAGACTAGTTATACCTCATTCAATCAATCATGGCCAAGCAGATCCTACGGCTTACTACTTTAACTAACTAGGGTTATCACAGGCCTAATTACTAACAAGATACAGTGAGATTGACCCACAGCCACAAGCCCTGCAGACCATCCAGGCTACCCAGGACAAAAATTAGGGGTTGAATTCAGGTGGGTACATCTCCCGGGAGACAAATGTACCCTTAGGTGACTTAGAGGGTGCAACACTCGACGGTGCGCTGGAAATGTGCCTTACTCGACGGCAGGCTACAGATCCCAAGAGCGCCCAGGTAACGGGATTGCATGTAGCTATGTCATCTCTTTATGACTACTGTGTTATTCTACTTATTAACCTTAATTCATTTTAGTAGGTACTCCTGACCGTGGTACTCAGGAGTCCCATCGTAGACATGATGCAAGGCTGGACAAGTGGATTTAACAAGCAAGAAAGAAAGAACCACCCAAAGTGTCAAGGCAGGTCAAGCTAGGTTATTAAGTCATGTCAAGTCAGGAGTGTGCCGCCACGTGCCACTATCAAGTTATCAAGATAAATCATGTCAGGGTACTTGTCGGGAGTACGCCACGACGGGCCACTATCATGTCAGGTTGGTCATGTCAGGAGTGTACCACTACGGGTCACTGTCGTGTTATACGAGTTCCTTGTCATACCAAGCCATGTACAATAGTCATTCCAAACATATTAAGTAAAATCAGTTCATGACAAAAGGCGTAAGGATATAAAATGGGCATAAAATATCTAATAAAATACCAATATATGGGACTATAGAAGAGCCAAGATCAAGAAATAAACAATATTCATCATAGACAAGTAGGTTGCGCAAGGGGGTCAGGGGTTGGGCTGCGCAGGGTATGTACTGCGCATGGAAGAGCTGCGCAAGAGTTGCCTTGCGCATGGGTAGACTGCGCATGGGGTCAAGGGTCATAGGGTAAAAGGGGCACAGGGGATATACTGCACAATGGGTCATTGCACATGGACCAAGGGTACAGGGGCTGCCTTGCGTATGGGTTGGTTTGCGCAAGGGTAGGTTGTGTAGAGTATGGACTGCGCAATGGTCGAGTACGCAGGGGTTACCTTGCGCATGGCTGGCTTGCGCATGGCTAGCTTGCGCCAGCACAATCTAGCGCAGCGCAAAGCACTGGCTGAGCCTATGCACAATCGGCCATGCGCTAAAGAGCAGAGGCCGGGGTGCACAAACGATCAAGTGCTAAATAGCACTGGCCGAGAGCCTTCACCAAGGCTGAGATAAACTCCTCAAGAACACCAAAACTTCAAATTTTCATAACTTAGCCAAATCAAAACCAAATCTAGATTTTCAAAGTTCTATCTTGATTAAAATCGAATTCTCTTCCACATGGAAGCATCAAAAACCCATAAAATCCAACTAAAATAGATCAAAACCATGTAAATCCGAAAATAACTAAAACTTAGATCTAGAACAATGGAGACTCCAAATCGTAAAATGCCAAGTTCTAATGTTGTTCTCCATGTCCTAATCTAGCTAATGGACAAATAAAATTGGGTCCTTATGTGGTGGCAAGGTGCACTTGCCTATGGGTTGGGGAGTTGTGTGGAAGAAGGAAGAAAAAGTTGTAGGAAATTGTAATGCCTGTGGTTCGTATTACGTATTTTGGAAATACGTGTACGTGTCTTTTCTTGTATTATTCCTTGTTTAGCTCTCAGCTTGGTTTAACTCTCGGTTTGGGTTGGCTTGGTTCGGCCGGCCCAATGCTTGGTTCATCATGGGCTAAGGGTGGAACACCTTAGCCTATGCTTCTCCTTCATTTCCACCACAACCCCCCCTTCTTTATTATCCCCACCAACCTTCTCTCTCCTCCATAATTCTCATTTACTTCTCCTTCCCCCACCATTACTCTTCTCCACCAACCAAGAACACCATAGGCAAGTGCAACTTGCTTCCACAAGAGAACTCCTTTTGATGGTTTCATTAGCTTCTCCTCATGATTCTAAACCACATTAGAACTTGTCATTTTCCATTTTGAGGCTTTAATTCTTGTAGATCTAGAGTTTTGCTATTTTTGGATTTTTGGTGTTTTGATCTATTAAACTTCCTTGTTTTCAAGTTTTGATGGTTCCATATTTTAGAGAATTTTATTCTACCCAATTTTGACCTTTGGAAAGTTGGATTCGGACTTGTTTTGACCAAGATTTGGACAATTGAAGCTTAGATTCAACTTTAGAGTTCTTGCTGTTCTTGCCATTTGGAGAAGACAGTGAACAGTGAGCTAGCTTTTTAGCTTATGCCGCTGAGTCGTACGCTGCTCTTTAGCGAGCGTACGCTAGCCTTCGTACGCTGCTCTTTAGCGAGCGTACGCTAGCCTTCGTACGCTGCTCTTTAGCGAGCGTACGCTAGCCTTCGTACGCTGCTCTTTAGCGAGCGTACGCTAGCCTTCGTACGCTGCTCTTTAGCAAGCGTATCCTAGCCTTCGTACGCTGCTCTTTAGCGAGCGTACGCTAGCCTTCGTACGCTGCTCTTTAGTGAGCGTACGCTCACCTTAATACGCTGCCTGTTGGCAGCGTGTCTTGAGCATACGCTAGCTTTCGTACGCTAGCTTGAGCGTACGCGTGCCTTGGTACGCTAGCTTAAGCGAGCAAGGCGTACGCTGGCCCCTTTCGTACGCTAGCTCGAGCGTACGCAGTCTTGAGCGTATGCTAGCTTGAGCGTACGCTGACCTGTAGCTTGAGCGTGCCCTTGTATACGCTTCCCATTGCGTACGCTTCCCATTGAAAGTGCATGGATCCTCTGGTACGCAGACCTGAGCGTACGCTAGCCTGAGCGTAGCCTGGCTTGAGCGTAGCCTGATTACCCTTGATCTTCTATAGTCCTGTATATTGATATTTTATTAGATATTTAACGTCCATTTTATATCCTTACGCCTTTTGTCATGAACTTGATAATCATGGATTTGTTAAATATGTTTGGAAATGATACCTGAGCATGACACGATAGTGACCCGTAGTGGTGCACTCCTGACATAATGACCTGACATGACCTGATAGTGGCCCGTCGTGGTGCACTCCTGACAAGTACACTTGACCTGATAACCTGACATGATTATCTTAATAAGCTGTTACGACGGCTGCTTGACATGACATGACCTGTATAATTAATCCTGGACACCGTGGATGATTTTTCTTGTACAAATAATCCAGTCCTGTCTTGTATCATGTCTAGGAGGGGACTCCTGAGTACCACGGTCAGGAGTACCTACTGAAATGGACTAAGGTTAATAACTAGATTAATACAGTAGTCATGAAGAGATCTCCCAGCTACAGGCAATCCCGTTACCTGGGCGCGCTTGGGATCTGTAGCCTGCCGTCAAGTAGGGCACATTTCCAGCACACTGTCATGTGTTGCACCCTTCAAGCTACCTAAGGGTACATGCATTTCCTGGACGATGTATCCACCTGAATTCAACCCTAATCTCTCGACCTGGGTGACCTGGATGGTCTGCAGGGCTTGTGGCTGTGGAGTAATCTCACTGTATCTTGTTAGTAATTAGGCTTGTGACAACCCTAGTTAGTTAAAGTATCAAGCCGTAGTTCTTGCTTGGCCGTGAAATGATTGGATGGAGTCTAACCAGTCTAGTCTTGCCCTGACCCTGTTCCAGACTATTGAATGACCAGAATGCTTGTATTTATTTTACCGATAAATGGTGAGAAACCAAGCTCCGTTCAGACGAAGGGTTACAACCCCGGTCCTTGTTTGGTTTACGGGTTGTAACCTGGCTATCTGAATAGTTCCATGGTTATCTCGTCGTATATTATCCTGATATGTTTCTTTTTATTCCAGTCCTTATTTTATTTATATTTATATTCCTGTGCTGATTGCTAGTTTTAGTTCTTAAGTGAAGCCTCCTTTGTGGCACTTGCTCTTTCTGGGGCCTGACCCAGCTGGTTTTGTGTGGCCAGATTTCGGAGCAGCTCCAGAGGATCTACCGATTTCCCAGCTAGAAGGTGGCCACTAGACGGAACCCTGGCAACGAGTAGGGTTATTTTTGGCTCTCCCGCTGTATTGTAAAAAATATTCTTTTGAGGCGTTTAGCCGACGAGCACCTGTTTAGCTCGATTGCACTTACTTATTGTCTGCCTACGGGCTGTAACATGATTAACAGATCCTAGGGTTGATCATGTATGACTAAACTCTTGCTAGTCCTAACATTTTGTAATGACTAGCTTCATGATCAGCTGAATATGTAATATTTGGGACGCCATATTATTGTATATTTAATGATCATACATCTTGTAACATCTATTTATTGTTTGTGATTGAGACAATAGGCTTGTTCTTGACCTTAAGAGACTGCTTGCTTGTAGATAAACCCTCATGTACCCTAGACAGCCGTGACCGTATAGCGAGATGGAATCCATTTCAATATACGTAGCTGGCTATGTCTGCCCCCGCTCTCCAGTATTCTGGTTCTGGGGCGTGACAGAAATTAATGGAGTTATGGAGGAGAGAGAAAGGTTGGTGGGTTTTAATGAGGGTGGTTGTGATGGAATGGAGGTGGAGAATAGGCTAAGGTGTTCCACTCATGATAAACCAAACCAAACCAACTCCACAAAATAAAACCAAGCCATGGTCCAAAACCCATTTACGAGAGACCAAATCCACATGTCGAGCAAATAAAATACGTGCCAAAATCAATTACGAGTACAAATACGAAATACAGGAAATGGGGGTGACAACTCTACCCACCTTCAAAGAATTCCGTCCTCGGAATTTAATCAAGGAGCTAGAGATTGTCACGACAAGCTATACTAAGCACAGACAAGCTACACTAAGCAGTTCAATCATACAATCATACAATGCAAGCAAGGAAGGGAAAGCGTAAGGCATAAGAAAGACATTATACCTCACGAGTCAAACAGGTAGGGATATCGCGATCGGATGTCGTCCTCACGCTCCCACGTTGACTCACCTAGAGAGTGATGACCCCAAGCAACACGGACTAATTTAATAGTCTTGTTCTTGAGTATCTTCTCCCACCGGTCCAATATAGACACGGGCCTCTCTTCATACGAAAGGTTGGTACCAACAACCAATTCCGAATGGTCTAGGATGTGGCTCGGGTCCGGAATATACCGTCGTAATTGGGACACATGGAATACAACATGTACCTCACTTAGCGACGGCGGAAGAGCAAGACGATAGGACACATCACCTACTCGCTCTAGAATATCGAATGGCCCTATATACCCAGGACTAAGCTTTTCCCGCACGCCAAAGCGAATGACGCCGCGGTTAGGCGAGATCTTAAGGAATACATGGTCGCCGACAGCAAATTCTAAGGGACGCCGATGAGCATCGGCCCAATGGCGCTGGCGGTCCTGGGCAACTCAGAGGTGATCTTTGACCTTCCTGACCACTTCAACCGTCTGGGAAATCAATTCGGGTCCGAGCATCTGCCTCTCCCCGACATCGTCCCATGTTAGCGGGGATCTGCACTTCCTGCCATAAAGAGCCTCGAAGGGTGCCATCTGGATACTGGCCTGATAACTGTTGTTGTACGAGAATTCTACCAGGTGCAGATGATTCTCCCATGAACCACCGAAGTCAAGGGTGCAAGATCTTAACATATCTTCAAGAGTCTGGATCGTACGCTCTGACTGACCATCCGTCTGAGGATGATAAGCTGAGCTGAACTGGAGGTGAGTCCCCAAACTCTTCTGCAAGCTGTGCCAAAAGTGTGATGTGAATCTTGAATCCCTATCCGAGGTGATGCTGACAGGCACACCGTGAAGTCTGACGATCTGCCTGAGATACATCTCTGCTAGCTGCACCGTCGACTGACCAACTCTGAATGGAAGAAAGTATGCCACCTTGGTAAGCCTGTCCACAATTACCCAAATAGCATCTCTGCCGGCCGGAGATCTGGGCAATCCGGTCACGAAATCCATGGTTATATGTTCCCATTTCCATTCTGGGATCGGTAAGGGTTGAAGAAGTCCAGCGGGCCTCTGATGTTCAGCCTTAACCTGTTGGCAAACCAAACACCGAAAGACAAATCGGGCTATCTCCCTCTTCATGCCATTCCACCAGAAATGCTGACGAATATCACGGTACATCTTCGTACCACCCGGATGAATAAAATATTAAGAACTGTGGGCTTCTGCCATGACTTCCTGTCTGATATCTCCACTGGGTACACAAAGACGAGTGCCGTGTCGAAGTGTACCGTCTTCATGGATACATAACTCTAGCCTTCTTCCTGTTTCACACTCTGCTCTGAGTCGCTGGATCTTGGAATCTGTTGACTGCGCCATCCGGATCCTCTCAACTATGCTGGACTGAACCTGTAGACTTGCCATCAATGCCACGCTGGTTGGAAGAACCACTTCAATTCCCATCTTCTGAAGATCTGCCAATAATTCTGGTTGCGCCGTCAGGTGATAAACTCCGGCTCTCCGGCTCAACGCATCTGCTACAACGTTGGCCTTCCCTGGATGATACTGCAAATCCACATCGTAGTCCACCAGTAGCTCGAGCCATCTTCTCTGCCGCATATTAAGATCCTTCTGGGTGAAAACATACTTCAGGCTTTTATGATCAGTAAATATCTCCACTCTGTCTCCGTACAAGTAGTGCCTCCACAACTTAAGTGCAAACACTACTGCTGCTAGATCCAAGTCGTAGGTCGGGTAATTTTTCTCATGATTACGGAGTTGACGCGACGCATAAGCAATTACCTTCCCATGCTGCATCAAAACACATCCCAATCCTCTGCCTGAAGCATCGCAATAAACTGTGAATCCTCCGGTCCCATCTGGAAGGGTGAGAATGGGAGCCGTTATCAAACCTCGCTTCAACTTCTCAAATGATTCCTGACATTCTGCTGTCCAAACGAACGGCACATCCTTGCGGGTCAGCTGGGTCATCGGTGCTGAAATCCTTGCAAAATCAGAGACGAACCGCCAGTAGTAGCCGGCCAATCCAAGAAAACTGCGAACCTCTACCACTGAGCTGGGTACCGGCCATGACTCGATAGCCACAATCTTCTGGGGATCCACTTCCACTCCTCCTCGGGTAATGATGTGACCTAAGTACGAAATACGATCGAGCCAGAACTCGCATTTACTGAACTTGGCGTACAACTGATGCTTCCTCAGCGTTTGGAGGACGACTCTGAGATGTTGCTCATGCTCTGCTTCACTCTTGCTGTAGACCAGGATGTCATCTAGGAACACGATCACAAACTGATCCAAGTAAGGCATGAAAATACGATTCATGAGGTCCATGAATACGGCCGGCGCATTGGTCGCTCCAAAGTGCATAACAAGGAACTCCCAATGCCCATACCTCGATCTGAATGCTGTCTTCGGGATGTCCTGCTCTCTGACTCTGATCTGATGGTACCCTGACCGCATGTCGATCTTCGAGAACACTGAAGCCCCTTTGAGTTGATCGAACAAGTCATCTATCCTCGGAAGAGGGTATCTGTTCTTGATTGTCACCGAATTCAAGGTACGATAATCAACACATAACCTAGACGTACCATCCTTCTTTTTCACAAGAAGCATCGGGGCTCCCCAAGGCGATCCACTTGCACGAATGAATCCCTTGGTCCTCATTTCTTCAATCATCTTGTATAAAATCTCCAACTCTGAAGGCGCCATCCTGTAGACTCGCTCTGATACTGGTGCTGTCCCAGGAATCAAGTCTATAGTAAACTCAATCTCCCGCTCTGGCGGCATCCCTGAAAGCTCCTCTGGAAAGACATCTGGAAACTCTTCAACTATCCGGGGTAACTGCACTGCTGCTACTGCCATCCGCAATGCTGGAGAAGACGGCTCCACTGCGCCTCTGGAAAATGAAAACTCTGGCTCACCGGGGATACTAAAGACAACTCTGTCGACATGGCAGTCTATCCTAGCATACTGGTTCCTCAACCAATCCATGCCTAGGACTACATCATAGTCTGCCATAGGAAACTCTATGAATCTAGCGGGGAACTCCCTACCGCTAACTACGATCCGACACGAGGAAAACACTCGATCTACTCCCACAAGACCATTACCAGAAAGTATATTGAGCCTCAATGATAAGGACTCGGGCTCCAATCCTATCTGTGTCGCGAATCGTGCAGACATAAATGAATGCGATACACCAGAATCAAATAATACAGACGCTGGAGAGGAGTTGACGAGAATAGTACCTGCCACAACCTCACCTGGTGCAACTTCTTCTTCCATAGCCATCATCATGGCCTGACCTTGTCCTCTAGCTGCTGGTCCCCTCTGCTGGAAACCTCGCTGCCTATTCTGGATCTGAGCTTGGGCTTGCGCATACTGCTGGGGTGTTGTTGCTGGAATGCCTGAGACTGAGGCGGCAAGGGCCTCGAAGACTGATACTGCTGCTGCTGAACTGGTGCTGGGGCCGGTCCTCTCACCGAAGAGCTAGAAGGGTTGGATGCTGATGAACCACCTCTATTCGGGCAAGCCCCTATCCTATGATCTGCTGCTCCACACGCCAGGCACAATCCCTGCGCCCTGCGACAATCTGCCACCACATGGCCTGGCTTCCCGTAATGAGAACATCCCATCGTGGAAGTCTGCTTCTGCTTCTGCTGCTGTGGGTATGTCGGGGTCGAAAGCTGAACCGACGTTACTGAGGCCGCCCGCCTCGGAGTTCCAATGGTCAATCCCCTAGCTGCCGGGGCTGGAGCTGATGATTGGTGCATCTGACTGTGGGACCGCTTCCTACCTCCGGTCCTATCCACGATCCTCTGGGAGGTGTACTCATGCCTCCTAGCTGCTCTCAAGACTGCATCGAACGTCTGGTGCTCGAACTGCTCAACCGCCAACAAGATCTCCAAATGCAGTCCCTGTTGGAACCGCTGGGCCCTATCAAACTCGGTCGCCACCAAGGTGGGGGCAAACCTACTGAGTCTAGAAAACTCCGATGCATAACTGTCGACTGATCTGCCTCCTTGCTTCAAGTTGGTAAATCTGGTCTGCAGGTCGTACCGAGCCACAGCATCAAAGTACTTCGTCTGGAACCTCTCCCTAAACACTGCCCAAGCAATGGGTGCCACTAGTCCCATGGCCTGTGCTGCCTACCAACTGCGAGCCAAGTCCAACAACTGCAAGCGTACCACCGCCAGCTTCTCATTCTCGGGTGTCCTAGCTGCTTCCAGAATTACCTCGGTATCCTGAAGCCATGCATCCGCGGCAATCGCATCCTCGGTGCCGTCGAAGAAAGGAGGGTTCAATCGCTTGAAACCGTTTGCCGCCTGGTTCCCTGGATGTCCGTCTCTAGTCAAAGCATCTTGAACTGTCTGGTGCAGGGCATCGCTTCGACGATCCTGGGAAGCTATCAAGGTTCTGATGAGGCCTACTAAGGTACCATCATCTGGCTCTGCGGGCTGGACGGGCCGAACTGGTGACTCTCCTCCAGTAGGCACAACTCTGGAGGCTACTCCGGAATGCTGAGCTTGATCTCCGGGATGCTGCTGATCCACGGAAAATGCTCCACCTCGTCAATCGGTAGGACCAGGTACAGTGCCGCTGAAGAAGACGACACAGGAAACAATAAAGAAAGGACCAGGACAGATCAACGATATAAGCACAGGATCAGGGCAAGAACCCAGGGATTCAGAAGATACGAACAGAGATCAAGGACGAGTACTGATTGAGACATCTATCTGGTAAACCCCCACACATCTTGATTTACAAGACCTGCATGGGCCACCACTTAAACCATGTCACGCCCCAAAACCAGAATACTGGAGAGCGGGGGCAGACATAGCCAGCTACGTATATTGAAATGGAAACCACCACGATATACGGTCACGGCTGTCTAGATATGTGAGGGTTTTCTACAAGCCAACAGTCTCTTATGGTCATGAACAAGCCTAGTGTCTCAATCACCACAAGTAAGTAAAGTCGCAAGATGTATGATCATTAAATATACAATAATAAGGCATCCCAAATATTACATATTCAGCTGATCATGAAGCTAGTCGTTACAAAATATTAGGACTAGCAAGAGTTTAGTCATACATGATCAACCCTAGGATTTGTTAATCATGTTTACAGCCCGTAGGCAGACAGTAAGTAAAAGTGCATCGAGCTAACAGGTGCTCGTCGGCTAAACGCCTCAAAAGAATAATTTTTACAATAAAGTAGGTAAATCAAAAAGGGAAGACCCACTCTTGGCCCGGGTTCCGTCTAGTTGTCACCATTGGGCTGGAAGCTTGGTAGATCCTCGGGAGCTGCTCCGAAATCTGGCCACACAAAACCAGCTGGGTCAACCCCAGAAAGAGCAAGTGCCACAAGGGGGCCACGAAATAAGAACAAAAGCCAGCAATCAGCACAATAGAATCTAATATTAAAACTAGAACTTACGAAAATATGTCAGGATGATATACGACGAGATAACCATGGAACTATTCCGATAGCCAGGTTACAACCCGTAAACCAAACAAGGACCGGGGTTGTAACCCTTCATCTGAACAGAACTTGGTTTCCCACCATTTATCGGCAAGATAGTAATATAAGAGAATCAAGACCGGAAACAATCTTGTACAGGATCAAGACATAGCTAGACTAGTTATACCTCATTCAATCAATCACGGCCAAGCAGATCCTACGGCTTACTACTTTAACTAACTAGGGTTATCACAGGCCTAATTACTAACAAGATGCAGTAAGATTGACCCACAGCCACAAGCCCTGCAGACCATCCAGGCTATCCAGGACAAAAATTAGGGGTTGAATTCAGGTGGGTACATCGCCCGAAAGACAAATGTACCCTTAGGTGACTTAGAGGGTGCAATACTCGACGGTGCGCTGGAAATGTGCCCTACTCGATGGTAGGCTACAGATCCCAAGAGCGCCCAGGTAACGGGATTGCCTGTAGCTGTGTCATCTCTTTATGACTACTGTGTTATTCTAGTTATTAACCTTAATTCATTTTAGTAGGTACTCTTGACCGTGGTACTCAGGAGTCCCATCATAGACATGATACAAGACTGGACAAGTGGATTTAATAAGCAAGCAAGAAAGAACCACCCACGGTGTCAAGGCAGGTCAATCTAGGTTATCAAGTCATGTCAAGTCAGGAGTGCGCCGCCACGGGCCACTATCAAGTTATCAAGATAAATCATGTCAGGGTACTTGCCGGGAGTACGCCACGACGGGCCACTATCATGTCAGGTTGGTCATGTCAGGAGTGTACCACTACGGGTCACTGTCGTGTTATGCGAGTTCCTTGTCATACCAAGCCATGTACAATAGTCATTCCAACATATTAAGTAAAATTAGTTCATGAGAAAAGGCGTAAGGATATAAAATGGGCGTAAAATATCTAATAAAATACCAATATATAGGACTATAGAAGAGCCAAGATCAAGAAATAAACAATATTCATCATAGACAAGTAGGTTGCGCAAGGGGGTCAGGGGTTGGGCTGCGCAGGGTATGTACTGCGCATGGAAGAGCTGCGCAAGAGTTGCCTTGCGCATGGGTAGACTGCGCATGGGGTCATGGGGCATAGGGTAAAAGGGGCACAGGGGATGTACTGCACAATAGGTCATTGTGCATGGACCAAGGGTACAGGGGCTGCCTTGCGCATGGGTTGGTTTGCGCAAGGGTAGGTTGCGCAGAGTATGGACTGCGCAATGGTCAAGTGCGCAGGGGTTACCTTGCGCATGGCTGGCTTGCGCATGGCTAGCTTGCTCCAGCGCAATCCAGCACAGCGCAAAGCACTGGCTGAGCCTATGCGCAATCGGCCATGCGCTAAAGAGCACAGGCCGGGGTGCGCAAACGGTCAAGTGCTAAAGAGCACTGTCCGAGAGCCTTCACCAAGGCTGAGATGAACTCCTCAAGAACACCAAAACTTCAAATCTTCATAACTTAGCCAAATCAAAACCAAATCTAGATTTTCAAAGTTCTATCTTGAGTAAAATCGAATTCTCTTCCACATAGAAGCATCAAAAACCCATAAATCCAACTAAAATAGATCAAAACCATGTAAATCCGAAAATAACAAAAACTTAGATTTAGAACAATGGAGACTCCAAATCGAAAAATGCCAAGTTCTAATGTTGTTCTCCATGTCCTAATCTAGCTAATGGACAAATAAAATTGGGTCCTTATGTGGTGGCAAGGTGCACTTGCCTATGGGTTGGGGAGTTGTGTGGAAGAAGGAAGAAGAAGTTGTAGGAAATTAATGGAGTTATACAGGAGAGAGAAAAGGTTGGTGGGTTTTAATAAGGGTGGTTGTGATGGAATGGAGGTGGAGAATAGGCTAAGGTGTTCCACTCATGATAAACCAAACCAAACCAACTCCACAAAATAAAACCAAGCCATGGTCTAAAACCCATTTACGAGAGACCAAATCCACAAGTCGAGAAAATAAAATACGTGCCAAAATCAATTACGAGTACAAATATGAAATACAGGAAATGGGGGGTAACAACATGAATCAAGGAGGGCGCAGGGACCATTTCTCCCCGTTTCGACCGTTCTACTGCCTGATCTCCCGAACTCGAACCGGTGGGAGGCCCCTCGTTATGAGTTGAAGGAAGAGGAGGCATACTTTCTTCCACCGGAACCCCTCCGATGACTTCTCCCTCGACGATGTCCGTCGCCAGCAGTGAAGGAACATGACCTGTATGTCCAAAGCAACCATCGATCAGCTTAACCCGAAAAGAAATGCTAAGAAAAGATGGTTGTAATTCGATTCACCTCCGAAATGGCATCAACTTCCTCGCTTCTCTCCCGAATGATTGGCCCGCGGGGCTTGACAGCGGCCCGTTTCTGGGAGTAAGTTATGCTGTCAACAGCGGATTCATGTCTGCTTCGCTTGTACGAAGGACCAGGCACAATAGGGGGCTGATCTGCCACCACATCGTCTACGAAAGGAAGAGGCAGGTTATCGGGGTCATCCTCTTTGTCCGTATTAGTGGACTCTGAATCTGACACCTCAACTGCATTCCCCTTCTTTGTCCTCGTTTTGGACCCTTTTGGTTTCTCCTCCAAACCAGTACCGACAATAAAACTGGTACTAGGGTCAAAATCGGTAGGAGGCTTGTTCACCATAATATGGTACAGTACCGCATGTACAAATCTGCCCTAACTCTCCAACATCAGGCACAGAAAGCTGGTGCAGGTGTGAACCGTGTTATAGTAGTGCCAAGCCCTGATACCGTCAAGGACACTACCCTCAAAACTTAGACAGGGGCTAAAATTGTCCAGAAACAGCTGACTGTACCTAAACTATTGGGCGAACCGACTGGGCAGGTAAGGCTCCAGGAAGACAGAGTTACGGTTGCGATATACCAGGTGTGCAGGACGGATGTTCTGTAACCAGATGAGCATCTTTTTCTCAGATAAGAGGTAGAGGGCCTGTACCATCAAGATGTACACCATTCACTTCTTCATCTGTAAAAGGAGGAAGAGACATGAAAAAGGTGTATCTATCCACTCTCGCCAATGCTATCCGACAGGCTGGTATGGTACTGCACTCCCAAGGCTTACTGTGATACTGGCAGATGAATGCATCGTCTGCAGTTACACCGTCTTCTGGGCCAGGCTCCATCAAAGACTAGCAGTGCATCAACAGCCACCCCATCAAATAATGATAGGACAGCTCGATCCGCTCAAAATCTTTTGTCGTATCACGGGTAATGACCTTGGACGAGAAAGCACGGAGACCTTGATGTATGTTGCACCCCATGGCAGGGAAGAGAGCTAGTCTGGCCCCAAAGACTAGCTTCGCTGCAGGAAGGATAAAGTTATGTCTGATTCTCTCAATAGAACCAGCCCCTCCTAAAACTATGCAATTCCGTAGCCACACCATCAGAAATTCGGCCAGAAGAGCCTTCTCGGACAACTGCTGAGTTTCTTGATAAAAATAAGCAAAAGAGTCAGATTGACTCCCGAATCTGTCACCGGTGGTTCTTACACTCTTGGCGGTTGACACCTGGTCTTGCACCTCCTCCCGAGTTAGAGGACTTGGGGGAGAAACCTGGCCTGAGGTGCCGAGCTTAAAAAGGTAAGTGAGCCAGGCCTTTGTATGAGAAAGGTTCCCTTCCGAGCTGTCGTTCTTTTTCTTCGACATCTGCTGCACGTGCTGTGGTGACACAGCAATTTCCGGTAGACAGCAACAAAGCCTGAAAACCTCTGCTCCAACTCCTCGAACTCTTCATTCGTGGGAGTGTACACTTCGAAGAGTTCATTTCCCCAGGGCGGCCATGAGACTTCACGCATCTCATGGAGAGCGAGTCCCATCTCCCCTCCTGGTGTAAAGAAGGCCCCCGTTCTGCGGTTGTACATTTAAGAAGAGCCATGAAGAGCTTCTTGTTTATGGGCAAACCATAACAGGTACCCCCGAATGGCATGATACAAGCCGATCTCGTGCAGGAGATTCTCTTATGTCCGCAAAATCCACATGGTCAAGTTGGTCCACAAAGGGATGGGGTTCATCCAATTCAGCAGCGCCAACCGACCAATGGGGTAGGACCCCTTCTGAGCAAGCTCATAAAGGTGTTATCTTGAGAGAACCTGAAGTTGGGACCCTACACATTTAAGAAACTAGCTGGGGCCAACCCCATCACATAGCAGCTGATCGGTGTCCTGGTCGCGACTACCGATCCCAAGTTTTGTTATAGTGAATATCACCCACAAATATTTGTGCTGGCTCGGAGTCAAGGAATCCACCATCTTTCTGTCTATTGGCAACATGTTGAACCATGACAGTGGAAAGACGTTCCATCTGAGGAATGTGGATCGCCATCCCGTCAGAAGAAAAACTCCAACTTTCAGATATGTCCAAAATATTAGAGTTCTTCACAGTCAGGTCATCCCCAAAGAGGAAACGCAGGTTTCAGGTGTTGGCCCCCAATTTCCTTGAGTTCATCATGCCCGAGAGAAGAAGAGAAGGACTGGTTCTTGATATCTCTCAACCTCTCCTCAGGTTCATCTTTGGGGAATTGGTTTGACACATAATCAACTTTGTGGTCGAACCTCATCCCCAGAGTAGATTGGGCACGACCTACCAAGAGTTCTCCCGCAGGGTTCACTAGCAACTTTACTGAAATTGGAAAAGAAAGAATTCAGAAGATGGCCAGAGAAAACCACTTAGTGTGTTCTGAGCTTATGCGGCTCTGATTAAGTGGGTCTTTATGCGGCCCAGTTTAAAGGAGCTTATGCGGCTCTTATTAAGTGGGTCTTTATGCGGCCAGCTTAAAGGAGTTTATGTGGCTCTGATTAAGTGGGTCTCTATGCGGCCCAGTTTATAGGAGCTTATGCGATTCTGATTAGATGGGTCTTTATACGGCACAGTTTAAAGGAGTTCATACGGCTCTGTTTGGTGGGGGTTCATACGACCCAGTTCATTAGAGCTTATGGCTCAGTTTGGTGGGGTTCATGCAACCCAGTTCATTAGAGCTTATGCGGCTCTGTTTGGTGGGACTTCATGCGGCCCAGTTTAAGGGAGCTTATGCGGCTCTTTTGGTAGGTCTTCATACGACCCGGTTCATAAAGTGCTTATGCAGCAACATGACGACTCTCATACGGCTCGGACATGAGGCATACCCCATACGGCTCGGACTTAAGATGTTCATGCGGCCCAAACAGCACAATGAAGACAGAGAGAGCATTACATGCCAAAGGCCCGCGCATAAAACATGCGACATAGCCATTATGGTTGGGGTTTGAATCCATGTAGTTTTCTCCCAACATTCTTACCGTTAATGCCAGGACGAACGTCGGGGTGAACTGGGATCGCTTACGAGGAAGCAACTCCTTTGTCCTTCGTCGTAGCACTGGAGGAAGTCTTGGATCCATTGATGGTCGAAGGAAAAGAAGAGACGGCAACTAGGGCACGAAAGTTTGAAGAAAGAAGAGAGTAAAGAGAGTAAAGAATTTTTCTCTTCAGAAATTACTCATATTTATAGACTAGCAAGGGCGTGTGAACCGATAGACGCTTCAGGTTTAGTGCTGCATGGAAGATAAAGCCGACCCTTGGGATTCTATCCCCTTTCATGCAAAAAAGGATGCTCAAAATCATCAAGGCAAATCTAAATATTTAATGCCGACTCTTGGGATCCTATCCAAAAGACGGCTTTAAATTAAAAATAAATCAAGAGCAATTAATGAGACGCCTACGTGGCACCAAGACCAGCCTATGCGGCCAGAAAGACTATGCGGCCAGAGAAGTCTATGCGGCCAGAGAAGCCTATGCGGCCAGAGAAACTTATGCGGACATACCCATGCTTCTTATTCAAAGTATTTCAATTTTACAAATTGAAAACTTTGAAAGGGGTCTTGTAGAAGCATGGAAAAGAATAATAAATTCTTATGCGGCCCAGAAACTCCATGCAGCTCAGAACGGAGGAGGGGGGGTCTCATGCGGCTAAAAAATCCCTCAGAGCTACATGCGGCTCAGAAAGCTTTATGCGCACAGAAGGAGCCACGTGGCCTTATGAGCTGGCCATAATTACTCTGAGTAGCTGGCCATTAAATGTTCTGACACAAAGTGACAGCAATGATGGCTCTGACATAAAGAAAAGACACGACATGCTCATAAAAAGATGAGAAAATCTTTGTGATAGCTGGCACAGTTCACAAATTCTAAGAAAATCCTTCATGCGGATCGCCTGAGTGACCCTCATGTGGCTCGGATGTGAGGCCACCCTCATGCGGCTCGGTTGTAAGGCCACCCTCATGCGGCTCGGTTGTGAGGCCACCCTCATGCGTCTCGGTTGTGAGGCCACCCTCATACGGCTCGATTGTGAGGCCACCTCATGCGGCTCGGTTGTGAGGCCATCCTCATGCGGCTCGGTTACAAGGCACCCTCATGCGGCTCAGACAAGGGAACAGTTCTTCATGCGGCTCATAATCTAGTGACAGTTAGGACACGTGGCAGAAGTTGACAAAGTCTTAACAACTCAGATTTATTGTAACCAACAGATCATAGCAGTTCAAATTTATTTCAACCGACATAACAGTCCAGATTTATTGCAACAAATAGATCAAGATTAATCTTAACCAATCCCCAACTGCCCACTTCTCAAGGCGCAGTTACAAGGATATGGCCATGTGGCATCAGAGCCCCACTCATCACAAACTCTTATAAATAGCATGGGATTATGCCTTTGCACACACAGAGAGCAACAGAGACATATAGAGAGCATTTTTCTTTGCCGGAGCCGAGGTTGCGTTCGATCGTCCAAGGAGTAAGGCAGAGTTGATAGCACTTTCCCGAGCCTCTACCGTCACCTTCCAGAATCCAAATTAAACAATTGTACTTAGATTGCTTTTCCTAGGTTTTGTTTCTAGGCTCTCTTTGTACAAACGAGTTTGTAATTATGAATCAAAGTTCAGTCCTCCTATAAAACTTTTCTGATCTTAGATAATCAATGGCAAACAGCAGAGTTGTTACTTCTTACAAAGTAACCACTATCAATAAGCTGAAGTTTCTCATAGATGCACAGCAGTGTCCCTGCGCAGTTCTTTCTACAAGGTACATACGTGGATGCTCATTGCTGACGCATAATGCACATTGGTAGTGCCTGTACGGATGTTTATATAGTGACTCTATAGATGCTTTCCTATCCTGGCGTATTTTTTCTTCTGATTCTGTAGAAAATATTTTGGGTCTTTTTGACATATTTTGTTTGTGCAGTTCCTGTGTCTGTGTCTCTTTTGGGGATATCCTCTTGAACGCGGCAGTCTATGCCTCGGGAATAAACATTGATGAGGTGCTCACCACTCCCGTCAGGCAGCTGATTGCCCATGGTCAACCAAAAGGACGACTAGCTATGATACGGGATCAACAGCCCATTCTTCTGCCGTATGATGGATCGAGTCAAGTTGTCTCCCCCTTTGGATCCATCAAGATGCTAAAACCTTCGTTTCACTTTGGCGATCAGCTGGCCTTGGAACATACCAAGCTTCTGGAGATAAACAAAAACTGGTATTTTGAGAATGATGGACTCTTTTAGTACGTTCATCGATCTACCGACACATCCCGCTATTATTCTTCTGCTGGCCGAGAAGCGTCTTATAAAATGGGATCTAACCCCGAAACGAGGGTGTTTAATGATCGGCCATATCCAAGTAGAAGGGTACTATAATTAGAGGGATTCGTTCAAGAGTGCCCCTGATGGTCCATCCCGTACACTACGGGTGTTACTCCTGGTCGCCTGTTTATTGACTTTACCATGGAGGTGCATCCGTTCCGAACCTCTTTTTCGCTAATAGGCTTCTGGGAACAGGCTATACATATCTGAAGGACATCTTTCAATCAAAGGTTGGATTTATCCTAAGGTGAAATGGTGCAAACTAACTCAATGGTGGTGGGCAGGTTCAAGAAAGACATGCTAGGTACGGGCATACATCGTGCCATCAAGGCCACCGAGCATGGTATATAAAATAATCGGCTCTGTTCATAGCCTTGTTGGAACTAATTAATCACCACAACGAGACTTTCTTCCTCCTTATAGTGAGATGGGTTTAGCCCTCCATGAGATGCGTGCCATTTTGAAGCTGCCGTGGGGGGACATGCCATATGAGGAATATATCCCTTACAATGAGAGTTTCTAGTGTTGGAGAATAAATGTTCGAGTTGATGGTTGTGTATAAAGAATTGCTTTGCCACTACCAAGTATGCACGCGCCTGGGTGGGACGAAGGCTCCTCCATACATCAAGGCCTAGATGGATTATATCTTCATAAAGCATCAATTGATGCCAGAGAAGGTTCATTTTATCGCACGTCGGGCATATACTGCTGACGAAGTGGACGATTTGATGGGAAGTGAGGGTCTCTGCTCCCTCAGTAGATGCTGAGGGAAAGCCCACTTCTATTGTCCATCTCTACTTTTGTCAGAATCTGACTGCCTTAAGTCCGAAAGCAACCTTAGCCGCCTTTCTGATGGTATGTTGGAAGGCCGTGGTTCCAGGAGTTTCCAGACATGCGGATGGATTAGTCAGGAATTTATTCGCCCACTGTGAGGCTGGCCTTCAAACATTCCTTAGCTCTGCTGCGGCTATGGTATGTGACATCCAGCACGGTTTATGGGAGTTCTCCAAGAGGATAATAGAGTGTCGTGGGGGGAACGAGAGTTTCCTTTGGTTGGACTCCCTTACCACTACTTGATGGGTTGGTCGGCTTTACACCGCCCTGGTTTGATAGTCTCCAGCACTCTTGAGGGTTACGAGGAAGGGGATGCGACGCTGCGTAACTATCATCGTGCGAAGTGGCTCCATCAGGATGTCCCCATCTGTAGGTTGATGTGGGGCCGTTTAGACAGCTATTCTTAAATATGGTTTCGCCTACATACAAGGGTTTTCTTGCGGATGATGAGTTAGTAGATAGTGATCTAACTTTTGGTGCTTTTCCCTGGTTGCTGTCCATCTGTCCTTCATATTTGGTGTATCAAAACCAGAATGGGTGTACTTAAGAGCCTTATTTGTTGAGCCGATTTGCCCGTTAGTTAGGCTATAGCCAGACCATGATGGCAATCCAAGCTCCTGTCTTGGTTATGAGGAATCTACTGGATGGCGCCAGGGCATAGTGTTATTATAATGCCGGTGGTATTAGAGCAAAATTTACGATCCCCTCGATGCATTAGGAGACTTATATCATGTTTTTCGCTAAAGTTCTACTGTATTGCGAACAACTTCTCACCGAAGTACGATCGAGAGCGAAGTTTGCTCGAGGGGACGAAGTATGAGAATCCTTGATTGGCTTCAAACATCTCCTGAAGCCTACATCATCGAAGAGCAGATCTACCGATGGCTATAGCTTCTCGCTTGAGGGAGAAGGGAGGAAGTAGTCCTGAATAACCCGTGGAAGCGTCAAGTTTTTTAGGTGTGAGCCCTCCTCCTGTTAAGAGAAAAAGAATAGTTGTGCCTCTGTGGGGTGGACCCTCCAACAGCCTTCATTGGAACCGAGTGCCCTACCCTTTGGATCTCCTTTACGGAAAGCCTCATATTTCTTTTCGAGGTTGCATTCCATTTTTGTTTACCACAGCTTTGCTTGTGTAGGCGGGGTCCACATGGTTCGAGAGACTCAGGGATCTTCCCAAGGAACCTGCCCCAGAGGTGTCCAGAGTCATAAGGACCGAGGGGGAGACTACAGTTGATAAAACTACCGAATCGGAAGGTGTCTCTCCTCCTACTCCCTTTGAGTATGAGACTCGAGGTTCTTCAGAGTCATTGGCTTCGCCCCAGCAGGAAACTTTGAGGGGTCGATTAAGGACGAGCCCATGGAGGTCCCTGAGGTCGGTGGTGGCAGCCGAGGCGGTATTCCGGAGTCTGTACCCATGACGGGCCAGGTGGACGGGGATGCTGAAGATACTAACCAGGACCCCTCAATCATATCTCCTTCCTATGCCGAAATAAGGGTTGAGGATATTCCTGATGCACCGGAGAGGAAGAGGACCATCCGACTAAGGAGCTTCCCTTGGCAAAAGTCGGGGATGTGTCTCGTCGATTGGTTGAAGTTCCCTTGGAAGGGTTGACAACGAAGGCCGCCGAAGCATTGGCCTGCCAGGCTGTTGAAGGGCCGACAAGAATGACTGACGAATAACTAGTTAACGAGGCTATTCTAAGAACCGTCGAAGAGGTGATTGAGTGGTTGCTGATGCGATCCTCGGAGAGATGATCGAAGAGACCAATATAGCACAAGTTGACGTTGGTGCTGACGAGCCGATAACTAAGGTCCCAAGCGAGGTGGCGACGGGGATGATGGTCGATAAGAGTGTGGCTGATGAGCCTGCCGATGTCACCATGTGGAAGAAACGACTGAGATGACCGCTGACGACCGGCTGCTGAGGCGCCGATTTAGAAGACACTGAGGAGTTGGTCATGCCGATTGTTGAGAAAACAATCACTGAGGTTGCTCATACTCCAATCATACGGCTTTAGTTGCGAAGGTGGTTAAAGCACCAGCGAGGGAGCCTGTTGAAGAACCAGCTATAACTCAGACAGTCTGGCTACATTGCTGATAGCTTCTGCTATAGTCATGGTGCCACCTATTCCGGCTGCTATACCTAGATGCATGTTGGCTGTCATTGCCTCCCCGGGACCTACTATTATGGCATCTCCGGTGACCTCGACGAGTTTGGCTAACATTGCATAATATCAATCTTATTCTTGGTACCATTCGTCAAGCTTTGATGCGCGGCATAAAGGGTGTCTTATGGGCAACCAATCGCTTAGACGAGCTTGGTCTATAATGGGGGCCCAATTGGTAGCTTTGTGCGACTATCCAGAATGCGAGGCGAAGGTGAATGAGATAGATGGTCTGCTGTCAGATTTAGAAGATGCTGCCTAGAGCTTTAAAATCTTAAGTGCGATCTTTCGGCCCTAGCTGCTGCAGATCTAGAGAAAATAGCTTCTGAAGCATCCCAGCATGAGGAAAAATGTCGGGCCTTGACTGACAGACTTGCCGAGATCGAGGCCGAAATTGAAGAAGTGATCGACGCCGAAGAGGCTCAGGTCTGCCATCACACAGCCTCGGAGGAACGTGTGATGCCCTCCGGGAGCAGATCCGGAAGCAAGAAAAGACTTTGGCCCATGCAGAGAGCGAGTTGGATAAGTCCAAGGACCAGCAGGAGGTACTTCGGCAACGCTCTGAAACCCTGAGCTGGAGAAGAAAAGTATTGGCATGCGCTGGCGGAACTGGGTCTTGTGCGCCAAAACCTGTCCCAGAATGAAGATGAAGCTGCTCGACGTCAGAGGTCGTGCGTCGAGCCGAAGCACTGGTTGGCCCCCAATTGCTCTTTTGAGGGGTCGACTAGAAGAACTTTTGCATCGGTCTTCGCAGTTTTGACCTCCTTTTTATCTTTCTGTCTCTCGCTTTTTGAGAGACTCTTTTTGTAGCCAAAGAAAGAAAACCTTTGCATTCTATAAAGGAAAATTTGGTTTTGCTTGTCTTTTTGATGTGAGCTTTTCTTGTACAAGAGGAATTCCCTCAGAGGTAGTATAATGTGAGGAGATGGAGATGACTCCAGTGGGGATAGGGTTTACTCAGAGGTATATGGACATTGTAAACACGGATTTTTAGTGGTAGAATTGTTTTTACTCAGAGGTTATGTGGACAGGGCAAGGATAGACTCTACGGGTGTACAGAACAACTCAGAGGTAATATGGACGTGAAAGGTTCTATAGATAGTTAGACAATCACGGGGATTGTCATGGAATTAATGTCTACTCAGAGGTAATATTGACATGGTAGGCACAATCTTTGCTAGAGTGTAGAATAACAATTCAGAGGTAGTATGGACGTGAAGGTTTTCCAGATAGTTGTGACAACACAAGGTTATCATGAAAGAGACGACTACTCAGAGGTAATATGTACGTTGTAGACGTGAACTTCATTAGGCTGTAGAATAACAATTCAGAGGTATTATGGATATGAAAGGTTTTCTACTGGAGGAGTTATGAAAGAGGTGAAATCAGTAATAGAATTCACGAACACCCACGGGGGATGTGGGAACCTATGTTGATTTGAACTTCAGACATAGTATATTTCTTCAGGAACTTGTCATTGATTGGCATCATTAGCAAGTCAACGTTTGGTTTGGCCAGTCAGTAGGCCCCCTTGGAGTAGAACATCTCCATGACGAAAGGTACTTCCCCCTTGGGTTCGAACTTCCTAACTGTCTTATGAGTCATCACCATCGGTCTTCGAACTAATAAGACGAGGTCACCCACTTGGAATATTCTTTCCGGACCTTTTTATTGAAGGCCCCGAAAATCGAGCTTAGTAAAGCTCGATTCGTTGCTGAGCTAGCAGACATTTTTCATCCAATGCCTCTAACTCTTGTAGCCATCGGTGTTGATTGTCTTCGTCAGTCAGCTGGTTGGTGATGGTTACCCGTAGAGACGGGATCTGGATCTCCAGGGGAAGCACTGTGTAACGCCCCAGTCCCAAAATACTTAGCACTAAGTACGTATACAAGCCAGCTGTATACATACAAAGTATGCTCCAATATATGGAATCCTCGTATGTATACATAAGCTGTAAATGCAGTAAAACCAAGGCTAACTAATCTCATCCACAAAATAAAGAAATAAAGATATCATATAATAAACTATGAAATATTTTTGTACAATATGTTGGACGGAGACAAATCCACTACCAACAAGTAAGAAAAGAAATACATGGAAAATAAAATGAGTTTGGCGACCGAAGCGAAGACGATCCAAGTGCAATCATCCTTGAAGAAATAGAGATGATCACGGCCATGGCTAGAACCCCTGCGAAAGATAAGAGCATATACTGGGAAGATAATCAGGTCCTCAGAGGGATGTAACAAGATACACAATATCATGCCATATAAACTGAATATAACTGCTCAATAATAATAAGTAAGATCGGATCATAACATGGTCCAATACCTCACTATTTGGATTAGCGTACCATCCCCCCAACCAAACAAGGATAGGAGATGGCACACTAACCCACGATAAAGTATCTTTCAAGTCACGAATCCAATATGGTATCCGGACTCCAACAAACGTTCAATACCTTCTCATCGGAGTAGTAAGATACACAAACAACCAAACAAGGACAAGATGTGGCAAACTAATCCGTGACAAATTATTGTTCCGAGCCACGGTCAGATACAAGTACCCAAACTAAGAGTACTCCGACCGAATGGATAAAGGTGTCTAACGAATCTAAGTGAACAGTTTTAAGAACACCCTCCAACGCATGGGCCCTAGCTAAAATGGGATCGGCATGGTCCCCTTTGGGGCACCAGGCCCAATCAATAAAGCATAATATTCAACAAAACGTCAGTGGCAGTCAGTAATCATGGGTCAACTCACACCGTATCTCCAGCGGATCTTCCAGATCACAAAAGGTAGTACATAGTAGCCCGCACGCTAAGGAATTGTCCTTCCCGCCCCATGCCTACTATGTTGTATCCACAACACATAACCTCTATTAACCGCTAAGTAAAACTAATCATACAAACACTATTAGCGGTTAATCCTATCGCACGGTTTATATGTACTGGTGGCCAGCCAGTCACGTATGTCCGAGTTCTATATGTGACTCACAACTCCGTGTCATAATTGTGTCAAGGCCTATGAATGCAACACAACAAAAGGGTGGTCCCTTAACTCTAGGTTTAAATGCATGAAAATAATAAGTTCGGGAAATAGAACTACACAGTAAAATCTATCTAATTATAACAGTATAGCACAGTTTATTTTACAAAAAAATAAATAACGAATAAATGCATGAATATGAGCTAAAGTAAAAAAACAACTAATGGCAAGGTATCTTGCCTGGTAGCGATGCCTGGTGTGTTGCGATGATCAATACGGCAAAAGTTGTACTTCGATGTTACAACTACGCAAGACAGCCTCTGGTGATGCCACAGATTATGCCATTGAGTCCGAAATAGTTGAATTAGCTAAGGACGATATAGGAAAGTTTGAGAATTGCAAGAGATTAGAAATAATGGGCTTAGTCACAGGCTGGAGGAAAATCGAAGGAATTTAGAAAAAAATATATATATTTGATTTCGAAAGATATTTATAATACTTGAAAACTAGTTTCAGGAGTCAAAATAATTATAGAAAAATACTTACAGTCAAGAAAAATCATTTTTTAAAAAACTCTAAGTTTGTCAAAAATACATTTTTAGGTAGGTAAGCTATGTTTTTCTTAGTAATAATATATATATATATATATATATATATATATAATATGGAAAAAATTCTAAGGCTAAGACTAAACTTTTGAAAAATCTAGGACCAAGCCCCAATATTTTTTTTTCATTACAAAATAAAATAAAATTTGAAAATTATTTAATGTGTATATTTATATAATATATAAAGTAATTTGGACAATAGTAATACTAATTACTTATCTTAACATAACAGAAATACACACACACACACACACACACACACACACACACACACATATATATAAATAGTATCACTTGTATAATAATAGGAAAATTACTTAGTACTATAGTGCTGCTGCCATCAGCAAAATATTTTTATATACGAATTGAGTACATATAAAAATATATAGAAAAAAGATGTATTAATAGTAATAATAATACAATCACACAACATAACTCCTGCTGCTGTGTTAAGTAACTAAAATAAGACAAGTAAATAAATTAAAAGCAAGGCTAATAAAGGAACAGTTGTTCCTTTGCTCCGGAACCAGAAGAGAGAGTTAAAAGCAACAGATGGTGAGAGGAGAGAGAAGAGAGAACAGGGAGTTGAGCGGCGAGTGAGCGACCGAGAGAAGAGAGAGCGAGGAGGAAAAGGAGGAGAAGGAGAGAGACTTACAGCAGAGGCGGTCGACGCTGGTGATTGTCGGAGGCGGCGGAGCGAAACCCTCCGAGGTATAGTGGAGGCAACAGACAGGGGTTGAAGCTCGGGACGGCACGATTTGGAGAGGCCACGACGACCAGATCTAGTCGAGAGGGATCTCATTGCCGGGTGAGGTATTTGAGGGGGTGTGTTTGTTTTAATTTGGTAGTGGTATGTTTTGGGACGGCGCTGTTGGTGGTGGTTGCCATGGTTTTGGAACGGCGGTGGTGGTTTTGTGGTATGTGATTGTGATGGGCGGGTGTGTTTGGTTGGGGTTCGGCTGAGGGTGATGCCAGAGTTTTGGGTTTGGGTTTGGGGCTGCGGTGGTGCCCGAGGAGGTTGGCCGGACAGGTAGAGTTGGTATGTCTTCGGTGTTTGGCGGCGGAGTTCGGTGGTGTCGACTGCGGTGATGGGGTATCTCGTGGGTTGGCAGCGGTGGTCGTGGGGGCGAGGTTGGTGGTGGTTGCTGCCAGGGAGGCGTGGGATTAGTTTAGGGTTAGATAGCAGAGATTTATCGAGTTGATCGTGTCGGGGTTGTGTCCGACATGGGGGAATAATGTATATGTATAAACATGGAATAAGATATTGGACACCGACACAATGCACTTATATTGTGGAGTGAAATTGGACTTGTGCAGTTTATTTGGAGTCTATAGAAAAGAGCAAAGAGGAGCTCTCCTTATTTAGGAGGTGGACTCTAGATGGATAAGAATTAGGACGGTTTTAAATCCCCACATAGATAATTACATATTTATTCGAATTGATTTAAAATAATTTATCGAATCCAAATCAATCTAGATAAAATCTATTTTTAAAAAGCTATAAAGCTATAATCCTTCCTAATTTAACTCATCAGAATTATTTAAATTTTACATTAAAACATTTCTAAATAACTTTTTATAAAAAATAAATATATTAATAAATAATTTTGAAATTCATAATAAACTTTAAATATTTGAAGTACATCTTTTTTATAAGTAAACAACACAATTAAAACTAGTTTTCAAAAATCAAAGCGGACAATGAAATAAATTTCATGCAACTCTCACACAAATAGTATATGACTAAAACAGTAGTTTTCTATATTATCACTTATTTGTACCATAAAATAAAATTTCCTTCTTTGTAAATAAATAATCAAATAAATTTTGACGCTACAAATAAATACTTTTTCTATGCGAAGGAATCTTTTAGAAAAATAATTTTATATAAAAATATATACTATCTCGCAATTTCGCATGCTATGTACAAGTACGAAACTCGCGAACTCGTATGACATACAATTTGGAAAACAAAAGTTGATACCAAATTTATTTAATAAATAAATAAATAAATAAATATCGTAGCAAAAATTTAGGGGGTTTACATCCTACCCAACTTACAAGAATTTCATCCTCGAAATCAAGAATAATTAGGGGGGTTGAGAAGGCACATAGATATATCGATAAAGAAATACGTTCAAGTCACTGGGCGATGCAAGAAAACGACGTTCAACGCAAACATGCATTGGAAAATTGTGATTTAGATACCTTGAGAAATGGGATCACGGTTATGGGGGTCTACGAAGAATAATTAAATAAAAGATTAGGGTTTTGAGTAACTCAAGATATCACAAAATAATTAGATTAAGAGAAAATAACTTGGAGAGTTTGGAGATACGGTTCCTCGGAGAAGATTGCATGGTAAATATCTAGGTTGAGGGCACGAAAAAAGGATGATTGGAATCATTCAAGTGATTTGGAGCTCACGATAGTAGGGTTATGGTCGAGAAAAGGACGAGTAGTTTAAGATGAAGATATAGTCACATTGAGCGAGAATGGTCAAGAGTGATAGGACAGCTGGGAAATTCAAGTACAAGCGCCTTCGTACTTCTAAAATAGGTGTAGGGTGAAAGCAATATAGAGTTCGAAGAAGATACATTGAATACGATTACGTGGTTCAAAGGCGACTGAAAAATTTCTAAAAAAGGATTGCCAAGGCAATCGTGGATGAGATTCTAGGGGGGCAAGTTTAACTATGTCTCTATCCACGTAGAAAGATATATGAAAAGCGAACCAAAGTGCACTCGGTTGATCAGACCATCATGCACTGGTTCTGATTAGACAATATGTTAGTGAGCGCGCTCTCAACAACAGGTGTCTTGAATAAGTTTGATAACAGTTAAACTTGCAAAATTAGGCTATAGTAGCAACATTTAGTCAAGATGGTAAAAAACTAGGTACGTGAGATTATGATTGAAAGAGAGTAGAATTAGTCAAATTCCTTAAGAATCTTAGTCATGTTGGTACCTATTCACCTGCCCTACAGTTTTCTTGCTTACGGCTTGGTTGGCTAGATGGGTTAGGGTCCTCTAAAAACTTATGGGTCACAAGGACAAAGGGATTGTTATGTCGTGAGATATTCTACCCAACTTACAAGAATTACACTAGTAGTGTGATGGGTCTGTGGAACATATCTATCAAGTATGGGTGTCTTCCTAACCACTATCAAGTACGAATGAAGGATAAGAATTTACGGTAGAGGAAATCAAGCAAGATATAAATCAAGGAGTCAAGCGAGAGTTCGAAAAATAAAATCGGGGAAGGTGGAAGTATGTGGATGAGAGCCTAGGTTCTAATCCTATACACAGGCTTGCTTGGTACGGTTAAGTAACCAAACAATTTATCTCGACCTGCATGGGCTACCACAAAAAAATGTAACGCCCTAGTCCCAAAATACTTAGGACTAAGTACGTATACATGCCAGCTGTATACATACGAAGTATGCTCCAATATATGGAATCCTCGCATGTATAAATAAGCTGTAAATATAGTAAAACAAAGGCTAATTAATCTCATCCACAAAATAAAGAAAATAAAGATATCATATATAACTATGAAATATTTTTGTATAATATGTTGCACGGAGACAAATCTACTACCAACAAGTAAGGAAAGTATACATAGAAAATGAAATAAGTTTGGCGAACGAAATGAAGACAATCCAAGTGCAATCATCCTCGAAAAAATAGATATAATCACGACCATGGCTTGAACCCCTGCGAAAGACAAGAGCGCACACCAGGGGAGATAATCAGGTCCTCAGAGGAACGTAACAAGATACACAATATCATGCCATAAAACTGAATATAATTGCTCAATAATAATAAGTAAGATCGGATCATAACATGGTCCAATACCTCACCATTTAGATTAGCGTACCATCCCCCCAACCAATAAAGACAGGAGATGGCACACTAATCTACGATGAAGTATGTTTCCAAGTCACGAATCTAATATGGTATCCGGTCCTCAACAAAGTTCAATACCTTCTTATCGGAGAAGTAAGCCACACCTACAACCAAACAAGGACATGATATGGCGAACTAATCTGCGACAAGTTATTGTTCCAAGCCACGGTCAGATACAAGTACCCAAACCATGAGTACTCATACTTAACGGATAAAGGTGCCTAACCAATCTAAGTGAATGCAGTTTTAAGAACACCCTCCAACGCATGGGCCCTAGCTAAAATGGGATCGACATGGTCCCCCCTTGGGGTACCAGAGGCCCAATCAATAAGAGCATAACGTTCCGTTGAACGTTAGTGGCCGTCAGTAATTGCCCTCCCCGCCCCATGCCTACTATGTTGTATCCATAACACATATGGGTCATCTCACACCGTATATCCAACGGAGCATCCGACTCACAAAAGAGAAGTACATAGTAGCCCATAGGCTAAAGAATGCCCTCCCTGCCCCATGCCTACTATGTTGTATCCATAACACATAACCTCTATTAACCGCTAAGTCAAACTAATCATGCAAACACTATTAGCTGTTAATCCAATCGCACGACTTATACATACTGGTGGCCAGCCAGTTACGCATGTACGAGTTCTATATGTGACTCAAAACTCTGTGTCACAATTGTGTCAAGGCCTATGAATGCAACACAACAAAAGGGCGATCCCTTAACTCAAGGTTTAAATGCATAAAATAATAAGTTCGGAAAATAGAACTACACGTAAAATATCTAATTATAACAGTGTAGAACAGTTTATTTTACAAAAACTAAATAATGAATAAATGCATGAATATGAGCTAAGGTAAAATAACAGCTAATGGCAAGGTATCTTGCCTGGTAGAGGTGTCTAGTGTGTTGCGATGATCAATACGGCACATAATTGTACATCGGTGTTACAACTACGCAAGACAGCCTTCGGTGATGCCACGGATTATGCCATTGAGTCCGAAATAGTTGAATTAGCTAAGGATGATATTGGAAAGTTCGAGAATCGCAAGAGATTAGAAATAACGGGCTTAGTCACGGGCTGGAGGAAAATCGAAGGAATTTGGAAAAATAATATATACGATTTTAAAAGATATTTATAATACTTGAAAACTAGTTTTTAGGAGTCAAAATAATTGTAGAAAAATACTTACTGTCAAGAAAAATCATTTTTTTAAAAACTCTAAGTTTGTCAAAAATACATTTTTAGGTAGGTAAGCTATGTTTTTCTTAGTAAGAATATTTTTTTAGAAAGATATATATATATATATATGGAAAAAAACTTCTAAGGCTAAGACTAAACTTTTAAAAAATAGGACCAAGCCCAAATATTTTTTTTCTCATTACAAAATAAAAAAAATTTGAAAATTATTTAATGTGTGTATATATATATATAGTAATTTGGACAATAGTATACTAATTACTTATCGTAATGTAACAAAAACACCTATATATATATATATATATATATATATATATATATATATATATATATATTTTTTTACCTATATATATATATATATATATATATATATATATATATATATATATATATATATATATATTGTTAGCCCAATGATTATATCATGTTTTTGAATATGGCTAATCAATTGAGTTTAACATAATGACGTCACTAATATTCATGTAATCACTATCATGTTGCTACTTAAACTTAGCATTGTCCTAATGTTAGAATTATCCTAAAGGTTCTATATCAATATTGCTATACTTGAATCATATTGTCTTATTCGTCTAACATGTTCTTAGACATACATTAAGCATGATCAATTTTTGTCAATCCAGGACATATGCAATGGGCCAAAGAAGGCGTTATACAAGAAGATTTCCTGAACTGCCTAACGACCTATCCGTGGCCTTGCATCGGGGGTTCCGCTACCCGGTCAGCGGACAGGGGTCGAGGGGCAGCGCCCCCCGTGGGGGTTCCGGGGCGACCGCCGTCAAGTGAGAAAGGCGTCTTCAAGTCTGCTCAAATATTTGAAGAAAGGCGTCATCAAAGGGCTCTTAGTTTTCCTATTTTATCAATATAATTTTTCATATTTATTGAGTCTAGAAATACGGTGTATATTGTATCTTACTGGCAAATAGGCTATCCAAAAATATTTTCAAAATACCCTTCATTTTAAAAACAAGCCCACTTACAAAATCCCAAACTACTTCATAACTGTTTGACTTTTCAAAAAGCCCAAAAATTAATTTACAAAAACCATGATAGAACTCCAACAGAACTCGGCCAGAGTTCGGTTAGTGAATGTTGCTTTTTGAACTTGGTCTCCTGCAGTTACGGATTCCAACGAGATTTTCTCATAGAGTTCTGCCCGAATTCTGCCCGAATTCTGTCAGAATTCTGCCTTTGGAAAAACTATAAATAGAGAAGGATTTCGATCATTTTAATTCACTCATACACCAATTTACTTTCATATCTCTTCTCTATAAGCCTGCTACTTTTTCCAAAGTGTTCTGAGCTATTCATTTTCAAATTCCAAGCCAATTACAATCCTCTAGTCGATTTGCCAGTACGGTACGGTCTAGTAGCTTCAGAGCGATTGTAATCAGAGGCTTGATTGAAGATAGACACTTCATAATTGAAGTTTGTTGAGTACTTCGGATCAAAGCTCGCGTTGTAGAAGTTGTAAGAACTTCGAATGAAAACTTGTGGTGATTTTCTATAGTAGATTCAACAGGAAGCTAGAGTTCTTCCGACTGGACTAGTCCTCCCAAGAGGGATACCAGTATACATCCTTGTGTTTGCGTTTGCTCTTTACTCTCTACTTTTCATTTATATATCTGTGATATATATATTATGTGATCTTGCTGCTAACATTTTTTAATTAGCTAATTTTCACTACCTACTCTATTCACCCCCTAGAGTATTGTGCTTTATAACTCGTTCTTACAATCGGTCCTACAATTGGTATCAGAGCGGGTTCTCTTTATACAGGTATTGCTATCATACCAATTGTTTCTACAATTGGTATCAGAGCAGGAGCTCCTTCTAGAGATATTATTGCAGGTACTCCTTATAGAGATATTATTGCTTATACCAATTGATCCTTCAATTGGTATCCTAGCAAGGACTCTATTATTTGGCTTAACATCCTTGGAGCAGATCCTTAATATCAGAGCAGGTTATACAGGTAAAGCGAGTATCATTGCTATTATATTCTTATTTATTATAACTGTTGTTACATAGATCACAGTACACATATGGTAAGTATGTACTTCACAACTGAAGAGCAATTCTCAAATAGACTCTTACTATTTGATGGAACAAACTATAGTTATTGGAAGACACGGATGAGCTTCTACCTGAAGTCTCTAAATTTGACTTATGGTCAATTGTTTTCAATGGCTACAAAATGCCTACTATTACTTCTATTCTCACATCCTCTATAATCAACAAGCCATATTATAGTTACACGAAAAAAGAGAAGAAGTTAGCTAGCCTTGATGCAAAAGCTATGTATATCTTTTATTGTGCTGTAGACACAAATGTATTTAATCTTATTACTACTTGCATAACATCTCATAAAATTTAGAAAGTTCTTGGAGCTACTTATGAGTACAGGTATGAAAGCAAAGCTAGCAACTCCAGAGAGGAGGATAGTCTTCATAATGATGCAAATAAGTATATGATAGAATTAGGATTTAAGGTACAACACAATCCCTTATACGAAGAAGAGCTTGTATGTGACAATTGCAAGAAGATAGACCACATCCAAGAAGATTGTACTACTGCTAGAAAGAAGAGTCACTACGAATAATTAAATAAAGGAAGATCATCGTCTTACAAGTACGCTAGCACGAGCATATGGTGTGAAAGCGAAGCAAGAGATTCTGAAGAAGAAGAAGAAGAGAGACCTAATTAAGCTGCAAATTTATGCTAAATGGCATTATCTAACGAGGTACAGAATAATTCCCTTCTTGAAGAGAATAAATTTTCTTGTGATGAGTTATCTGATGCTTTCAGTGATCTATTAGAATAACATAAGAATGTATTAGATAAGTATAAGCAAGCTAGAAAGGATATTCTATCTATAAGCATGAGAATGAAAAGGTTACTTGCTTATTGAATGATGCTAGAAATAGTTCTCCTTCTGATAATTCTACTAAAATTTCCACACTGAAGTTTAGATTGCATGAGGCACTCGATTGCATTGAAAAAAGCACTCAAGAAAATGCTAAACTTAAGGAGGAACTAGAATCAGAAAAGAAAAAGTATTCGATTGCTTTATGTAGAATTGATGCTTTTAATACTAAATATGATAAGATCTGTGCTAACTCTAAAAATTTGGAGATTAGAATGGGAAAGCAGGTAGTACAACCTACGACTCAGTCTAACACAAGACACGTAGCACGTCACAAAGTCACACACGTCAGATGTTTTACAAAGGAAGCATGCAAAGCTAAAGCTTCACACAACCATGCTTTCTATTACAAGTATCCACGCACATCATGTCATCCCACTGCACATTGTTATAGTGCTGCACATAGCACTATTAATACTTTTTATCATTATTGTGGTATAAATGGACATGTTTCTAATCATTGCCAAATTAGAAAACTTGTTGATATGAACTTGTGCAAATGGGTTCCCAAAGCTAACAAATGTGGATCCAAGTATTGGATACCTAAGTCTTCACCTAATATTGCAGGTGAAGCTTCTCATATCAAATAGAACCATGGAACATGTTGGTGATTGCAAAGTTACAAAGGTCATCTTTCATGCAATTGTACCAACAGAAGTGTGGTCACTAGAACCACTTCGGTAACATGCTTCCTAAATAGTTTTTAATATCTAGCATGTTCTTATAGATGTCTTGCTATTAGCCTTCATTGATATCTTTTAAATTGTCTATTGTTTGAATCAATGTGAGATATAATCCTAGCTTGACTAGCTGTTTAGCTTAAATGTTTAGTTCACACTAAATAGTTTTTTACTCACTTTCCATTAGTGCGACACATTTGTCTATGTATGCTATTTACTCTTAAAGTTTATTCTTGAAGCATGCATAGGAGATTTTTTTGGTGAATATGTTTTTGACTCTTCGCCTTTAATATTTTTAATGGTTACTTCTTACCGATTTGTCTTTAACATGTCATATTTACTTTGATTGGTATTTTGTGAGTATGTATGTTTAGCACGATCCTTCTATTTACTTGAAAAGTATATACATATATTTTTATGTTAACCTTGTGCTTGCATAATATACTTCACTATTGATTCTCATATTTTATTTTGATTAACTTCTTATGAATCAATTACATCTTTGTCTAACAAAGCATATTTATACATGTTTTTGATCTTGTGATATATTTTTATATGCTTATTAAGGATACATGAATATTTCATTGTCATTTATATATTGCTGATATGTTTTTATATTTTTGTATAAATATCTTTATGGAGATATATGAGTTATGTTCAAGTTTAATATTATATTATACTAAAAAGTAGTTTCAAACTTATGCTTATCTCATACTTTAGCTATTGATTACTTTGGACAAATTCATGTACTTCTTTTTATTAGCTTCTTCGTCAAAGCCTCTTTTAATGATGTATATTTTTCTTGGCTTTTTGGTTGACATTTTAGATACATGACTCTTATTGAATTTTTTTAATATTTTTATCTTGATAAACCATTATTTGGGTATTTACTTCTTTTATATTTAGGGATTCCAAATTTCGATGTTATTCGATGATACTGCATATATTCCTTTGAATCTAAGTTCTTAAGAGTAGAAATCTTTTGGGAACAAGCCAAAAGAGTCCTTCTGTCATACAGGTGTAAATAACCTGAAGCGATACGGTGTACTAGTCTTCGGACTACCGCTAGCTGGGAACCGGCCCCTACAGCTAACCCGAAGTGATCAATAATTTATAAACTTAAGATTTATTAAGGTCTACTTGCAACTATCGTCTAGTTCTGGATCCAAGGTACTAAACCTAGTCCCCTAGGTTCCAAAATACATCAGCATATCTAGGTCCCACATTTTGATTTATAAATATTTTATATTTTATTGTTATCCAATAATTTTGTTACACATATGGATTAATGTAATTGATACATCTTATGTTGTATGCTATATTGTTCTAATTTTTTTAAGTCCGTAGAATATAATTTATTTCATATTTCACTAATTCTTCTTAAATCCTCGGTTATTAAAGAAGAGATTTGTTTTAGGTACAAGCCTACAAAGGGTCTGTCTGTCACCACGACTACGGTCGAAGCGAAGCGGTACTTAAGTGTTCCCCGGTGAACCTCCGTTAGCTGGGACATTACACCTACAGCTAACCCAAAATTAATCAACGCTTTATAAACTAAAGATTTATTGAGATCTTGTTGCAATTGTTATCTGATAGATTTTGGATTTCGGATTTGATGGATAATATTATTTAATTTTACAAAAGGTAACATATATTGATCTTCATAGGTTAATGTTTGTCATCTTTTGATATAATCATTTTTTCTGTCACACTATTCGATATTCAGACTTGATGATCTTATGTCTACTCATTGAATATTATGGTCTTGAGGTTTCGTCTTTAGCTTGTGTAATATTCATGATTTTAAGCTTTTATTATTCTCTTCTTATTCAAGTTACTAACTGCCTATAGCAGTAATTATTTGTGGGGAAAAGTCAAGCATATTGAATTTCTCTTTCTCAAAGCATTTTTTCTCTTTAACCCTACGGTTATCTGATTGACACCGTGCTAAGGCTTTAAAAAGGAAGAAATGAACATTGATAAGAAGACATAATATTTTTGAATTAGTTTCCTACTTCCGAAAATACGTCTCTGAATTTTATTTTAAAATTTTGTCAATATTATTATTTTTGGATATAGCCATGTAAAGGTGGAGCAGTTAATTATTTCAAATCAATTATCCTCTTGATATGCCATATATCTAGAATACACTTTTCTTTGGACATTTATCTAGTTATGTTTATTTGTTCAAATGGATTTATTTATGATTTATGGATTCTTTTATTAAAATTGTTTCCGTGATTCGAATCTCCAGCTTTTAGTCTGAGGACTAAATGGACGGATTCGAACATTTATTAAGACATTTTTTTTGTAATAAATTCCACATTTTTTTAAAAGCCTTTTTAATTTTTTTTGATTTATTGAATCTGTCAGGTACTCAAATGTTATTATTAAAGACAGTTTCCAAAATCTTTTAATGTCTTAAAATATTTCTTTTATATATATATTGGAGATATATTTTGTTTGTTCATCTTTAAGCATTTATTCATTGGATATTTCTCTTTCTTGCCTAAAGATGATATTTGTTTTGAGTTTAAAATTTTATATGCATTTGATTAAAGGAAAAAAAAAGATGCATATCTTGGATATCCCTTAGATCTTGTGATTATTTATTTTATCTATTTTATGCATATAAATTATTTTTGAACTATATACGCATATTTTAAGGGGGAGCAAATTAATTATTTCAATTATTTTATGCCCTTATTATGTGGTATATCTAGTTCACCATGGACTTATACTGTCTTATTTAAATATCTTGTTGAGTTGGTCATGATATTTGATTTGTATTGAGTTTATGAGATAATACATGATTTTAATATTTATTTTTAATTCTCTCATTCGTGTTTCTAAAATTTATTTTGCCAAATATATATATATTTAATTATCCTTATTTGATTGAGTTTAAAATTACTTTTGGCATTTTTTATTGAGTATCTCAAAGTTCTTGATTATCTATATTTAGACTGATCATACTTTGCAGGGGAGCATTCAAGTCGACTGAATTTCTCCTTCTAAAGTATTTTGTCTTCATTACCTTCATGTTTATCTAATGGATATACATATATCATGCTATGGTAATTGAATTCAAATGCATGGACTTTGGTACAAATTTTGCATAGATTCTAGTTTATTTTGATTTCTTTATCGATGATTATACTCTTTATGGAATTGATTCACTAATTTGTATGGCAAATTATGAATCATATTTTTTTGTGATCATTGTTAAAAGTCTCATTTTATTTTTGATTCTTTTATATATACTAGATCTGCGAATTTCTATTCCTCATGATTTATTTATGACCAATGATTGATTCCTACTATATTGATATAATTATTTATGACCAATGATTGATTTCTGCTATATTGATATCTATTTTTTTATTATTAAAATTTTTTATTGGTCTATTTCAAAACTATAAGTTATATTTATTCATTATATTTATGTTTTGAATGTCATTTTTGGATTTCTAGTTGGTAAACTATGTATTGATTGATTTCAATGTTTTTAAGTTCAACCAACGATTTTTGATAAGTTTTTTTTTCTATAGTTATGCAATTTTCTCCGAATCCTTGATCATGATTATTTTTGCTTTCCTCCTTTACTTATGCTTGAGTTCATTTTAGCTCTAATTACAGGGGAGCTTATTTTTTTGATCATGTCAAAGGGGGATAAATAAGTTTAAGTTAGCTCACAATATTTTAGTATTATGTGTTTATTAGTGATACATGCATCTATTGTATATATATTAAACTTAAAGGATTTGCCATAATCAAAAAGGGGGAGATTGTTAGCCCAATGATTATATCATGTTTTTGAATATGGCTAATCAATTGAGTTTAACATAATGATGTCACTAATATTCATGTAATCACTATCATGTTGCTACTTAAACTTAGCATTGTCCTATGTTAGCATTGTCCTAAATGTTCTATATCAATATTGCTATGCTTGTATCATATTGTCTTGTTCGTCTAATATGTTCTTAGACATGCAGTAAGCATGATCAATATTTGTCAAACCAAGACATATACAATGGACCAAAGACGGCGTTATACAAGAAGATTTCTCTGAACCGCCTAACGACCTATCCGGGGCCTCGGATCGGGAGTTCTGCTGCCCGGTCAGCGGACAGGGGTCGAGGGGGCAGCGTCCCCCGTGGGGGTTCGGCGGCGACCACCGTCAAGTGAGTAAGGCGTCTTAAAGTCTACTCAAATATTTGAAGAAAGGCGTCATCAAAGGGCTCTTGGTTTTTCTATTTTATTAATGTAATTTTTTATATTTATTGAGTCTAGAAATACGGTATATACTGCATCATACAGGCAAATAGGCTATTCAAGAAACGTTTTCAAAATACCGTTCATTTTGAAAACAAGCCCACTAATAAAAGCCCAAACTACTTCCTAACTGTTTGACTTTTCAAAAAGCCCAAAAACCAATTTGCAAAAACCCTGACAGAACTCCAACAGAAATCGGCCAGAGTTCGGCCAGAGTTCGGCCCGAGTTCGGCTAGAGTTCGGTTAGTGAACGTTGCTTTTTGAACTTGGTCTTCCTGCAGTTACGGATCCCAACGAGATTTTCTAATAGAGTTCTGTCCGAATTCTGTCAGAATTCTACCTTTGGAAAAACTATAAATATAGAAGGATTTCGATCATTTCAATTCACTCATACACCAATTCACTTTCATATCTCTTCTCTATAAGCCTACTACTTCTTCCAAAGTGTTCTGAGCTATTCTTTTTCAAATTCTAAGCCAGTTACAATCCTCTAGTCGATTTGCCAGTACGGTACGGTCTAGAAGCTTCAGAGCGATTGTAATCAAAGCCTTGATTGAAGATAGACACTTCAGAATTGAAGTTGGTCGAGTACTTTGGATCAAAGCTCGCGTTGTAGAAGTTGCAAGAACTTCGGATGAAAACTTGTGATAATTTTCCATAGTGGATTCAACTGGAAGCTAGAGTTCTTCCGACTGTACTAGTCCTCACAAGAGGAAAACCAGTATACATCCTTGTGTTTGCGTTTGCTCTCGACTCTCTACTTTTCATTTACATATTTGTGATATATATATTATGTGATCTTGCTGCTAACATTTTTTAATTAGCTGCCGGGGCTGTGAGGGGGGCTGCCGGGGCCGGGAGGGGGGTCTCGTCAGGGCGGGGAGGGGTGGCTCGCCGGGGCTAGGAGGGGGTGGCTCGCTGGGGCGGGGAGGGAGGAGGAAGGAGGTTAGAGAAGGGGGTAGTTTAGTTTTTTTTTTTAAATGTCACTTAATGGTCAAAACTAACGATCAACAGACGGTAGGGGGCTAGCCGAGCAAGTCATAGATTGCGGGGGTCTTTATTTGCTAAATTTGACTAAAAGGTCTTTCTATGCAAAAGGTGCACATTTAACGAGGGTTTTTTTGTCATTTACCCATATATATATATATATATATATATATATATATATATATATATATATTATAAATTGTACCACTAGAATAATAATGGGAAAATTTACTTAGAACTATAGTGCGGCTGCCATCAGCAAAATATTTTTATATACGAATTGAGTAGATAGAAAAATATATAGAAAAAGATATATTAATAATAATAATAATATAATCACACAACAACACTCCTGCTGCTGTGTTAAGTAACTAAAATAAGACCAAGTAAATAAATTAAAAGCAAGGATAATAAAGGAATAGTTGTTCCTTTGCTTCGGAACCAGAAGAGAGAGATTAAAAGCAACAGATGGTGAGAGGAGAGAAAAGAGAGAACGGGGGTGTTGAGCGGCGAGTGAGCGGTCGAGAGAGGAGAGAGCGGAGAGAGAAAAAGGCGGAGAAGGAGATAGACTTACAGCGGAGGCGGTCAGCGCAGGCTATTGCCGGAGGCGGCGGAGCGGAACCCTCCGAGGTCGAGTGGAGGCGACAGACAGGGGTTGAAGCTCGGGGCGACACGATATTGGAGAGGCCACGACGACCAGATCTAGTCGGGGAGGGATCTCGCCGCCGGGTGAGGTATGTGAGGGGGTGTGTTTGTTTAATTTGGTGGTGGTATGTTTTGGGACGGCACCGTTGGTGGCGGTGGCCATGGTTTTGGGACGGTGGTGGTGGTTTTATGGTCTGTGATGGTGACGGGCGGGTGTGTTTGGCCAGGGTTCGACTGAGGGTGACGTCGGAGTTTCGGCTTTGGGTTTGGGGCTACGGTGGTGCCCGAGGAGGTTGGACGGACAGGTGGAGTTGGTATGTCTATGGTGTTTGGCAATGGAGTTCGGTGGTGTCGACTGCGGTAATGGGGTGTCTCGTGGGTTGGCAGCGATGGTCGTGGGGGCGAGGTTGGTGGTGGTTGCTAGCAGGGAGGCTTGGGATTAGTTTAGGGTTAGAGAGCAGAGATTTGTCGGGTTGATCGTGTCGGGATTGTGTCCGACACGATGGAATAATGTATATGTATAAACATGGAATAAGATATTAGACACCGACACGTTGTACTTATATTGTGGAGAGAAATTGGACTTGTGGAGTTTATTTGGAGTCTATGGAAAAGTGCAAAGAGGAGCTCTCCTTATATTGGAGGTGGACTCCTAGATGGATAAGAATTAGGACGGTTTTAAATCCCCATGTAGATAATTACATATTTATTAGAATTGATTTAAAATAATTTATCGAATCCAAATCAATCTAGAGAAAATCTATTTTTAAAAAGCTATAAAGCTAATATAATCCTTCCTAATTTAACTCGTCAAACTTAATTAAAACATTAAAACATTTCCAAATAACTTTTTATAAAAAATAAAATATATTAATAAATAATTTTGAAATTCACAATAAACTTTAAATATTTATAGTACATCTTTTTATAAATAAACAACACAATGAAAACTAGTTTTCAAAAATCAAAGTGGACAATGAAATAAACTTCATGCCACTCTCACACAAATAGTATATATTGACCTAAAACAGTAGTTTTCTATATTTGTAAATAAATAATCAAATAAATTTTTGACGCGACAAATAAATACTTATTTTCTATTCGAAGGAAACTTTTAGAAAAATAATTGTATATAAAAATATATACCATCTCGCAATTTCGCATGCTACGTACAAATACGAAACTCGCAAACTCATACGCGACGTATAATTGAGAAAACAAAAGTTGATAACAAATTTATTTAATAAATAAATAAAAAATATCGTAGCAAAACTTTATGGGGTTTACACACTGCCTCGCTTCCATAGACTAGAGAGAATGGTGTGTTGCCAGTGGGTGTCCGAACAGTTGTACGGTAAGCCCACAGGCGTTCGTCGAGCTTTTCATTCCAGTCGCGCTTATTAAAGGAAACGACTTTCTTGAGCAGCTTGATGATAGTCTTATTGAATGCTTCGGCTAGTCCATTCGCTGTAAGATTGTAAGTCGTTGATGCCATATTTTACATTTGGTTCTTATCGCAGAACCGATAAAATGCATGGCTTACGAACTGAGGACCATTTTCGTAGATAATCCTTCTGGAAACCCCGGAGCGGTATATGATGTGATGCTTGAAAACTGATCACATTCGAGGTTTTTACCTCGGCTAGAGGTACTGCTTCCGCCCACTTAGAAAAGTAGTCAGTGATGGCGAGTATGAACCGGTGTCCTTTGGAGGATGGTGGACTGATCGGCTTGATAATATCCATTGCCCATGCTTCGAATGGTCAGGCGACCGCTGGGGGTGTAGGAACTCCGAAGGTCGGTAGATGAAGTCAGCATGCAACTGACATACCCGGGACTTCTTTCCATAATCAACGACCTCTGCCATCATAGTGGGCCAGTAGTATCCCATGCGACGTAGTCGGTCTTGTAACTTAGGACCAGGCTGATAGGCTCCGCAAGTGCTATCATGTGCCTCTCGAAGTGCCTCTTGTGCTTCTGTCTTGGATAAACTTCGTAGGAGAAGCCCATCGTATGAACGATGATACAACATTTTGGTAGCTGTGTTGCTGAAGAACCGGAGAGAGGGTATCTTGACAGAAGTAGACTCATTCGGGTCTTCAGGTAGGATTTCATAGACTGCGTAGTCTATAAATGCGAATCGCCAGTCCCGAAAGTCAATATTGGTGTCTGTTTGTACTGAGTAACTCAGACACGTATGTAGATTGTTCTTTAGGAAAACTAGCTCTCGCCCCATTACCCTGACGGTATATTAGGTTCTAACAGGAGCTGCCAAAGAAGCTACGAGGCAAGCGAGTGTGTCGGCCTCCAAGTTTTGCAGTTGAGGTACATGTTCTATAAAGAACCCTGTGAAGATGGAAATGATATCGATTGCTGCCTGGTGGTAAGGAACCAGATCTTCATGACGGACCTCGTATTGTCCTCGAACCTGGTTAATGATTAGTTTCGACGCCATAGACCTCGTATTGGTGCACGACTCCTTAAGAGAATATGAACGGTAGATGACCAGGTCATCGGGGGTGATAAAAATGACTCCGACCCCTGCGATGGTCTCGCCTTTGGGTCATGTTCTTGAAGCGCCGTCAAAGAACATGCGCCAAACCGAGTTACCTGAGATGGCATTGGACTCTAGGACTTTATCGTGAATGTCGTCATAGAGCTTCGATGTCTCTGGCACATGATGTGTCGCCAAGAAGTCGGCCAATACTTGGCCTTTGACTGCCTTTTGCGGGATAAATACCATGTCATAAGGAGTCAAAAGTATTGCCCATGTGGCCAATCGCGAGTTTAAGGCCTCGAGCTTGGTCATGAGGACCCTGAGGGGGTTGACTCGAGAGATGACAAAGATTGTCTGTCCGGCCACGTAATGTTGTGTCTTCTGGATGGCGAAGAGCAGAGCAAGACAATCCTTCTCCACAGGATTACACCAATGCTCGGCCCCAATCATGGTCCTTCTGAGATAGTAGATCGCCTGTTCGTGGCCTTTATTGCTTTTCTGGGCTAGCAAAGCATCGAAAGAATAGTCCATAGCTCGGACATATAGCAGGAAAGTTTTTTCCAAGACCGGTACTACTAGGACTGGAGGACTAGTGAGGTACTTTTTGATGTCGTCGAACGCGCACTGGCATTCTTCGGTCCATACATAAGAAATCCCTTTCTTCATCAGTTTGGTGAAGGGTTGACATCGACCGGAGAGATTTGCTATGAATCTTCTAATGTATGCCAGGTGTACTTGTATGCCTCAAAGCTCACAGAGATTCTTCGGGGGAGCCATATCCAAGATCGCCTTAGTCTTCTTAGGGTCAATGTGAATACCCTTGGCTGTAACAATAAAGCCTAGGAACTTGCCAATAGAGACTCCTAAGAAAGACTTAGTCAGGTTCATCTTTAGTCGACGAGTCCGCATTAAGTCGAATACCATCCTTAGGTTATCCAAATGACTGGATTTCTTTTTGCTCTTGAAGGAAATATCATCAACTTAATATTCTACCGTCTTTCAGAGGTCCTTGTGGATATGGTGCGCATAGCCTACTGGTATATTGCTCCCGTATTCTTCAACCCAAAGGGCATCACTGTGTAACAGTATACCCCTTTTGGAGTCTGAAATAAAGTATGCTTCTAGTCTTCGGAGAATATTTTGATCTGGTTGTAGCCTGAGGAACCATCCGTAAAGGACATGCGCTCGAAGCCACACGTGTTGTCAATCATCACGTCATTGATCGAGAGGGGAAACTTGTCTTTTGGACAGGTCGAGTTGAGATCCCTGAAGTCTATGCAGACCCAAATTTTTATGTTTTTCTTAGTGACTGGGACAATGTTGGCCATCCAATCCGGGTGTTGTTCTTTACGAATGAAGCCACTCTCTATGATTTTGTCGACTTCTTTCTCAATAGCAGCCATGACATTGGGGCAGAAATGACGTTGTTGTTGTTTGACCGGCTTAGCGTCGGGTAAGATGTTAAGACGGTGCATGGCAACTTGCGGGTCTAAACTCAACATGTCCTCATAGCTCCAAACAAAGACATCGATGTATTCTCGGATAAGATGCATAAAAGATTCCTTGTCTTCTCGCGTCAAGCTTTTGCTGATAAAGATGGGTATTGGGGAAGCCTCATCTCCTAGCTCGACTTGGACGACTTCATCTTCATTGGGAGGTTTGCGCTGTTCAAAGTGCCATTCCTATTGGGATCCCAGGCGTTGAGCCCAGGGTTCATTTTCAAAGAATTCAAGTATTTGATCTTCCTACTCGACTAGAGGATCTACAGAGACCATATTGACGGATAATATCTTTTTGAAGGCTTGGCCAATACTAGTATCAGAGTCCCATGTTGAGGAGTCGGAAGAGAGTGAATGCATCAAGACCCCTGGCTCTGAACTCTCTAAAGTTGTTATGGGTGTAATATAACCTAATCCCCGACGAGTGCGTTGGTAGTAATTTTGGGACTTTCCCTTTGGAGCACGAAGTCATAAGGAAAGGCGTCGACCTTTGCCATAGTTCAACCCTCTGTTGCTGTTCAAGTCATAGCCCATCTTCTGTATAAGGTGTTAGCTTGAGTAGGGTAACGGTAGAGTTGCATCTTATCGTTATCGGGTTTTGGTTCTGCCGGAGCCAACCGCTGAGGATGCTCCAATCGACCGAAGACGATGGTTCCTCCTCCTTTTTTCTTGCTGGAACCATGAAGTAGGCACCTTAAGGAGGGACAACTCGGCTTGCAAGACTAGTGGTTGTCACTTGTATTTGTAACATATATAGAGCATTGTCTAAGAAATATCTAGTGTTCTAATGCGCACAAGAGTAATTCAAAGACAACCTCCTATTAATGAAATGCAAAATTTTATCCCGAAGGATTACATCATCTAAAGAGTACGCCTCAGTATTGGTACACATGTAGTCTCCCAACTCTTTATCTGTGAGCGCTAAGGCTGTTGCGGGAGAAGGTGGAAGAGGTTTCCCCTTCAAATTGACTACCAAGGGAGGTATAGTCGGAGGTTCCTGCGACTTCAAAGTTAGCCTTGGGGCCTTCCAGGGAAGCCTTATTTGCATATGCTCCAGGCTAATGGCTGATATTGTTGATGGTGACCGAACCGGAGCCTTGCCTCGACGCTTGATGATGAGAGAAGCTGATGTTTTGGAAAGATTTCCCTTCAATCGAACCCTCAATGGTTCTTTTGTGACAGCCGCACATTTCGAAACAGTATCTGCCTCGTCGTCGCATCATTGGCATCATCGTCCCATGGGACTGACTTGTACAGCTCAGCATCGGTACAGTATACTTCGAGTCTTCGGAATAGGTCGATGTCAACAAACTCGGTTTTGATGTTCGCTAGCCACATACTTCATGCATTGATGGAGAGTGGAGGGCACGATTATGTACTCATGAATCCATGGTTGTCCCAATATCATTTTGTAGTTTATATCGACGTCAATGACGTAGCAAGTTACGTCAATATGAAGATCACCTATTTGGCATTTCGGGCAAATCTTGTCCAGAGGCTCACTCTTTCCAGTGTTGAAGCTGCTGATTATAGTGTTTGATGCAATCAGTCGATGCATTGGGATCCCCAAAGCTTGGAGTAAACTCAGAGGGATGATGCTAAGAGAAGATCCATGGTCGATATGGATGCGATCGACCTTAATGGCACGAACATACCATGTATAGTACAGGGGCCTATTGTGCAGGTTGTTCTTCAGCAACATGTCATGCTGGGTGAAGGTGATGTTAGGAATCACCTCGACCACACTGTGACAATGTGGGCATGTAGAGGGTCTTCCTTGGGCGGTTTCACCTGAGTGAGGAAGGAGTCAGCGTTCTGTAAAGCTTTGCTGAGGGCGTCTCGAGTCTCTTTGGAGAGAAGGAGGAGTTCAAAGAGTGACAGTCGAGCCGGAGTATTGGCCAGCTGCGCCAATATGTCGAAGTTGTAGGGTTTGATCGGTCCTACTGTCGAGTCTTTTCTCAGAGGTTTGTTAAAGCAAACCTCCTTCTGCCTTTGCTTGTCTACGGCAGGAGCTTAAGACGGGCCTGCTTCTGATATATTAGGGGCGATAGCCGCAACAGGAGGAGGTGTTTCCTCCTCCGGAGCCTGATTTTCTTCTCGTTGGTGAGCCGAGCGAGTGGTAACCAGGGTGTCATCATCCGATGTAGAAACCAAATGACATGACTTGAATTTCTTTCCCTTGACAGAGTGTGCTGCAGGCACCATCATGTCTGGGGCGAGATCTGGATGGATCCATATCACTTCGCCTCGTAGCATTGTAAATGGGATGAGGCTTTGAGCGTTGTCACGGGATGGTGGAAGATTGACTACTTCCATCGTTGCTCTCGGGATGGGGACTACGCCGTCTTGAACCTCTATTCTCGAAAAACTTTCAAACTGGAGAATGACCGTGTTGGCAGTAACAGTCTTTTCCTCGTAGTCGAGCGAAATAACCTTGGCGTCGATGAGGCGCTGGATCCATTTTTTAACATATAGCAGTCACATGTTGAATGGTGAACATACTAGTAGTAGTAGAAATATTTTGGTTTGTCCACCATTCCTACTTCATCGGGACGCTTAGGAGGCGGGAACTGAAGCTTTCCACCCTTTGTCAGCATATCGAAGGGTTCTATTGTGCCTTCATCTTTGAAGGAGTAGGTCTCTTTTGTCCTATGTACTTCGTCCGGCTTAGAGTTCATTATTACTGAGCCCTTGGAGATGTTGACGGTTATAGCTTGTTTCCTTTTACCATCCTTGGGAGCAGGATTGTTGCTAGATTAGCGCCTTCCTTTATTTTCGAGCGATGGGAAACTCAGACCCAATTGCTGTGCATCTCGAGCTTTCCTTTCTGCCACATCTGTTTCCATAACGAAGGGCGTCCATACTATACAAGGAGAACTGTGCCATAATTTGATAGCGGGAAGCATGTTTTTGTGGCAGGAGTCCATAAGCATGGGCCCTGGTATACCAGGGGTAATCTCAGAGCGGCCTGGCAGAAGCGCTCAATGTATGCGGGTACAGGTTCCTGCTCCTTCTGGACGATTTCTATGAGATTTGACATTGTCATGTCCCTTCCCCCTTCGTAGAATCGATTGATGAATAGGCGCTTCAAGTCTACGAACGACGAAATATAGTTGCCCGGGACGCTACAAAACCATTCATAGGCTACACCCTGCAGTGCTTCTACGAATATATTGGTAAGGAGAGTGTCGTCTTTTGGTAGATGCCCTGTTACTAAGGCGAAGTACCTCAAGCATCGACGGAAAGACTCCTTCGCATCGACTGGTGTGAGCGTCTGCAGATTGTATTTGGGAGGATAGATCACATTATTCCATTCGACAGGATATGGTTGCCGAATCCCTATCTTTTAGAGTGATTCTCGCTTTTCTCTGGAATCGTGGCAAGCATACAACACTTTGAGGGCTTGTTGTACTTCACTCGATATTGTAGGCCTGTTGTTGATGGAGTAGATGATGGGGGCACTGCTTGGCTCAGGATGTGAGGCGCATTGGACCCGCTGTTAGTCCCTGGGTCTTGGTTTGTAGGAGTAGAGATAGTGGATGTCAATTTCTCTTTGATCTCTAATATGAAGGAAGCCAAGGTCTTCATAGTATCGTCCAACATATTTAGGACCGTTTCAAGGGCCTCTATACGCTTCTGCTGACTGGATCCTTCGCTGCTGTCTACGTTGTCGCCTTTGGCCATGAATACGGACATCATGTGTGGATAAGTAGAAGGGACGGTGGATCTTTCGCTCTCTGGTTCAGACGCCTGAGTCCCGTCGTCTTAAGGATAAATCGGTAGGTTGCAATCATCATCAGACTCATTATAATTGCTACCCCCATCTTTTTAACTACTTGCACCTGTAGAAGTGTTTGTGTCATTCAATCCTTCATTGGATTGGACTGCAGGATTGTCATTAATTGTGGAGGGTTGGCCACCCCCAGCTAATTCTGTAACTGACGTATCATCTCCCTGCGACAAGGATCCTGATTTGGAGTGCGTGCCTTGGAACACACTCGTACTGGGTAGTACCATCTTGCGACCCCTAGGCCATTTTTGGGCTTGTTGGCCAATACAGGAAGATTCTTGAAAAGCTTCTTGAGAGACAGAGAACTCGTGCTGCGTTGCATGAAGTAATACAGAGTTTATCTTGTTCTTCATTAGACGCCATCGGTCGTAGTCTTTGGAAGATGGACCGCCTCTTTGTCGGCGAAGCAACTGTTTGGCAACAACAACAGTTGATGGTGATCTGGGTGCAGTTATGCCTTGATTTAGACACGTTATGCGTCGCAGACCCCTCCCTTGCTTTATGCTTATGGGGAGTTGTTGAGGTCTCCACTCCTACATTCCTTTCGTATGTGCAGAGAAGCTGCACGCAGGAGTGAGGATGTGGAGATAGCTTCTTTCTTCTTAGTTCCTGCGTGTGAGACTTTCTTAGGTCCTGATTAGAGAGTTGCTGATGAGGTAGACTCCTTCCATGCTTACAGGAATACTGTTCGTACGAGTCTATCTCGATAGTAGGTACCCCCTGGCTTGAATCGTGTGCATGAGCGCTCAAGTGATAGCAGGGTTTCACAGGTCGAGGCATCGAAGCACTCGGACCAGTTTTGTATAGCTTTCCATTGGTTGTACGCGTGACTGTCAACGCGGGCCTTTGGTCTGCCGTCGGTATAGCACTTTGATCACGTGAAGCGCATGCTGCCTTGGATTTCTTCCTACTACCCCTAGAAGTTGCGTAGTATTCAGAGTCCAACTGAGTGGTTGGCATAGCACTTTGGCCGTGTAAGGCACGTGCCGCCTTGGACCTCTTTACGTTAACACTAGAAGGTGCGTAACATTCAGAATCCAACATAGCCTTACCTGATGGGTAGGCATTTCTGTCAAAGACAGATGTTTTCGCCTGCACAGCCTCCTCTATCCGTGGGTGGACCACGACACACTTCTTCTGGCGTTGCGCCTTTAGCAGGCCCGCCGCCTTGGACCTCTTTGCGTTACCCCTAGAAGGTGCATAACGTTCAGAATCCAACATGGCCTTACCTGATGGGTAGGTAATTCTGTCAATGACAGAAGTTTTCGCCTGCGCAGCCTCCTCTGTCCGTGGGTGGACCACGGCACACTTCTTTTGGCATTGCGCCTTTATCAGGCCCGCCGTAGGGGAGCCGTACTCCTCGTTGCATTTTTCCGAAGTAGGAACTGAGCGATGCGGCATGTCAGCATCAGCCAAAATCTTCTTCGGAGCTTCATCGTTCAGGGGGTTCTGGAGCACAGTCTCCTCTGTCGTACGGCTCGTTGTAGCCGTCTTAGGTACCCAGGTGCATCGAGTTTTCTCTAGTTTTACGAACCGCTTCGAAGGACTCGACTTCTCCTCAGAAAGGAGAACTTCGAAAGCTTGTTGGTCGAAACGTACGACCAACGTCTTCTGGAAAGATCGCAGTAAGTTGTTGTCAGATTGCGTCACTACCTTTTTGTTGGAGAAGAAGGAATTCCCCAGCAGAGTCGTCATCTTGTTTGCCATGACAAAAGGTTATATGAACTTTTTGTACATTAAACGTGTAAAGTATGCAATCGATTCCTAAACAAGAGATCTAAGTACAAAGTTTCCTGGGGAAGTATGACGGTGGAGATCAAGCACTGCAGCATCTTCTTTACTCGGTTGATGAACTGACGACGAGTTGAACTTGCTCTGGCTTTTTGGTACTTGTGATTGGAACTCTGGGGTTGACAATCAAGAGGATGCCGAAGTTGTGAAGATTTTGAAGCCTCTTTATCGAAGGAAAACTCCCTTCTATTTATAGGAAAGCACATATACAATGTGCATAATGTAGAAGCGTAGAAAAGAACAAAGAAAAGCCCATGCGGCTCCAACAGAAGGATCCTTATGCGGCTCGAAAATCCAGTAGAAACTCATGCGGTTCAAAGTCCTCTAGAGCCTCATGCTGCTCGGATAGCTCTATGCGGCTCAAAAAATAGCCACGTGGCCTTAAACAGTTCTTCCCTACAGCTGGCCATAGCAATTGCCGTATTTAATTCCCTGACGGCAGCTCTGACAATCACAGCTCTGGCAATGACAGCTCTGACAAACGACAGCTCTGACATAAAGTCGCATTAATGGCTCTAGCATGATGGCGTGTTCCTAGGAAAAAGGATAAAATCTTTTTTAGCTGACACAATCCACCATCTTCGAAGTTCCTAATGCGGCTGTAAGTTCCTTATGCGGTTGTAACACCTATGCGGCTGCAACACCTATGCGGTTGCCACCCTTATGCGGCTGCTTCCTTCATACGGCTTCCCGCTTCATACAGCTGCTTCCTTCATGCGGCTACTCGCTTCATGCGGTTGCTTCCTCCATGCGGCCGCCCACTTCATACGACTGCTTCCTTCATGCGGCTGTCACCCTCATGCGGCTGCTAGTTTCATACGGTTAGGATTGTGGGTGCCACCCATATGCGGTTCACTTAGAGGCTGCACTCATGCGGCTTCGTCAAGACATCCCACTCATGACAAGATAGACACGTGGCGATCCTCATGACAAGTTGTGACATGTGGCTGTCTTATCCCCTCGGGGCTATGGCTGCTCGTAAATCCTGACAACCAGATTTAGTGCAATCACCATTATTACTCAAATCAAATCAGATTTATTGTGATTAAGAAAATTGGACACGTGGCGAGAGGTCCGAGCTTGACATAACAAATTACTAAGATTTATTGCAATCAACATTAATGGCCCATATAGATTTGGGGCAATCAAGGATCAATTGCCCAGATGTAATGCGATCAAGACTAAAGGCCCAAATGATTGGCCACCGACTTTTCAAGGGACTATCATTGCAAATCCTAATGATCACACCCCAATTCTATAAATAGCAAGGTGCCATTCCCTTGCAAAAGATCCCCGATCCAAAACCGAAAAAAATATAGCAAGGTGCCATTCCCTCGCAAAAGAGATCTTCTCCACCCGACTGGACACACAGAGAGAAAAAGGCACGCACAAAAGAGTCTTCCCATCTTGAGAGCAGTTCTTCACCGGAGCCAAGGCTACGTCTGATCGTCCAAGGAGTAAGGTAGAGCGGCCGTCGCTTTCCCGAGCCTCTACCGTCACCCCCCAGAAAAACTAAACAATCGTACTTAGATTGTTGTACCTAGATTTTCGTCCCTAGGCTTTCTTTGTACGAGCGAGTTTGTATTGTGAAGTAAAAGTCCAGTCCTCCTATATAATTGTTCTGTTCTTTTATAATCAATGGCAAACACGATGGCGACTCTGATGGGGACTAACTTCTCCACGGCTGAGGAGTTGGTGACGCAATCGGACGCAGCCAAACTTGGTTCCACTCAACAAACGCTGGTCGCCCGGTTCGATCAGCAGGCATTTGAAGAAATGCTCTCCGACGGGAGCGCTGGCCCGGTCCAGCGGCGAGCCCGCAAAAAGAAGGCCCACAAGGAGTATAGACCCAAATCATTCGCTCCTTCCCAAGCTCTCGAAGAAGTACTCTCTGTTGCCCGAGACAGCGGAGAAGTCTCGCTTGCGGCCCCACTTCAGACCATAGAGGACTCTGTTGTCCCCAAGTTCGGCAGAAGAAAACACTATGATGTTGGACTTGCAGGGACAAAGAAGAACTCTATGCGGTCCAAGCCGCATAAGGGCGCCAGCCGCATGCAAAAAGCCCATGCGGCCACAACAATCAACCGCATGCAGAAAGCCCATGCAGCCAAAACTGCCAGCCGCATGCAGGCAGCCTGCACGGCCATGACTTCCAGCCGTATCCCGAAGGATCATGCTGCTACCGCTCCTAGCCGCATACAGAAGGGTCATACGGCCACACATGCCAGCCGCATGCAGGCAGCCTGCACGGCCACGACTTCGAGCCGCATCCCAAAGGATCATGCGGCTACCGCTCCTAGCCGCATACAGAAGGGTCGTGCGGCCACACATACCAGCCGCATGTCGACAGCCTGCATGGCCACCAAACCCAACCGCATACCATCTGTTCCATACGTCTCTCGGTCAGTCTTCGATCGCCTCTCAGGCGATCCTGACCCCAGATGCTCTCATGTGCCAGTCTCGGTCGACTCTTCCTACTATACACTCTCAGGTGCTAGAAGGAAGAAGTCTCGGGCAGCGCGGGCTCATCGAGCCCAGACAGCTGTCCCAACTTTTGACTATCAGGGCGTCCCGCTAACTATTATGCGGGTCCCTGATGGAAAGTTGTATAAAACTATCCGTGTCTAGCCTCCGGCATCCGACGAATGGGATAGTCATCGAGAATCTCCCAACAACGATCAGGGGCAAGTACTCATGCAACCCCCACATCAGAGAGCAGACAGGAGACCGATACGCTCATGTGCTCAGAAATCTTGAACTCATAAATCGGATGACTTGTGCAACATGATTCTTCACAAGCGCAAGAAAAGAGACGAAGATTGATGTGCAAAGAGTCCTGTCAAGGACATCAATACACCCAAGTCATTATCAACTACTGCTGCAACAAGGCAGCAGCACAACAAGACCAGCGGTCCGTCTTCCAATGGCTGCAACACCCGAGCTCAGAAGACGAGGCGCTTCTCGTCGCCTCTTGCAATTCTGCTCTAAAGATTCCGGGCAGCGGTAGAGGAAAGAAAACAAATGTCTCCAGCCTGAAAATTTCAACCGGCATAACCAAGAAATTTTTTTCTAAACGGTTGTCTACCACCGTCGCAGGAGGAGTTTACCAAGGTACCCGCTCAAAGACAAAATCTGCCACACTGGGAGATTCGTCCACATCTATGAGAGACACTGGAGCCGGGGGTAGCATTCCTCCAAATATCCACAACAACACGGTGTTCCAAGAAGATAGTCCGGGGGAAAATGGTTCACCCAACAGATACAGCAGATCCTGACGTCCCCGAGGACGTCCACAATTCTCAAGACGAGGCAAGCTCTGAAGCTGGGGTTACCACTCTTTCTGAGTCCGAACCAGAGAAGAACATTCCTACATAACCTGACGACTTCTCTGTACGATGGTACGACTCAGAGGGCACGTCCTCTACCGTTTCTTCCATCTCTCATCATATAAGGACGGTATTCATGACGGACAGCAACCAAGAGGGTCCCAGTGATCGCCAATGCATCGACACTCTGGAGGCCATACTGTATGCCTTTGTCAAGTCCGTGGACGAGATCAAAGCGGCCCTTCCAACTCTGTAAGGAAGGACGCTTGGCCAAACATGTTTGGGTCCCGCGGTCAATGCAGACTCGAATTTAGCTGCACCAAACCCGGGCGATAATCCTCCTAAAGTATCGGTTCCCACTGCTGCAGACGAGGCCAGGGAGGCAAGAATAGAGGTCCAGGAGCTCCGGGCCACGTTCCAAGCCCGAGAAACTTGCCAGGACCTCAGGATACGACAACCGTATCCTGCTGCGTGGAGAGATGTTCCCTTCCCACCAAAATATAAACCATTCTACATTAATCCATATGATGGGAAGACATCTGCAAGCCGGTACATTACCTACTTCAAAGTCACAACCGACCATCTGCCTCATGACGACGCCATCCTTACGCGGTTGTTCATCGGAGCCTTGGAAGGGATCGCCTTCGACTGGTACCGCAACATGCCGGACAATTTCATCCACTCCTTCACCAGCTTCAAACGCATATTCCTAGAGAAGTTCTATGAAGTAGGACAAGACATGATAATGTTCACCCTCATGGACGTTGTTCAGGGAGAAAAGGAGCTAACAAAAAATTATATCGAGCAGTTTCGCCAAACCGCGATGAAGCTGCCTTCCGGCAACCCTGATTCCTCCTTGATTAAAATTTGCCAAAATAGACTGCTTCCCACAATTAGCCTCTGGATGGGCGAAAGTCAATTTAAGGATTGGAAGAAGTTCATCATCAGTGCCACTAGCGCAGAAGACAAGGTGAAAAAAGCTCGCCAACTGGGATTGCACATCTCGGAAGGGGAAGACAAGGGCAAACGCCCTAACGTCAACAACAACAACGGTGGTAATTCCTCCAGCAATCGAGACAACAAAGGCAAGCAGGCTATGGTGGCCGACAAAGCCCCAAAGCCCGAATCAAAGCCGGCAGAAAAACAATGGCCTCAGATGACCTACTCCTTCGAGGATGGCCATGTTAAACCCATCTTAGGCATGCTCATTAAAGGAGGACGAATTCAGCTCCCTCCTCCCAGGCGTGAGCCTCGTCCTGCAGATATGGAGAGTCCTAAGTACTGCCACTACTATCACTATGTCTACCATGCTACACAAGACTACTACCAACTGAAGTGATACATCCAACATCTCATCGATTCTAAGGTCCTGGCCATTGATTTCGACGAGGTAACCGTAGCAGCCAATATGGTGTCAGTACAATTTGGCAACTTCCCTCCAACAAAGACTCAAGATGGAGCAGTACCCGTCCCCATAGCAAAGATGGAGGTCTCTAACCTTCCACCTCCCCGAGACCAAGCTGCTGGTCTAGTGCCCCTTACTACATCACGGGGGGAGATCATGTAGGTCCATCCGGACTTGGTACCTGAGGTGACTAAGTCCGCACCTCCCTCCACCAGCAAGAAGAAGAATGGGAAAGTCAAATCATGTCGCACGATCTCGACGGAGGTCGAAGAAGCTACTGCTGTTGTTATCCGCTCCGGCGCACAAACCCAACCTTCACCGGGTAACTCGGCTGAAGGCCCTCAAACGACAGCTGCTGATGCTCCAGGACCTTCGCAGCCTTCGACGACCGACAAGCCTAGGTCGAAGGAGACTCGCTTCGACAAACCGCTCCGAAGGAAGACCCCTCATGGGCTAGAGAAGCCATACAAATTTGACATCATGGCACAATTGGCCAACACACCGACCAAATTATCGCTATATGAGCTCCTGAGACTCTCCAAAGATGTCCGTATCGTACTGAGCGAAGCACTCCAGAATGCCGACGCATATCTGGCTCAGTCCAATCTCACTGAGGAGGACGCGCCAGCAAATCTCCAGGACAGCGCTTGTACAGGATCAATGCCAAACATTGTCTTCACTCCGTAGGATTTGCTTATCAAGACCAACCTGCATGATCGCCCTCTATATTATACTGGGTACATTGGCGATATCAAGGTCGATCGGATATATATTGACCCTGGGTCCTCCATAAACATCATCCCAAAGAGCCTACTACACCATCTGCGCATCCCAATGCATCGCCTGACACCGACAAGCACCGCCATCAGCGGTTTCAATTCGGGCAGGAGCTACCCGATCGGAAAGATTCGCCTAAAGTGCCAAATCGGCGACCTTCAGTCAGAAGTAACCTGTTATGTCATAGATGCGGACACTTCCTACAATATTCTCCTGGGGCATCCTTGGATACACGATTACATGATCATGCCTTCCATACTACACCAGTGCTTCAAGTACGTCGACAAGCACGACCTCGTGAGGATAAAATTTGCCGACATCGATCCCTTTAAAGGGGTCGAATCCTACTACTCAGATTCATGCTTGTACGAGAAATCAAAAAAGCATCATGCCGAAGGAAATACTCAACCTCAAACTGAAGTAGCAACTGGATCAGAAGAACCTCTGACGATCCACCTCCAAGCCCGCAAACCTGGCATAACTGCGCCCCTTACAGCCACTCTGCGTAAGGATGCAATTAGCCTCTCTGTACAGGAGGAACAGATGATAATCCGACTGCCAAGGTCTGGCCAAGAGCCAAGAGAGCCACTCACAATCAGGCTGTCTAAAGCTAGCCAACAACAAGTAGAGGAGCTCAATCCCTCTGTCAAACCAATGATAATTCATCTTCCCAGAATAAATCGACAACCGAGCACTAAGCCAGGGACTACTATCCAGCCAACAACATCCCGCTCAGTATCGAGCACCAAGCTGGGGGTAGCTAGTATGCCAACAACTCCATGTTCTGCTCTATCCATGGAGCCCCTGATAATCAAGTTGCCCAAGTCATCCTCCCAGTCCGCATTTACACAGGGGGTGGCTGAAGAAGAGTCAGAGCTGGCCAAGTATGTGGCTGCTTACACTGATGTTCCATCCGTAGATGATGTAATCCTACTGGAAAAGATACCTTATTTCATCAATAAAGGGCTATCTTTGAATTATCTCGAGCTTAATAAGCTTTGTACAATGTATGCTATGGAACATGGTATAGGCAATCACCTGGACACACAAGTGACAAATGTCTACACCACAAACCAACTTACTCTAGTGGAAGACGCTTATCACATAATCAAGGGAGAGGATCACCCAATCATCATCGGCCAGAAGAATGATCCACAGCCCTTCAAGATAGAAGAAGTTGAGCTCGAACCCGACACCGGGAGATTGACCCTTTATCTGTATAGTTTCCAATCCAAGTACGTTATGCAAAAAAAGGATATGATCTGGAAACTACACCAAGCTTAAACTACGGTACTGGACGGCGGTTACCCTTACAATCGTCGGTCCCGGCTGGGAAACCATGAGATTACTATAACAAAACCAGATATGGGCTAGGTTATGTCATACCTACGACGACACCTGAAAGCTTAGACGAAGAATGCGACTGGCACTCACACTCAACCGGATCACCCACTTCCGATTCAGATATCAGCATCGGAGACATGCTCAGGCAAGTCTGGTCCGTCAATATGGCATTTGTCGACGCCTACGAAGAAGATGAAGACATTCCCGAACTTCTTGAGCTAGAGCCATGGGCACAACAACTAGATGTGCAGTGGGAGAAGCGGTTCGAACAAAGAGAACCTCCCACCGAGGATGAGGTTGTACAAGTCGATCTCGGTAATGAGTCCTCTCCAAAGCCCATCTTCGTCAGCAAGAATTTGACAGACGAAGAGCGAGAATCACTACTATAACTCGTCAGAGGATACATCGACGTGTTCGCCTGGAGCTACGAAGATATGCCAGGACTGAACCCCGAGATTGTACTTCACAAACTCAACATCCGTCCGGACGCAAAATCGGTCAAGCAACAGCAACGTCGGTTTCGTCCTGACATCATGAATGCTATTGAAGCCGAGGTAAACAAACTAATAGCCAGCAGCTTCATCCGTGAGGAACAGCATCCTGACTGGGTCGCCAACATAGTACTAGTCCTCAAGAAAAGTGGAAAGATTCAAATCTGCATCGACTTTCGTAATCTGAATGCGACGTGTCCTAAAGATGAGTTCCCTCTTCCTATCACAGACATTATGATCGACAACACCTGCGGCTTTGAGCGTATGTCATTCATGGATGGTTTCTCGGGGTACAACCAAATCAAGATGTTTTCCGATGATGAAAAGTATACATCATTCCGAACACCAATTGGCACATACTGCTACAAAGTTATGCCTTTCGGTTTAAAGAACGCTGGCGCCACCTATCAAAGAGCCATGAGCGTCATCTTTAGAGACCACTTACGCAAGACAGTGGAATGCTACGTCGATGACATCGCCGTCAAAAGCCGCTCTAAGGAAGATCATCTGCATGATCTGAGGACAGTGTTCGACCTGATGCGAGCGCACAATTTGAAAATAAATCCACAAAATCCTTCTTGGGCGTATCCAGCGGGAAGTTCTTGGGTTTCATCATTACCTCCTAGGGTATCCATATAGACCCTAAGAAGACGAAGGCAATCATGGAGATGGGTCCCCCGAGAAATCTCCGTAAACTCCGAGGCCTTCATGGGAGGCTAGCCTACTTCAGGAGGTTTATCTCTAACCTCTCCGGACGATGTCAGCCATTCATCCACCTCATGAAGAAAGGCGTTTCATTCGTATGGGATGAAGAATGCCTTCGACAGTATCAAAGAATATCTGACGAACCCTCCAGTCCTGGTAGCCCCAGTTGCTCGAAGACCATTCTTGCTCTATGTGCCAGCGATGGAACATTCTCTCGGTGCTCTGCTAGCACAAAACAACGATACAGGTCACGAACAGGCTATATATTACCTTAGCCAAATCATAATGGGTCCGGAACATCGATACACCGCCGTAGAGAAAGAGTGCCTCGCTCTGGTGTTCACCATTCATGTCATATCAAGAGTTAACCCCCTCAGGGTCCTTATGACCAAGCCGGGTGCACTCAGCTCTCGCCTCGCTACCTGGACGATATTACTGTCCCCCTACCACATAATCTTTGTCCCATAAAAGGCTATTAAAGGTCAAGCTCTGGCAGACTTTTTAGCAGCTCATCCAGGTTCGGAGTCAACCAGAATAGAAGAAGAGATTCCAGATGAGGTCGCTAATTCAAATGTGGCATCCCATGATTCCGTATGGCGAATGTTCTTTGACGGCGCTTCTAGAACCGGGCCCAAGGGCAACATCGTCGCTGGAATCGGAGTGAGTAGTGCTGATTTCTCCTACCGGGTTGGTGATCAATCGAGCTTATTCCCTCATGGAGCCTTGTTCAAACAATGTGGCCGAGTACAACGCTTTGGTCATTGGTCTCCGACTCGCAAAAGAGCTGGGGGTAGAGTACCTTGAAGCATACGACGATTCGCAGCTAATCGTCAATCAGATTCGGGGTTCATACGAGGTTCGCCATGAAGACATAATCATCTATCACCAAATAGCAGTGAACATCATCTCGTCCCTGGAGGTGTTCTTCATAGAGCATGTTCCCAGCCTCCAGAACATTGAAGCCGATGCCCTAGCAGGCCTTGCCGCTTCCTTAGCAGTGCCGAATCATGCTCATCATCTGGTTGACATTATAGGCTGAGAGTTGGTCTGTCCCAGAAATAATGTTCAGTGTGTTGAGAGTTACTCCGTTCTGATAGTCGACGAAGCACCAGACTGGAGACAACCATTCATTGACTTCGTAGTCT
>JANAVB010017359.1:0-33153 GCA_029216955.1 Iris pallida | reverse complement strand
TATATATTATATATAATATATATATATAAACCTAAACCCACGTGGTAGGTCAGATCCGTAACTCCAACCCGGAACCCACCTGCTAAAACACTCTAGTATCATCCCAAAGCCGCCGTTCTCACACCCCTCTCTCTCTCTCTACGTCTTCTTCTTCCTCATCGATCCTAAAAACCCTAATTCAGAACCCTAACCTAGGTTCAGCTCTTCTCTCTCTCCAAAATGTCTCTCCGAGTGCTGAATCCAAACGCCGAGGTCCTCAACAAGTCGGCGGCGCTACACATGAACATCAACGTCGCGAAGGGCCTCCATGACGTCCTCAAGACCAACCTCGGCCCCAAAGGAACCATCAAAATGCTCGTCGGAGGAGCTGGAGACATCAAGCTGACCAAGGACGGGAACACGCTCCTGAAAGAAATGCAAATAAAGAATTATTGGAGTTTGGTCTTTTTCTAAGTGAATTTTAGTCCCACATCGGCTAGACCAAATGAGTTATATCTCTATATAATAGCTTTCCTATTTTAGAGATGCACATGTGGTGTGGAGGTGCACATGGGTGTGCCATGTGGGGTTATTTTTCTAATGGGAAAAGGACTAAATCAACAATAAAAGCATTCATGCTTTTTGCTCTTGGGAAATTCATTTCCATGGGACTTAGCGACTCGGACTCGGACTCGGACTCAAACTCGGACTCATGGGCTCATGAGGCGTAATGTAGCATTTTGTTGGCGCACTTTGTACTTAGTAGGTCAGCATTGTCGCTAGGCGCATAGTGCGCTTTAGTTGCGCTCGTTGCGTGAGCCACTTGCGCTGCCACGTTGCGCAAGCCCAGTTGCACTGCCCAGTTATGCATGTCCAATTGTGCAAGCCTAGTTGCGCTGTCCAGGTGCGTGCCCAGGTTGCGCTGGGTTGCGCTGGGTTGTGCTGGGTTGTTCAAGGTTTGTGCTGGGTTGTGCTGGTTGCGCTGCGTGCGCAGCGTGCACAGTATACGCAGTACGTGCAGTGCGCATAGTGTGCACAGTTCAGTGCGCACTTTGTCGCACAGAGTGCATGGAGCGCTGGGTGAGCACAGTTGGCAGCAGAACGTGCGTTTGCATGTTCTGGGCGGTTGCTACATGTTCGGGGTGGTTATTACCACGTCCCTAACTTTGTGGCTACCGACCAGTTGCTGCAGGGCCTATATAAGGCATCCTCTCTCTCAAGGCTGATTACAGAAGAAAAAGAGAAGCCACCACAGAAAGTTTACGAAGTGTTTTTTAGCACAAGTAAACAGAGAATTCAGACGTGTTCTTTAACACAGCTCTGATCGAAATTTGCTTGCGAATTCCAGCAGCCTTCGAGAGAGAGAAAAGGCACCGCACCAGCATTGCTTTTGTACGGGAGTTCGTGTCCATCCGAGGAGTCATAAGAGCAGGAGTGTTCCAAGTTCTCCGACGAACTTGCAGGTTCCTGGAAGCTATTCGTGTAAGGCGAATAAAGCTTTGAGCAACGGTGATCATTCACCCCAGCAGGCCATCTTCCATCTTTTGCCTGTCATCTTCTTCGCTGCTGTGATTACGAAATCTTTTTAGATTCTCGTAATATCATAACGATATTTTTTTAGATCTTCGTTATACTTGCGCAACCTTCCTAGAAGTGTTGCGTTGGAACATTATTTTTACAATTGTTTCATATTCTCTGTTTTCCATCGAAAAAAATTATGCCCCGACAATAACAATCTCAAAGCTTTCTTGCTACGATGGAAAACATTAATGCTTCACTCCTCAATACTGAATTTTGCAAATTAGAAAAGTTTGATGGAGAGCATTATCAAGTCTAAAAGAGGAAGGTTTTTCTCACTCTTTAACTCAGAGACGTAGATCACGTGCTTCTTGAAGAGGAACCTACCGTTCCAGATACTGGGTCTGCTGCCGCAATCTCTGCGGCTACTAAACTTCAGGCCAAGTGGAGAAGAGAAAATAGCATTTGCAGGCTGCTTATCCTGAATGCTATGGAGGATTCCCTAGCAGAATCCTACAGTAAGGAGACAATTGCCAGAGACATATGGGAGTCTTTGGAAAAACTCTACGAAGAAGACAAGAACCGCGGTAAAATATTTGTGGTTGAAAAATATCACAAGTGGTTCTTTGAGGACGAAAAGTCTATGCTGCCGCAGGTGAAGGAGTTCCTGAAACTGCGACAGAAGTTGGAAGACGAGGCAATGCCCCTCCCCAACAAGTTTGTTGTTGGAGGGATTGTCTCAAAGCTTCCCGCTGGATGGAGCAAGTTCTATGCAAACATGCATAGAAAGAAGCTGGAGATCACCCTTGAAGATCTCCTACAAGAAATCTATGTTGAGGACCAGATGCGGGCTCAACTGAAGGTGGACGCACTGTCCAAGCAATTGGCTAACGCCAATATGGTTCATACCAAGGAACCAAGGGGAAAGCAGACGGCTTCCCACAGCAAGAAGAAGGACCCTGACAATCTAAAAGTCAAGGGAACTTCTATCAAGAAAAAGAAGCCAAAGTCTCAAATGCCTTGCTTCAAGTGTGGCAAGAAGGGCCACTTTAAGAATGAGTGCAAAGCAAAAACCAAGCAATCAGAGCAAGGAGAGCCTAGTAAGGTATCTATGATCACTGATGTTGTTGCTATGATTGCACAGGTTGATGCGGTAAGGACTGACTCTGACTGGTGGGTAGACACTGGAGCCTCCTGCTATGTTTGCTCCAGTAAGGAGTGGTTCACCACCTATACACCTACTTCTGAAGTGGTTATGATGGCGAACCATACACAAGCTGAAGTGCTCGGGATCGGGACGGTGGTGTTGAAGCTGACTTCGGGGAAGTCTCTGACGCTTCAAGGCGTGAAGCACGTACCTGCTATCGCCAAGAACCTGATCTCAGGAGGCCTACTCTGCAAAGCAGGCCTCAGGATGGACTTCAATGCTGGCCAGATGGTGATGTCTATCAAAGGAACATATTTCGGGAAAGCTTTTTATACCGAAGGAATGTTCAAAATTCAGCTTGTAAATCAGTCCAATGTAATTAATGTGATTAATGAAGTCACTCATTCTGCTTATACTCTTGAGTTGTGGCATAATAGGCTAGGACATGTTCATTGTAAACGAATAAACAGAATGTCTAGTCTAGGACTTATCTCCAAGTGTGGGGGTAAGGTAGAGAAATGTGATGTTTGTGCTCAAACAAAGATCACACGGAAACCCTTTCCTTGGGTTAATCGAAGTACAAATCTTCTGGAGTTGGTACACTCCGATATCTGTGACTTCAAACAGTTCTCTACAAAGGCCGAGATAAAGTATTTCATAACCTTCATCGATGACTTCTCAAAGTATGCATTCGTCTACTTGCTGAAGGCTAAAGACAAAGCATTCGAAAAGTTCAAGGAGTTCAGAGCCGAAGCTGAGCGGCAGACTGGACAACAACTCAAAAGGATAAGAAGTGATCGAGGTGGGGAGTACAGGTCTCATGAATTCGCATCGTTCTGCAAAAAACATAGAATTATCAATGAGACTATGGCATCATACTCTCCTCAATCAAACGGAGTAGCAGAGAGGAAGAACAAAACGTTAACAGAAATGATTAACTTAATGTTGTTGACTGCTGGTCTTTCTAAGTGCTACTGGGAAGAAGCTGCATTAACGGCCACTTTTATTCTAAATAGAGTGTCTCATGCAACTTCAGACGTTACTCCTCATGAACTCTGGTTCAAGGTCAGACCTAACTTAAATGTCATTCGAGTGTGGGGGTGTCTGGCATATGTCAAGCTTCCAGATCTGAAAATTCAGAAGCTTGGGACAAGGATTACTAAGACGATCTTCTTGGGGTATGCCGAGAAGAGTGATGCTCGGAGATTTCTTGATATTGAGTCAAATCGTATCATTGAATCTCGCGACACAGAATATTTTGAAGACAAATTTGCAAGGCACAAGAATATTATTCTTGCGGATGTTCCGGAGAACAATGAGGGTGCACAGGTCTTCAATGAAGATGTGGTCCAAGAAGATGTTGTTGTTGAAACAACGGTTGAACCAGATCTCGCTGAGCCGTCAACGAAGCGAGTGAGGAGGCCGAAGGACTTCGGAAGTGACTTTGTCACATATCATGTGGAAGCAGATCCGCTTACCTATGATGAGGCGATGAAGACCAGAGACGCAGTTTTTTGAAAGGAGGAGATTGAGAATGAAATTGATTCTATCACCTTAAATAACACTTGGGTGTTGGTTGATCTTCCTAAAGGAGCAAAACCCATCGGATACAAATGGATCTTCAAGAAGAAGATGAAAGCAGACGGAACTATTGACAAGTTCAAGGCTAGGTTGGTAGCCAAGGGGTTTTCTCAAATGCAGGGGATTGACTATTTTGACACGTATGCTCCAGTAGCCTGGATGACCACCATCAGAATATTGATTGCTCTCGCAGCAATACATAAGATGGTGATGCATCAGATGGATGTGAATACAACTTTCCTAAATGGCGAGCTTACCGAAGAGATTTACATACAACAGCCAGAGGGATTTGTTATCAGGGGTCTTGAAGACAAAGTCTGCAAGTTGGTAAAATCCTTGTACGGTCTTAAACAAGCTCCCAAGATGTGGCATGAAAAATTTGACAAAGTTATAAGGTCAAATGGCTACATGGTCAGCGATACGGACAAGTGTGTTTACACGAAGTTCGCTGATGGAAGAGGTGTGATCGTTTGTCTGTACGTGGACGACATGCTTATCCTAGGTACGGATATTAGTTATGTCACGGAGACAAAGAAATTCATCTCAAGTAAGTTCAGTATGAAGGACTTGGGGGAAGCTGATGTGATCTTAGGGATCAAGATCATCCGGATAGACACTTGACTAGCACTGTCACAGTCTCAATATTTTAAGAAAATAATCACTCGTTATGGGTATCGGGATCTTCCAGGGATCGATACGCCATACAGGTATGATCTGAAGCTAAAGCCTAATTCAGGGGAAAGCGTCAGGCAGCTGGAGTATGCAAGCGTAATCAGAAGTTTGATGTATGCTACTAATGCCACACGGCCTGACATAGCTTTCGTCGTAGGAATTCTGAGTCATTTCACGAGCAATCCAGGTGCTGAACACTGGAAAGCTGTGAAACGGGTTATGAGATATCTTAAGAAGACTCAGACATATGCACTGTACTATAGCGGAGATCCGTCGGCAGTGGAAGGCTTCAGCGATGCCAGCTGGTGCTCAGAGGTGGTGAGCGAGAGGTCCATAGGTGGATTCATTTTCACAATGGGTGGAGCTGCTATATCGTGGAAGTCGAAGAAGCAGACTATGCTCTCGCGGTCATCCATGGAATCTGAGTTCTTTGTACTTGATACCGCAGTCGAGGAAGCAGAATGGCTTCGGGAGCTCATGTACGATCTTCCAATGGTTGGGGCGCAAATACCGGCGATAACGATATACTGCGACAACCAGGCGATTGCGGCGGTGGCATCAAATGACCTCTTCAACGGAAAGAAGAGGACTGTGCGGTTGAAGCACAGGGCAGTACACGAACTTATAAAGAGAGGTGTTATTGCAGTTATTGATGTTCGAAGTCAGGAGAACCTGGCGGATCCGTTCACCAAGGGCCTCAAGCACCAGCTGGTCGATGACACAGCTTATAAAATAGGCTTGAAGGCATTCTGATATTGTATTATTGTATTCTTATCATAAAGTTTTATGCTATTAGTTCAAAGATTTATCTACTAGGCATCTAGCTTTTGGTTCAAGGGAGGACCACTAATCGGAAGAATATCAGAAATGGTGGGTACATGTTCTATTGGACATGGAGAGGTTACGGACCTATAACCACTGTTGTCTACTGTTGTTTTCTGCAGAAAACGGTTCCTGTGGGAAGGTTGGCTTAATTGCCTTAATGAGTTCTCAGGCAGAGTGAATGCCTGGTGTACTTTACAGGAGGCACGGTAGAGCAGCACTACAAGGAGTGAAACTCCATGCTACAGTGGGGTGACTCCATAATGAGGTTCCTATATGTGGGGTTCTGCCCAGTAAAATCCTCGATTTTGCAGGCCAAGTCTCAGTGGCGTAGCACCGCAAATAGGCAGTTAGCCTAATGCTGTATATTAAAAAATAAAGAGGGGTGTAGTCAGCACTACAAAGAGGAGGAGTTCCTCATGTTACAGTGGCATGACACCACGATGAGGTACCCGGTTAGGGATAAAGCCTCGGCCTTGCAAGCCATGTCGTTGCGGCGTAACACCGCAAGGGAGCCTAAGGCTTCATGCTAGGTAGTTTGGCACTACAAAGAGGCGGTTGCCTCATGCTACAGTAGTATGACACTACGATGAGGTTCCCGGTACGGGGTAAGGCCTCGGCTTTAAGCCATGTCATGGCGGCGTAGCACCACAAGGGAAGCGTAAAGCGCTTCATGCCATGTCTCTTTATAATGAACTCACCTATAGTGTATGGACAAAGAGATATCAGGCCGTCTCTTGAGGGTAAACTTGTAGACGCCCAAAATTATACACTGAAACCAGGCTGGCACAGGGCCTTTAATGTGTTTCAGCTATGATGCAGAATTCAAGGCTTAGTCCATTCTTGTGTTATAGTCTGTTGTTTGACCCACACGGGAAGATTCAAGTCGTAAGCGACATCTCTCCTAATGCATGATGGACAGTGTAATGACCCCCTCCGTCCTAGCGGAACGCCGATTCAAACGGCAAGTGCAATGACTCAAACGAGCCGTCGACCCGAAGAGTTGGCATCGACCAGATGAAGAATCGATGTAAGGCTTACATTGGCCCATCATGATGAATCCAGACTTAGACTTTCAAAGGCGCGCTCGGAGTATCGCTCGGCCGATGCGAACATCGCTAAGGTGGGTGGCTCCGATGAACCCGTCTTTGCTTAGCCTAGACACATAACAATACGGACACTACTGCTAGAATCGCTAGGCAATAATACCGCGCATGCTAATAAATGACTCAATGCACCTAGCTAAGGGAATAATCCCATCTTGTATGCTTGTATAGAATATGGAAAAGAACTTGGAAAACGTGAGAACTCTCGTACCGCGCTCCACGCTCGTGCTAAGGCACAAGCTTACATTTAAGTTCTCTATGCGTTCAACAATGAAACAATGAATGGATTACAACAATGAAACGAAGGACTATCAACATAGTCATTCCGAGTAGAGTATAACAACATTGAAAGATTATGGGACCGATGGGTCGCCAAGGCGACTCCCGCATGGGAAGTTGCATAATGTGTGAATGGAAGAATGAATGGATAAGTGAATAAATGAACCAACGAATGAAAGAATGAATACGTGAATGAATCAATGAACGAACGGACAAGTGAAAAGAAAGAAAAGAAAGAATGAATAAAAGATAAGGAAGAAAGGAATGGTTAGCGACAGGTATGACGGGCACGTGCAACGAGGCTCGCTACCCGCGCTGCATGGACGCCAACCTGGTCGATAACGTATTATGGCTAAGGGTTAGCCTACGGCTCGGAGATAGCCGTTAAATTAAAATGACAAACAAAAAGAAAACGAAATGGTCGTGGACAATCCATTAGTATACGGGAGGTGGAAGATATAAGGGATTTCCAGCGACACAGTCAAAGTCTGAAGGACGTGCCGGTCCGGACGGAAATCAAAATATGGCTTACGGGCTGCCTGAGTGCGGGCTTGGCCACCAGGGGACGTAAGGCCGGGTATTTCAAAAGACTATCAGGGTTACCAAGCCGCACGCCATGATAGGTGAGGAAATTACCAAGGGGAAGACATGTCCAAATTGGCTTGTGATGCCAGCGACCGATGCATATAGATTATGTGGGCTTGCTGGTGGCAATCCACGTGCAAGTCCTTGCATTAAAATCAAAGTAGTCTAAGTTAACTAAATAAAGTGCCTTCTGAACATGCTTGAATATAACACACCAAGATAATCGAGAGTACTTCGGCAAAGGAGTTAGAAAATACGCCTACGACGTGCTAGGACCCGAGGCAGGGATACGCCCTTGACATTGAAAAGTTCACATGAATCATGTTAAGTTATTTTCTATGAATTGTTGACTAACTTGGTTTACTTTGGACAGGGAAGGCCGGACGGTAAGTATGCGTAAGTCGTACATGTATTTCCATACAACATATTGAATTTGGCAACACGGGATAGGTTATGAAATATGCATAAAACTGATCCTAAGATAAGATTAGAAAGACTATGAATGATAGACGGTGCACAAAAGTAAATAGAACGTGTTTGGTAATGATAGCATTGTGGGCGAGCTAGCCTCCCTACCAGTGCATAATAATGTACTGATAACCCAACAGTCTGCTTGCAGAATGCAGGAGACGTCGTCGGGTACGGAGCTTCCCTCGAACGTGCTAAGGCGCGGAGCTATCTTTGGAGCCTTGAGGCGTTGCAAGGAGCTGGAGCACCATATACAGGACATAATGTATCGGAACATCGCCATAAATCATTCCATGTTGTAAGCCACTTGGCACGCCTTTTATGTTTTAGAGAGAGAAAGAGCTTGAGCAATTTGTAATATCGGCCTAGCGCCACTGGTAAACTTCTTGAATATCAATAAAGAGTTGAATTCGCTTCTACTTGTGTTTATTTACTTTCCGTTGCAAATGGGGACACTCTGTGCGACTCTGTGGCCTAGCTCAAATCGGCCGTTTCTGGACTTAGCCTTGCACGGGCGCAACCTAGGCCCGTACGGCATCATACCTAGCGAGGACGATCGCTCCTGCGGGAGCGGGGCGTGACAGATTGGTATCAGAGCACGGCTTTACGTCCTTGGACTTCACATCGATTTCTTGGTTTTGAAAGCTCGTTGGAAATAAAGAAGTATACGCTCTCTCTCGTTGTGCCTTGGGATGTACCATACAATAAGTCTAATATTTTCGAAAGCTCGTACAAATACTCGGTTGAACGGGATCGATAGGCGATGGCCTTTGTGCCAAACCACGACAGACTTGAGTCGAAGGAAAACTAAAATGCTAGAAGTTAGCAAACGTAAGGCGTGCTTAAATAACCTTACACTAACAATGTCGAACGATGTTAAACTTGACTCGATAGAGAACACATGCTAAGTTAACATGTCGCGTGCGTGCCTGACTATTCTTGCGTCGACCTAGCAAGTGAGCGTGCAAACTTGAATATAGTCCGCACGGGATGGTTATGCAACACAACTTAGTCCACGTGTCGTGCACCACGACTTTTGGGTGCAATCGGGTTGCGAGTGATATCAAGTATCGCTCGATAAAGAACGGAGATACACTTTGAGTGTCTATCGATAGGAACGCTATCGAGTTAACGCTTAGGCATACCCAAAAGATTGGCTTGAATCCGAGTGGTATATGTGATAGGTTCGGAGAAGAATAAGAATGAGTGTCGACGACTAGTCGAGTGGCTCGAACCCTGAGTGGTGTATGGACGTCATAGAAATTGTTCGAGCGAGACTAAAGGATTTACGAATCGTACGAGTATATCGGCAAGCGATGCAATCGCGCAAAGCCTTAGAACGTGTCACGCTTAGTTGGCCGTGACTTCAAAAGTCCCAAACGAGATGTCGCTGGACAACTTGTCAATGGAAAACACGAGTTAGAAAATAGTTCGGAACGATGAATGAAAATGAATGGTCTTGATCGAAGAAACTTAGAGGATCGCGCGTACGATTTTAGATTGATTCAAATGAAATTGTGACTTGAGTTTGAACAACGATCTTGAAACTAGCTTGAGGAATAGCAGTTGAACTTGATCTTGAATATTAAATGAAATTATGGAATATCCAACTCGGACAACAGCATCAACGTACGAGTCGAAATCGGTTGTAAAGGAAGATCGTCAGGTTACGCATATCGTCGATAGTATTGAGGCGTATCAAAGATCGATATACGATAATTCGGGGGTACTCCGAATCGGCGAATGACGATCGTGTAAATGTCATTGTTCCGTTGGATGCTATACTTGGGATGTTAAAAAAATGTGTCGAGGAAAAGATAGACTTGGCTCGAAGATTTTCTAGTTGAACGCATGACGGTCAGACTGTCGAATTGATTTGGCTTGGATGAAAATGTGAACGCTTGGATTTACTTCGACGATAACCCCAACATCGACATGCTTGTCTTATGCGAGCGCAACTCCAGCCTCGCACATACGTCGTGCCAATTAGGGCGATCACTCCGCGTGAGCACTGGTATGGTGATTCATACAGTAGGGATGATTGAACTAGCATGGCATGGCAATTTGTGTGCTTCGACTTGTGGTGACGCGAAGGTGAACTTGAGAATGACTTGGTGTGCTTGATGATTGAGTTTGAGGATTAAGTAGGTCCAATCCGCGTATCGAGAATGAATTAGTCTAGACGTAAGCAAGAGTTACGCCCCAATGAGAATAATTATTCCGCGGGAGCATTGCATGGTGATTCATGAACAAATGTGGATAATCGAACTCGCGTGAGATTGGGGCGCAATATATTGTCAAAGCTAGATGGACTCGTGATCGAATACATGAATTGGTTAGAATGGATATGTGAAGTAAGTGATTTGAATGGATTCGGATACACGCAACGAATGCATTGATGCGAATAGGTGATCGTGCTCGATGTTTAGAAATCTGAGTGACACGAACTTGGGTAGAAAATCCCGTACTACCGACTTTGGTTTGACCCTAGGATTGGGGTTAGTGTTGGCATTATTGTTGGGGAACTATGATTCCAATCCTGACATTGACTTAGCCTTGAGAAATGGCCTAGCGTTTAGGCGAGACGCCCTTGTTTCAAATGTTAGCAATCGAAAGATTGATCTTGAGAATTAGCATGAATGGATAGCATGAATCACGAATATAGAAAACCCTGCTCACGAGATTCGGCTGACATACATATATTTCAGGAACGCCTGAGTATGTGCACGATGCGACTCGAGTGAGAATGACGAATTCTCTATCACGCGGCTTGGTGAATGCATGTATTTTGGGGACGCCTGGAATGCATGCACGATCCAGCCAAGTGATATGTTGAGTTCAAGCATGACTTAAGGAATGATACTAGTACGAGCGTGGCTCGGAATCAAAGAAACGTGTGAGCAAAGTGTGCGTGAACGACAACGAGATTGGCCCTAAACGAGTGAATGATATGGAATCGATATCGTACAAGTGAAAGTTGGTATAACAAATTGAACCATTGATAGGAAGATATACTCGATGATAGTAAATACTTGGTCTTGAATTGGACGAAAATTACTTAGACTTGGTCGACCCCGCTAGGAAGAAATCATACTGATTTCGTGGACACGAACGCTTGAGAAGCGAATCGGGTCATCTCAATGACCGAGATAAACGAAAGTGAGTTTGCCTCAACCCACGACCCGCACATTTGATGAATTACAACGTGCCTCGTGCGACCATTTTTAGTCCCATGACACGAAGAAATAGCAACCAAGTTGAAGAAACACTTGAATTGAATAAGTACCATCAACTCTGAAATGAATGAAAAGCCATTCAATAAAATCGACCAAACGTATGCGACACGGAACTTGGAAAGGTACCGAGCATGGTTCGATGCCATCGAACGATAGAACCGTTCGATAAAATTGTCTATAAAACACGATGACACGAGTTAAGGAATGGTAGGATGACCTGCACTCAGGAAGTCTCGAGGATGAGACTTGTTTTGAGTGGTGTATTATGTAATGACCCGCTCCGCCCTAGCGGAACGCCGATTCAAACGGCAAGTGTAACGACTCAAACGAGCCGTCGACCCGAAGAGTTGGCATCGACCAGATGAAGAATCGATGTAAGGCTTGCATTGGCCCGTCAAGATGAATCCAGACTTAGACTTTCAAAGGCGCGCTCGGAGTATCGCTCGGCCGATGCGAACATCGCTAAGGTGGGTGGCTCCGATGAACCCGTCTTTGCTTAGCCTAGACACATAACAATACAAACACTATTGCTAGAATCGCTAGGCGATACTACCGCGCATGCTAATAAATGACTCAACGCACCTAGCTAAGGAAATAATCCCATCTTGTATGCTTGTATAGAATATGGAAAGGAACTTGGAAAATGTGAGAACTCTCGTCCCGCGCTCCACGCTCGTGCTAAGGCACAGGCTTACATTTAAGTTCCCTATGCGTTCAACAATAAAACAATGAATGGATTACAACAATGAAACGGAAGACTATCAACATTGTCGTTCCGAGTAGAGTATAGCAACATTAAAAGATTATGGGACCGATGGGTCGCCAAGGCGACTCTCGCACGGGAAGTTACATAATGTGTGAATGAAAGAATGAATGGATAAGTGAATGAATGAACCAACGAATGAAAGAATGAATACGTGAATGAATCAATGAACGAACGGACAAGTGAAAAGAAAGAAAAGAAAGAATGAATAAAAGATAAGGAAGAAAGGAATGGTTAGCGACAGGTATGACGGACACGTGCAACGGGACTCGCTACCCGTGCTGCACGGACGCCAACCTGGTCGATAACGCATTATGGCTAAGGGTTAGCCTACGGCTCAGAGACAGCCGTTAAGTTAAAATGACAAACAAAAAGAAAACGAAATGGTCGTGGACAATCCATTAGTATACGAGAGGTGGGAGATATAAGGGATTTCCAGCGGCACAGTCAAAGTGTGAAGGACGTGCCGGTCCGGACGGAAATCAAAATATGGCTTACGGGCTGCCTGAGTGCGGGCTTAGCCACCAGGGGACGTAAGGCCGGGTATTTCAAAAGACTATCAGGGTGTACCAAGCCGCACGCCATGATAGGTGAGAAAATTACCAAGGGGAAGACATGTCCAAATTGGCTTGTGATGCCAGCGACCGATGCATATAGATTAAGTGGGCTTGCTGGTGGTAATCCACGTGTAAGTCCTTGCATTGAAATTAAAGTAGTCTAAGTTAACTAAATGAAGTGCCATCTGAACAGGCTTAAATATAACACACCAAGATAATCGAGAGTACTTCGGCAAAGGAGCTAGAAAATACGCCTACGACGTGCTAGGACCCGAGGCAGGGATATGCCCTTGACATTGAAAAGTTCACATGAATCACGTTAAGTTATTTCCTATGAATTGTTGACTAACTTGGTTTACTTTGGACAGGGAAGGCCGGACGGTAAGTATGGATAAGTCGTGCATGTATTTCCATGCAACACATTGAATTTGGCAACACGGGAGAGGTTATGAAATATGCATGAAACTGATCCTAAGGCAAGATTAGAAAGACAATGAATGATAGACGGTGCACAAAAGTAAATAGAACGTGTTTGGTAATGATAGCATTGTGGGCGAGCTAGCCTCCCCACCAGTGCATAACAATGTACTGATAACCCCACAGTCTGCTTGCAGGATGCAGGAGACGTCGTCGGGTGCGGAGCTTCCCTCGAACGCGCTAAGGCGCGGAGCTATCTCTGCAGCCTTGGAGCGTTGCAAGGAGCTGGAGCACCATATACAGGAGATAATATATCAGAACATCGCCATAAATCATTCCATGTTGTAAGCCACTTGGCACGCCTTTTATGTTTCAGAGAGAGAGAGCTTGAGCGATTTGTAATATCGGCCTAGCGCCGCTTGTAAACTTCTTGAATATCAATAAAGAGTTAAATTCGCTTCTACTTGTGTTCATTTATTTTCCGCTGCAAATGGGGACACTCTGTTCGACTCTATGGCCTAGCTCAAATCGACCATTTCTGGACTTAGCCTTGCACGGGCGCAACCTAGGCCCGTGCGGCATCACGCCTTAGCGAGGACGATCGCTCCTGCGGGAGCGGGGCATGACAGACAGTTACTGTGGGGAACACTTATACCCATATATATAGAGATATGTGGGGGATTGTTGGAGTTTTGTCTTTTTCTAAGTGAATTTTAGTCCCACATTGGCTAGACCAAAGAAGTTGTATCTCTATATAATAGCTTTCCTATTTTAGAGATGCACATGTGGTGTGGAGGTGCACATGGGTGTGCCATGTGGGATTATTTTTCTAATGGAAAAAATGACTAAATCAACAATAAAAGCATTCATGCTTTTTGCACTTGGAAAATTCATTTCCATGGGATCTAAGCCCCGTAGGGGCTTAGCGACTCGGACTCGGACTCGGACTCGGGCTCATGGACACATGAGGCGTAATGTGGCATTTTGTTGGCACACTTTGAACTTAGCACGTCAGCATCGTCGCTAGGCGCATAGTGCGCTTTAGTTGCGCTCGTTGCGCGAGCCACTTGCGTTGCCACGTTGCGCAAGCCCAGTTGCGCTGCCCAGTTACGCATGCCCAGTTGCGCAAGCCCAGTTGCGCTGTCCAGGTGCGCGGCCAGGTTGCGCTCAGGTTGCGCTTGGGTGCGCTGGGTTGCGCTGGGTTGTGCTGGGTTGCGCAGGGTTGTGCTGGGTTGCGCTAGTTGCGCTGCGTGCGCAGTGTGCGCAGTGCGTGCAGTACGTGCAGTGTGCGCAGTTCAGTGCGCGCTCTGTCGCGCAGAGTGCATGGAGTGCTGGGTGTGCGCAGTTGGCAGCAGAACGTGCGTTTGCATGTTCTGGGCGGTTGCTACATGTTCGGGGTGGTTATTACCACGTCCCTAACTTTGTGGCAACCGACCAGTTGCTACAGGGCCTATATAAGGCATCCTCTCTCTCAAGGCTGATTACAGAATAAAAAGAGAAGCCACCACAGAAAGTTTACGAAGTATTTTTTAGCACAAGTAAACAGAGAATTCTGACGTGTGCTTTAACACAGTTCTGATCGGAATTTGCTTGCGAATTCCAGCAGCCTTCGAGAGAGAGGAAAGGCGCCGCACCAGCGTTGCTTTTGCACAGGAGTTCGTGTCCATCCGAGGAGTCAGAAGAGCAGGAGTGTTCCAAGTACTTCGACGAACTTGCTGGTTCCTGGAAGCTGTTCGTGTAAGGCGAATAAAGCTTTGAGCAACGGTGATCATTTACCCCAGCAGGCCATCTTCCATCTTTCGTCTGTCATCTTCTTCGCTGCTGTGATTACAAAATCTTTTTAGATTCTCGTAATATCATAACGATATCTTTTTAGATCTTCGTTATACTTGCACAACCTTCCTAGAAGTGTTGCGTTGGAACATTGTTTTTACAATTGTTTCATATTCTCTGTTTTTCATCGAAAAAAAATTGTGCCCCGGCCAGAATCCGACGGCGATCATGATCGCGAGGACGGCGGAGTGGCGACGGGACGACGTCCACCGTGCTCTTCATTGGGGAGCTCATGAAGCAGTCCGAGCGCTGCATTGACGAAGGGATGCATCCACGCATATTGGTTGATGGATTTGATATAGCTAAAAGGGCAACCCTTGAGTTTCTCGAGAAGTTTAAGACACCTGTTGTGATGGGTGAGACACCTGATAAAGAGATTCTGAAAATGGTTGCAAGAACGACCCTTCGGACAAAATTATATGAAGTGCTGGCCGATCAATTGACTGAAATTGTTGTTAATTCGGTGCTCTGTATCCGCAAGCCTGATGAGCCTATTGATTTGTTTATGGTGGAGATAATGCACATGCGGCATAAGTTTGACGTTGATACTAGACTGGTTGAGGGTCTTGTTCTTGATCACGGTTCTCGTCATCCTGACATGAAGCGGAGGGTGGAAAACTGTTATATCTTGACTTGTAATGTATCTTTGGAGTATGAAAAGAGTGAGATAAATGCAGGTTTTTTTCTACTCTAATGCGGATCAACGAGAAAAAATGGTTGCTGCCGAAAGGCGTCAAGTTGTTGAGCGAGTTAGGAAAATCATTGAACTAAAGGAGAAGGTTTGTTCAGGAACGGACAAAAACTTTGTGGTGATCAATCAAAAGGGGATTGATCCACCATCATTGGACCTCCTAGCAAGAGCAGGGATAGTTGCTCTTCGAAGAGCAAAGAGAAGAAATATGGATAGACTGGTGTTGGCCTGTGGTGGGGAGCCTGTCGATTCTGTTGAGAATTTGACTGAAGATTCCCTTGGTTGGGCTGGACTTGTTTATGAGCACGTCTTAGGGGAAGAGAAGTATACCTTTGTGGAAAATGTGAAGAATCCTCATTCTTGTACTATCTTGATTAAAGGACCTAATGATCATACCATTGCACAAATTAAGGATGCTGTTCGTGATGGTCTTAGATCCGTCAAAAATACAATCGAAGACGAGGCTGTAATCTTGGGTGCAGGTGCTTTTGAGGTTGCAGCCAGGCAGCACCTCATAAATAACGTGAAGAAAACTGTTCAAGGGCGTGCACAGCTTGGCGTTGAAGCCTTCGCTGATGCTCTTTTGGTCGTGCCCAAGACACTAGCAGAGAATTCTGGCCTAGACACACAAGACGTTATCATTGCTCACAGGAGAGCACGACAGAGGTAACGTTGTGGGTCTGAATCAGTACACTGGAGAACCAATCGATCCACACATGGAGGGCATCTTTGACAACTACTCGGTAAAACGACAAATTATAAACTCTGGGCCTGTCATTGCTTCCCAATTGCTGTTGGTTGATGAAGTGATCCGTGCTGGCCGGAATATGAGGAAACCAAGTTAAAATCTTTAGCTTTGTTCTCGAGTTGCTTAAAAATTTTTTTTTTTTTTTTTGGATTTTCTTCCTGTTTATGAGATGCCACCATCATTTACTTTCACGTAGCACCAAACTGGAACAACTTTATCATCTTTGTTTTGAATGAAACAGTGGAAGGGTGTCTTTCAAAAAAAAATAAATAAATAAATATATATATATATATATATATATATATATATATATATATATATATATATATATATATATAGCAAATGACCTCAAGCCTAGTGGTTAAAAGAGATGCATGCGGCCCGAGTGGTCAGGAGATCGATTCATATATATATTTATATATTTATAGCAAATGACCTCAAGCCTAGCGGTTAAAAGAGATGCATGCGGCCCAAATGGTCAGGAGATCGATTCCCGGTGTGAGCGTTAGCCACAATTACCTTCTTCCAATATATATATATAGCCATCATCATCTCTCTCTCTCTCTCTCTCTCTCTCTCTATATATATATATATATATAGAGAGAGAGAGAGAGAGAGAGAGAGAGAGAGAGAGAGAGATGATGGCTCTCTTTTCGCCCCCTACTTCTTCCTCCCGAGCCCCTCCCCATCTCCTCGGTTCTCTGCGTGGGACCGCCCGACATTAGCCAGGTCGCGTCCCCCCTCCGGTTCCCCCCCGCCCTTTTCCTCTTCCTCCAGTCTCGTCGCAGATGACTTCCGGCTCCTCCCCTCCTCCTTCCAGTAGGCCTGGCGACGCCGGGTTGGTTGCCCCCTGGACTGCCGACCACCTTCGCCTGGTCGGTGCTCATGCCCCTGCCGTCTCCGCTGTGGCGTCCCCGCACTCATGGCCGCGCCGGGCGTCTCCCCCTTCAGTCTCGCCTCCGCCTTCGGTTCTTCCCGCCTCCACTGTTCCCCCCCCCATTCCCCTTTTCAAAATTTGAAATCACCTCTTTCCCGCCCAGTCCACCCTCTTCCCTGAGGGGCGCAGACGCTTGCTAGCGTTGCGCCCTCCTATGAGCCCCTCCCATCCGTGCTTGCATGCACCATCCGGGTCAGCCACCCTTTAAGCGTGCATGATCCTCACTCTTCCTCTTCTGTAGATCCCGCTATGCGCCCAATGCCCCTTTGCGCGCATAGCAGCGGCACTCTTCCCCCCCGGTTCCTCCATTGTGCCTCCCAACATCCTCCCCAGCACACCCCTTATGCGCCCACGCTCTCCCCCGCTTCCTATGTGCCCCCCACCATAGATCCTTATGTGCCCTCTATATGCTCTACTATGCGCCTACCCCATCTGGCCCCTCAGGTCCCCCATCCTCTTGCAGCCCCCTTAGTTGGCCTCCTCCAGCGCAGCAGCTTCCCCCCTCAGGCCCTAGCGCTCTCCTCGGGCGAGGGGTACCCTCATCGACTCTGGGTTCTCATGCAGGCTCCTCCACGTTCGCAGACATAGTCAGACCAGACCGATTGTCCCAGAAACAACCAATCCTCCAAGATGTCTCTCTTTCCGAGATTGACTACCCCACTCCAGCGGAAGGCCAATCGCTATCGATTCCGTTCTGTTGTGCGGACCTGGAGACAATTTACGAGAGATTCTCCTCTATGTTTGTGTTAAGATTCCCCTCGGGATGTCCCAAGCTGGCCCGAGTTCAGAAAGAAGTAGCCAGATGGAGCCTAACAGCGGAGTATCGCGTGGCTCCCTGGACCCCAAAAACATTCTTCTCCACTTATCCTCAGCTACAGATCAAAAGATTGTCCAGTCATGGGGACTTAACAAAATAGACTCCAAAATTATGATAGTGGTCAGATGGTCCCAGAATCTTAACCCAATTGATGATTCACCCATTGTGTCCGCATGGGTCACCCTCCCCAACCTACCACTGATATGTTTCATACCAGCAGCTTTGAAAAGGTTTGTCAACTCCTTCGGCACCTTCGTTGCAATGGCAGAAGAATCAAGAAATCTGACCAGAGCTAATTATGCTAAAGTCAGTATGGAGCTAAACGTCTCCAAAGAACTCCCTATATCCATCAATATTGAGCTAGGAAATAAGACCCAATCACAGCTAATCCTTTATGATACCAACATCATATACTTCAATCACTGTAAAAAGAGAGGGCATCTAATCAAGCACTGCTTCAAAGCACACCCAGAGTTGAACCACAAGCCGGCACCAAAGGTGAACAAATCTAAAAGGACTCAGGATCAAAGCTCCCCCTCTCCCCTTTTACCTACCCCCAACTCGCATATCAGATTCGATGCTAGCCCAACATCGACCCAGACTTGCAACAATATCGACGGGCAGGAATGTTTTCCCACCACCTCTAAAAGTACCCACGTTAATGTTTGCCATGAAATATAAAAGAGCAGAACAGTTTTATGGAAGGACTTGACTTTTACTTCACGTTACAAACTCGCTTGTACAAAGAAAGCCTAGGGACGAAAACCTAGGTACAGCAATCTAAGTACAATTTTTTATTTTTGATTCTGGGGGGTAACGATAGAGGCTCGGAAAAGCGACGGCAGCTCTGCCTTACTCCTAGGACGATCGGACGTAGCCCTGGCTCCTGTGGCGATATGGTTGGTGTTGATGAAGAAATGCTCTTCTTGCTCTCCTCGTATCACTCTTCTGGGTTCTCTCTCTCTGGATTGATCTCTGTGGATTTTTCTGTCTAATTTATTGGGGGAGTGCCTCTCTGTATGTGCGTATCTCTCTCCTCGTATCTATTTTACAAGGGAATGGCACCCTGCTATTTATAATAGTGGGGAGCATCATTAGGGTTTGCAATGATTGCCCATTCTCAAAGTGGCGGCGGCCTGATAAGTGATCAATCTGGGCCATTGATCTTGAGCGTGAAGGATCTGGACCATTAATGAGGATTATGCCAAATTATGTTAGTCATTAATGTTGATTACAATAAATCCCCGTCATGATGATTTGCTGATATCCGAAAATCTGAATGAATCAATTTAATTCATTCTCTTGCCACGTGTCCCAAATCATTGGAATCTGACCCAAAATTTGATTACCTTTAGGACACATGTTCTGTCATCGTTGTTGAGCCGCATGAGGAGCGTTCATGTTTGGGCCGCATGAAGGTCGTCGTGACTGAGCCGCATGAAAGGTTTCATGACCGAGCCGCATGAATAGTCTCTTTACTCGAACCGCATGAAGGTTACCATGACCGAGCCGTATGGATATGTTCATGACCGAGCCGCATGGGGGTCTTCATGGCCGAGCTGTATGAGAGTCTTCATGGCCGAGCCGCATGGATTTCCTCATGGCCGAGCCGTATGGGGGACTTTCATGATTGAATCCGCATAGGTTCTTCTGTACTGGCCGCACGAACTCATTTAGACTGGCCGCATGAACTCATTTAGACTGGCCGCATAAACTTGCCTCGGAGCTGTGAGGATTTTCCCCAATTCTCTAGGAAGATAGTGCTTTTACGTCAGTCATTATGACTACTTTTCGTCAGGGCTGTCTACCGTCAGCTGTCAGCCGTCAGAGCATTAATTGTGTTTAAATGACGCTGGGTACAGCCGTTCTAAAAAAAAGTCACGTAGCTTCCCTCTGCTGGCCGTATGGAGTCCACTCTGTGTTTGAGCCGCATGGGACTCTTGAGCCGCATGTAGCTTTCTGAACCGCATGAGATTTTCTAACCGCATGGATCATTTTCCATGCTTCTACAAGACCCCCTTCAAAGTTTTCAATTTGTAAAAATTGAAATACTTTGAATAAGAAGCATGGATGCATATTCTTCTGGCCGCATATGAAACCTTGACCGCATGGATATCTTGGCCGCATAGATTCGTTCCGCCGCAGAGATGTTAACCGCAGAGACTTTCAAGCCGCATGGATGGCTTAGCCGCAGGGGACTTTTAAACCGCAGGGATATCTTAGCCGCATAGTTCCTTGCCATGTCATTTATGTCATGCATGCAAACCTTTTTGGGGCGGGATCCCAAGAGTTTCTGATCTTTAATTAGCTGGTCTGCATCGATAGCCGAAGAGTCGACTACTTTGTACGAGGCGTTGGTCTTGGTCCTCTATAAATGGAAGGGTATTTGGAGGGATTTCTCTCTTGGACTCTTCTTGATTTAATATTTCTGTCTTGCTTTCTTCTTCTGACCGACAGACAACGATGGCTCCTAGGGCTTCCAAGGCAGTGAAGAAGGCTGTGGCGAAGAGTAGGAAGTCGGCTTCGTCTTCAACTGCCGCACCCCCCGTTCGTCTTGACGTTCATGTTGTCGTCGAAGGTAAGGACTGTGTAGAAGATTGGGTGCTTTGAAACCCTAACAGATGCTGCTCTGCTGCATTACTTCATGCATAATCATTTGATGTGAGCTTTTCAAATTATGTGGTCCGCATACACGTCCCATGAGTCGCATGGAATATATTCTATGTCCGAGCCGCGTAAAAGTTGTCTTTCAACAGGCCGCATGAACCCTTCTGAATATCTTTTGACTGTTTTTATCATTCATCATCACTTCTTTTTCGTCTTTTGGTCCGTGTAGTGTCTCCACCGAATGCTGAGATTGCAGTGGTAGAGGAGCCGCCGCTCCCTGGCATCAATCAGGGGCCTCCCTCTGTTAAAGAGGAGATGATGAAAGAAGAATCAGCGCCTGAGAGGGACGACATCCTCCCCACTATCGAGACTGCTGAGGGTGGCAGTACTGGGAATTCTGATTCCCCTATTCTGGACGAGGATCTTCCTCAATTGCATCCTTCATATGTAAGCTGGTTGAAGGAGTTGTATACGCCCTTCTGCGACTAGGGTTTTAAGGTTTCTCGTAAATGTCTATCTGTAGTCTTTGCTTCGTTTTGCCTTTCTTCTTGTCTGCATGAAGAACTTTCCTGTAACCGCGTAGATGTAACCGATTTCTGAATGAATGGAATATATTTGCTTCACTCTTTTGCTGTGTAATAATTATTTTATTGGGACATTTTGTATGGACCTATTGCCCCTAACATACCCTGGTTTTGGATACGGGCAACAAGTTGAAGGGAACGAACATACTTTCTCAGAGGTACTAAGGACATGGTGAGTATGAGGGTTTCTTCTACGGAGCCTTCCTACTCAGAGGTAATGAGGACATGGTAGGAGTGTGCTCAATGAAGAGGGGGTACATAAAACAACTCAGAGGTAATGAGGACATGGAAGCTTTATGTAGGGGGTGATTTGTTTTTGGCGGAAGTGAAACAACTCAGAGGTATCATCGACATGGTCGTTTTGGAAATTTGTGGACCCGTTACCCTTTTTGTGCACTGGAGTGCGGGTAGTGGATCATGAAGGAGGATCTCTTATAGGAAGCAAGCTCAGGGGTATGATCATACATGACTTACTATCTGAAAGAGTGACCGGGGTGTGAGTTCAGAGGCACCAGCGGGTACATTACTCGATATTGTGAAAGTATGAGTAATGAGTTCAAGGGTACCAACAGGCACGTAACTCGAATGATTGTGAAATATGGGAATGAGTTCAGAGGTACCAGCGGGCATGTGACTCGAATGATTGTAAAATGTGGGAATGAATTCAGAGGTACCAGCAGGCATGTGACTCGAATGATTGTGAAATATAGGAATGAGTTCAGAGGTACCAGCGGGCACGTGACTCGAATGATTATAAAATGTGGGAATGAGTTCAGAGGTACCAGCGGGCACGTGACTCAAATGATTGTAAAATATGGGAATGAGTTCAGAGGTACCAGCGGGCACGTGACTCGAATGATTGTAAAATGTGGAAATGAGTTCAGAGGTACCAGCGGGTACATGACTCGAATGACGGGACCAGAATATAAATTCAGTGGTACATGGAGGTACATGACTCGACACACTGAGATGTCTCGAGGATTTTGTTTCAGACATAATACTTCTTCAGAAACTTGCCGTTGATGGGCAACATGAGCAAGTCTCTATTTTGTTTTACGAGGCGGTAGGCGCCGTTGGAGAATACAACTTCGATGATGAACGGGCCTTCCCATTTTGGTTGGAATTTGCCGACAGTTTTATGCGTCATAACCATCGGTCTCTGAACCGCCAGAACGAGATCGCCTACTTGGAATGTTCTGACCTTGACCTTCTTATTGAAAGCTCCGGAGATTCTGGCCTGATATAGTTCGATTCGCTGTTGAGCTAACAGGCGTTTCTCGTCTAGGGCCTCCAATTCCTGTAGTCGGCGATGGTGGTTTTCGTCTGTCGTCAACTGATGTGTGAGGGCGACGCGGAGTGAGGGGATCTGATTCTCTAATGGGAGAACTGCCTCGCTCCCGTATACCAGGGAGAATAGTGTATTCCCGGTGGCTGTTCGAACTGTGGTGTGATACGCCCATAAGCATTCGCCGAGCTTCTCGTTCCAATCGCATTTGTTGGACGACACAAATTTTTTGAGTAGCTTGATTATGGTTTTGTTGAATGCTTCGGCCAACCCATTGGCTGCTAAGGTTGTAGGGTGTCAAAGCAGTGTTCTGAATTCGGTGCTTGTCACAGAATCGATAAAATGCGTGGCTTGCGAACTGTGGCCCATTGTCGTGAATGATCCTTCGGGGCAGTCCAAAGCGGTAGATGACATGGTGCTTAAGGAAGCTGATCACGTTTAAAGTTTTCACCTCTGCCAATTGGATTGCTTCCGCCCACTTGTAGAAGTAATCGGTGATTGCGAGTATGAATCGGTGTCCTCTAGACGAAGGTGGGGTAATTGGGCCGACGATGTCCATACCCCATTCTTCGAATGGCCAGGAGGCCACAGTCGGATGTAGGAATTCAGATGGCTGGTGGATGAAATCGACGTAGATTTTGCAGGCTTTGCACTTTCGTGCATAATCTATTGCGTCTGCAACCATCGTGGGCCAGTAATAGCCCATTCGGCGATGGCGGTCTTGCAGTTTCGGGCCAGGTTGATGGGCTCCACAGACACCGTCATGAGCTTCGCGTACGGCTTCCTTGGCTTCTGTATTTGATAGACACCGAAGCAATAAACCATCATAGGATCGACGATACAGCATTTTTGTCTCCGTATCATAGAAAAATCTGAGAGAACGTCTTCTGATAGAAGTAGCTTCTTTCGGATTCTCTGGCAGGATATCATATACTACGAAGTCGATGAACGGTTGTCTCCAATCTGGTGCTTCGTCGACTGAAAGGGCTGAGTAGCTTTCAATGCATTGAATGTTATCCTTCGGACAGACCAATTCTCGGCCTATTATGTCGACCTGATGACGAGCGTAATTTGGTACAGCTAGGGACGCAGCCAAACCAGCTAGAGCATCAGCTTCAATGTTCTGGAGTCTGGGAACATGTTCTATGAAGAATCCTCCCAGAGACGAGATGATGTCGATTGCTATTTGATGATACGGGATCATGTCTTCATGGCGGACCTTGTACGATCCCCGAATCTGATTGACGATTAACTGTGAGTCATCGTATGCTTCAAGATATTCTACCCCCAGCTCCTTCGCGAGCCGGAGACCAATGACCAAGGCATTGTACTCAGCCACATTATTTGAACAGGGCTCTGTGAGTGAGTAGGCCCGATTGATCACCAAGCCGGAGGGAGAAATCAGCACTACTCCAACTCCAGTGATGATGTTGCCTTTGGGTCCAGTTCTCGAAGCACTGTCGAAGAACATTCGCCAGATGACATCATGGGAGACTGTATTTGAACTGGTGACCTCGTCCGGTATCTCTTCATATACCCTAGTCGTTTCCGAGCCTGGATGGGCTACTAGAAAGTCTGCCAGAGCCTGGCCTTTAACAGCCTTTTGCGGTACGAAGATCATGTGGTATGGTGATAGTAATATCGCCCAGGTAGCAAGACGAGAGCTGAGTGCCCCAGGTTTGGTCATGAGGACCCTGAGGGGGTTGATCCGCGATATCACGTGGATAGTTTGTCCCGTGACGTAGTGTCGCGTCTTCTGGATGGCGAACACGAGAGCAAGGCATTCCTTCTCGACGGCCGTATACCGGTATTCTGGCCCAATCATCTTTCGACTAAGGTAATATATAGCTTGTTCGTGGCCCGTATCATTGTTCTGTGCCAACAGCGCACCAAGAGAATGTTTCATCGCTCGCACATAGAGCATGAATGGCTTTCCGACAACAGGAGCTACCAGGACAGGGGGTTCGATAAATATTCTTTGATGCTGTCGAAAGCGCGTTGGCATTCCTTATCCCATACGAAAGAGACTCCCTTCTTCATGAGATGGGTGAATGGTTGACATCGTCCCGAGAGATTAGAGATGAATCTCCTGATGTAAGCTAGCCTGCCTTGGAGGCCTCGGAGTTCGCAAAGATTTCTCGAGGGACCCATCTCCATGATTGCCTTTGTTTTTTTAGGGTCGATGTGAATGCCCTGAGAAGTGATGACGAAACCCAGGAATTTCCCGCTGGAGACTCCCAAGAATGATTTCGTAGGGTTCATCTTTAAGTTGTGTGCTCGCATTAGGTCGAACACTGTCCTGAGATCTTGCAGATGATCTTCCTTTGAACGGCTTTTGACGACGATGTTGTCGACGTAGCATTCCACTGTCTTGCGCAAGTGGTCTCTAAAGCTGATGCTCATAGCTCTTTGGTAAGTAGCGCCAGCATTCCTTAAACCGAATGGTATGACGGTGTAGCAATATGTACCAATTGGTGTTCGGAATGATGTGTGCTTCTCATCGTCAGGGAATATCTTGATCTGGTTGTATCCTGAGAAGCCATCCATGAAGGACATACGTTCGAAGCCGCAGGTGTTGTCGATCATAATATCTGTGATAAGAAGAGGGAATTCATCTTTAGGGCATGCCTCATTCAGATTCCGGAAGTCAATACATATTCGGATCTTACCGTTCTTCTTAAGAACTGGTACGATGTTGGCTACCCAGTCTGGATGCTGCTCTTCGCGAATGAAGCCGCTGGCTATCAGTTTGTTGACCTCGGCTTCGATAGCATTCATGACATCGGGACAAAACCGTCTTTTCTGTTGTTTGACAGGTTTTGCATCCGGACAAATATTGAGTTTGTGGAGCACGATCTCAGGGTCCAATCCTGGCATATCTTCATAGCTCCAGGCGAACACATCGATATACTCTTTGACGAGTTGGAGCAGCGACTCTCGCCCTTCACTTGTTAGATTCTGGCTGATGAAGATTGGTTTCGGGGAGGCTTCATCACCAAGATTAACTTGTACGACTTCATCCTCAGTGGGAGGTTCTCTTTGCTTGAAGCGCTTTTTCCATTGTTCATCTAGCTGTTGGGCCCACGGCTCTAGCTCGAGAATTTCTGGAATGTCTTCATCTTCTTCATAAGCGTCGACGAATGCCATGTTGACTGACAGGACTTGTCTGAATACGTCTCCGATGCTGGTATCCGAGTCAGAAGTTGGTGACCCGGTCGAATGTGAATGCCAGTCGCATTCTTCATCTGAACTTTCAGGAGTCGTCGTGGGTGTCACATACCCTAATCAACATCGAGTCTTGCTATAGTAGTCCCGTGGTTTGCCAGCCGGGACCGGGGGCTTCAAAGGTAATCGTCATCCCGTACCGTAGTTCAAACCCGGTGTCATTTCCAGATCATACCCCTGCTTCTGTATGAGATATTTAGATTGGGGGCTATAAAGATACAGAGGTAGTCTCCCGGCATCCGATCCAAGGTCGACTTCTTCTATGGGGAAGGGATGCGGGTCGTCCTTCCGGCCGAAGATGATTGGATGGTCCCCTCCCTTGATTATTCGGTAAGCGTCTTCCGCTGGAGTAAGCTGGATTGTGGTGTAGACATTTATCACCTGTGTGTGTAGGTGAGTGCCTATACCGTGTTCCATAGCGTACATTGTACAAAGCTTATTAAGCTCGAGGTAGTTCAAAGATAGCCCTTTATTGATGAAGTAAGGTATCTTTTCTAGGGGAATTACATCATCTGCGGAGGAAACATCAGTGTGGGCAGCCACATACTTGGCTACCTCCGGTTCCTCTTCGGCTACCCCTTGTGTAAATGAAGATTGAGAGGACGACCTGGGGAGCTTGATCGTCAGCGGTTCAGCTGATGGAGTTGAGCGTGGAGTTGTTGGCTGACTACCAACCCCCAGTTTGGTACTCGATGTGGGGCGAGGAGTGGCTGGTTCGCTAGAAGTGTCAGACCTTGCATCAGGGTGACGACCCTTCTTGGGAAGGCGTATCGTCAGTGGTTTGTCGGAGGGATTGAGCTTCTCCATTTGGGGTTGACCGACTCTCGGCAGTCTGATTGTTAGTAGCCCCGTTGTGGATCTTAGCATTTGGCCAGACCTTGGTAGCCGAATTATCATCTGCTCTTCTTGTGCCAAGAGGCTGATTGTGTCCTTACACAGAGCGGCGGTAAGGGGTGCTGACCTGCCCGGTTTGCGAGCTTGGAGGTGGATCGTCAGAGGCTCTTCGGATCCAGTGGCTGTCTCGGTACTAGCTTCCCCTTCACCAAGATACTTCTTCGATTTTTCGTATAGGCAGGAGTCTGAGTAGTAAGATTCGACCCCTTTGAAGGGATCGATATCGGCAAATTCTGTCCTCACGAAGCCGTATTTGTCGACATATTTGAAGCACTGGTGCAGCGTGGTAGGCACGATCATATAATCGTGTATCCATGGGCGCCCCAAGAGGATGTTGTAAGAAGTGTCTGCATCGATGACGTAGCAGGTGACTTCGGATTGGAGGTCGCCAATTTGACACTTCAGACGAATCTTCCCAATAGGGTAGCTCCTGCCCGAATTGAACCCGCTGATGGCGGTACTTGTAGGTGTCAGGCGATGCATTGGGATGTAGAGATGATGTAGTAGACCCTTCGGGATAATGCTTATGGAAGAGCCAGGATCAATGTGCATCCGATCCACCTTTACGTCGCCGATGTATCCAGTATAGTATAATGGGCGATCGTGCAGATTAGTTTTGATGAGCATGTCCTGCGGAGTGAAGACGATGTTGGGCATTGCTCCCGTACAGGCACTGTCCTGGAGATCCACGGGTGAGGCCTCCCCGGTGAGGTTGGATTGAGCCAGGTAGGCATCGACATTTTGGAGTGCTTCACTCAATGCAATACGAACGTCCTTGGAGAGCCTTAGGAGTTCGTATAGTGACAACTTGGCTGGTGTGTTAGCCAATTGTGCTAAGATGTCAAAGTTGTAGGGCCTCTCTAGTCCTTGGGCTGCCTCTTTTCGGAGGAATTTGTCGAAGCGAGTCTCCCTCGGCCTAGGCTTGTCGGTCGTCGAAGGCTGAGCCGGTCCCGGAGCATCAGTTGTAGTGGGTTGATGATTTTTAGCTGGATTGTCAACCACAGGTTGGGATTGCGCTCCAGACCGCGTGACGACGACTGTAGCTTCCTCGATGTCTGCCGAGATTGTGTGGCAGGTCCTGACTTTTCTACTTTTCTTTTTGTAGGTGGAAGATGGTGTGGGCCGTGTCACTTCTGATACTAAGTCTAGATGGATCCACATGACCTCCCCTCGTGATGTGGTGAGGGGTACTAGACAAGCGGCCTGATCTCGGGGAGGTAGAAGATTGGTAATCTCCATTATCGCCAGAGGGATGGGGACCACCCTGTCTTGAGTTTCCGTCGGAGGGAAACTGCCGAATTGTACGAACACCATATTGGCTGCCACGGTTAGCTCTTCTAAATCGATAGCCAGAGCATTCGAATCGATGAGGTTTTGGATGTACCGTTTTCGCTGATAGCAGTCGTGTGTAGCATGATGGACATAGCGATGATAATGGCAGTACTTTGGGTTCTCCATCTCTGCCGGCCGCGGTTCCTGTAACACCCAGTTTTCTGAAATTGGGATATTTTGAAAATTTATTATTTTTATTATTAAATAATGGTGATTTAGTCATGTTATGAATTTTGGTGATTTTTAGAATGTTTAAAACTATTTTCTATGTCATGGCTTATGACTTTGTGATTTTACTAGTATAACCCTAGTGTAAACCCTAGAGATTTCATAACCTAGAGACTAACCATGACCAGGTAAGCCTAACCATGTGATTAGGATATCAAATTACCACTTTTTAGTCAAAAGGGTATTTTGGTAATTTATTAGAATTTATTTGGATTTATGTAGTTTATTATTATTTAATTAGTTGATTAGTGTCATGTTAGCTCCTAACCTAGTTTAGCACTAATTTAGAGGTTAGCAACTAACCTAGAAGACTAAGAAGAGGATGTTAGCTTTATGTAGAAATATCTAGGTTTGATAATATCTAGATATTTCACTTTTAGATATTTTAGAAACCTAGAAATATCTATCCCCTTAGTCAAAGACTTAGGAGCTAAGTTAGCAAGGTGGATGAACCCTAAATATCTACCCCTACCCTACCCATGGCAGCCGAACCCTACCCCCTTCCATATAAACACACCCCCCTTTATTCACACCTCATTTTCATTACACTTAAAAACCTAATTTTTTTCTACAACTTCAACCCTTCACCATTTAATCATTTTGACTCCAAATTGAGCCTAGTTTCTTGCATTGGACTCCCCTACACTAGAGGATACCAGTTATGGCTTGCTAGCAAGGATTTATGAAGCTTTGGACATTGGAAGTTGAAGGAAGATTTCATTCAAATAGGCCTATTATTGAGGATTTTGCACTCATAGGTAAATATCCCCAAACCTTGTTAATATTGTGTTTTCTCTTCATAATTGCATGCATATAGGTAAACCCTAACTGTGGGTCAAGTTTGGTAGAAAATATGTTTGGTTTGGTGTCCGTATCGGACACGTATCTGTGTTTAGATTGCAGTGTTTGGTGAAATGCCACTTAGGTTTTAATGTTGTGTTTTTGTGAAACAAAATATATTTTTGGGTAGCCCTAGACATGTAGGACACAACCCTAGCTGACTGAGCACGAATCCGAGTCGTGTCCGTGTCCAAAATGGACACGAATATACTGTACACACACATACACTGTGTCCTGTTGCTCGAGCCCCATTTCTTACTGTACACGACACTTCGATACACCAATTTTGGTGGACACGAAAGGACCATGACTGACATGTCAGCCCCCAAGTACCATGTCACCTCGTGTCATGTCGGATAAGAAATTCGACACACACTGACCGTGCACTACACTGTATACAGTGTAAAACACACACAGACACGGCCTTCGTGTCGTGTCTAGACACGACGTGGACACAAAGTGTCAGGCCTAAACCCTAGCCCTAGACGTAGGCTACACCCTGACACGAGCACAAGGCTCTACGTGCCACGTATGGAGCACACGACCCTTCGACACGCGTGTACGAGACTGTGCACGCTGTCCTGCTACCCGACACTGATTGTGGACACGACACAACACGTAGAGGGGTGACACTTGGTGGACACGAGGGGGCAATGTCTGCGAACATGCCTCCCAATTTTGTATATTCTAGTGTAGTGTCGGACATGAATTCGTGTGTGCATTGAATTTGCACTGACATCACACACGTGGAAATTGAGCTCTGATACGGGCTCGGATACGACACTGCAAGACACGTGAACACTGTGCAGGCTATCTAATAGCTAGACCAATCCTAGGCGAACCTAAGAACACGAGCACGACACCTCGCATGCCCTGTGTCGTGAGCACGAGACACGTGACCACGTGCACCATACAGTACATATTCCAGTGCACTGTGTTACCCGATTTTGGTTTTTGACCACTAGACACGCCGTGTCGTGTCGTGGTGGACTCCCATGGACACACACGACACGTACACGTGTGGGGACACGATTACCAACCCTTATATTAGGGTATTAGCTAGGTTTTGTGTGTTAAATTTGGTTTTTCCCCAATGTTCAGGAATGAACAGTAATTCCTGTTATTTTTCAGTATTTATTTTGAATTTTGAATTGATTTTTATGTGGATACACATGCCTATTTATGTATATATATACTGTATATGTATGTATATATGTATATGAGTGTGTGGGTATATGTGTATGGGTATGTGAGTGTATAAATGTATGTATATAGGTATGTATGTATATATGTATATATATGCATATATGTATGTGTGAGTTTGGTCCCCCTATCTCAGATTTTTGAGATTTAAACCCCCTTGCTGTCCCCCTTCCCTGTCACAGTCCACACACTTTTCACACACACACACACCACTGCCTAACACTCTTACTCTCTTTTCACTCTCTCTCTCTCTATATATATGTTATGTATATATATGTTATATTGTATATAATTATATATTGGTATATATAGTGGTATATATATATATGTTATATATATATATAAGGGTATTATATATAATGGGTATATGTGGTATATATATGTGAATGGGTATAGGGATAGATATGTAAATGTATATATGTATATATGTTAGCTATATATATTATATATATATATATATATTATATATATATATATATATATATATATATATATATATATATATATATATATATATATATATATGTATTATATATATATAAAAAAAAAATGTATTATATATATATATGGTTATCTATATATAGTTGGTATATATATGAGAGAATATATATATGTTATATATAGTGGGTATATATATATATATATATATATATATATATATATATATAAAAAAAAAAAAAAAATATATATATATATATATATATATATATATATATATATATATATATATATATATATATATATATATATATATAACATATATATATATATATATATATATATAGATTATGTTATTATATATAGGTGAGACTATATGGTATTAGATATATATTGTATAGATATATGGCTATAGACACCTATATGAGATACCTATACATGGTATCTAGTTACATTAGCCTATAGCCTATGGTTAGTGAGTTTGGAATTGACCAATAGGCTTAGTAGGCCTAGGTTGACTAGCAAGTTGACCCTTGTTGACCATGGTTGACCAAAGTCAACTATAGGTCAACCATGACCAAATTGACCTAGAAATGACTTGGAAGAACATAAAAGGACTATTTGACTAAGGTTTGACTAAACCCTAACTAGATGATTAGGTTAACCATATGGATTATGAGGATAATCCTATGTAGATTAAGATATGTATGGGGTTAAGTGGAATACTTAGAGTTGAGTCATGACTTGAGTTGGAGTATGGGATTAGATTGATTATAGGATTAAGGTTGGTATTATATATATGTATTTATGTGTGATATACTTTGTATAGGAGATTGGTTATGCCTTAGCTTTGTGGTTTAGTATCTTAGGTATCCTAAGACATGTTAGCCTATGTTTGGTTTTGAGTTAGCCTTATAGAGTTTGACTTAGATAGTTAACCATTGACCTAATTACCTTATTGACTAATCTATGATTAACCAAAACCTTAGTTAGTCTAAGATTGACCTAGTTTGACCATATTGACTAGTAAATGACTATTCTGACCATTGTTGACTAAACCCTAGATAACTTGACTAGTTTGGCTAGAATGTTTGACCAAGAGTTAACTTTAACCTAGATTAGACTTGTTTAACCTTATTTGATCTTGTATGACTTAGTTTAACTTCTTGTGACCTAATATGACTTGATTTGACTTAGTTTGACTGTAGTGTTGACCTAGTTTGACTTTGACCTAGATTGGTTTAGAAATTATGTAGATTGTATTGTATCTTACATTTACCTTCATTTTAGACATGTCATAACTATATTGCTCTATTTTAGGACATTGTGACCCTGGTACAGACATCTGATATTACACTACTCTTTTCAGAGTATCAGGCGAGTACATTCTCTGATAGTTCTCTCATTTATTTGTTAATTACTGTATTTCAGTTCTATGTGATTCTCTGTATCAACACGTATGGATATTTCTAGATTCATGTATCGACACATACCTTACTTGCTGGCCTCTATTACTGGAGTCATTGGTATCATTCCTAAATCATTTCTAGAATCATCATGTATTGGCCAGACTCATCTCGATTCTTTTGTCGATTTTGGATTCACTTGCTGGGCGGGGAAATATTGAGTAAGACATGTAGACATACCCCAAATCCGGAATCTCCCACTGGAATCTACCGGAAGCATAGCCATCTCTTGCCTGATCAGTGAGAGATATGCCTGATACCTATAGCCGTTTACATGTCGACCTCGGTATTTTAAAACACACTGTTAGATCATAGTTGGACTCACCCTGGATTCATTGATCACTGTTGGACTCGTCTTGTACTGGAAATCATCTGGTATCGGATTATATGGACTGGACTCACACTGGGATTACATTAGACTTACATCATACTGTCTGGACTCATACATGTTATTCTAGTTCAGTTAGCTTTTATTACAGTCTTCATTGCCATGATTCTTCTCTTGTTTTAGTTACCTTTCTTTTCTTGTATCTTACTGTTTCTCTATGCCATCATTACCTGTATAAAACTGCCATGCTCATCAATAAAACTGTCTATAACTGCTTTATAGTTCTTTGTCATTTACTTGGGTTTTTCTAGATGAGTTGTACTCGTTCCCGTCCTGATTGGACCTGTTGAAATATTATAGATGATAATCCTGAGGACACATGCCCTACTTACCATGGACCTGGCGAGGGATTAGCTACCTTTGGTCTCGACTCTCATGAGTGATTCAGGAGATTAGCTAGTAGACTACTTTAGCTTTCATGTTTTGACTTGTTGTATTAAAGTTAAGATATTGAGTTTGTATTAAGTTTGTTTGAGATGATGTTGTATTATTTTAGTAGTTAGTTGT